>SSBO01000008.1:3619384-4018782 GCA_005281725.1 Wuchereria bancrofti
GAAATATTGCCATTTTATGATTACTTACCAAACAAATATACGATAATATCATATGTCTAAGGCATTTCCATTCATTGCACATAATACAATTCAATCTAAACAAATCTTTTCAATGGAAGTAATAAAGTTGCATGAAATAATGGGGCGCATTACGTCATATGCATGTATGGAAGAGCTAAGTGCGCAATTCAATACTTCATTGCTTCCTCAAGTTCACGAACTATTGGCACATTGTTTCGTCTTATGGATTATTATTCATTTATCCTTCAAATGATAAACTGTTTATGATTTTCCGTGGCGCAAGGAATGCTACACTCAGGGAAATGGGAGAAAATGGGATTAAGAAAGAATCAACAGTAAACTTTACTTATATATGTCGAAAAAAAAGAGAGAAAGAAAAGAAAAAGAGGGAACAATTCATATTTATTACTTTTATTCTTTTATACAACAATTTTTTATTCATAGAAAAAAATCAGTCAATCAATGAAAAATTAATAATAGTTGAGTTGATCACGAAAAGATGAATATTATGTAAATACTACACAAATATTTGCATACTTTTGTCAATGAAAGAATATTATATAAATAGTCGATATATCGAGAAATGTAAACTATGTAAAAAAAATGTAAAAAGAAATGTAAAAAAAAATGTAAACTATGAAAACGATATTTGTTGTATGAGTGGAAATTTTTGAAACTGATGAAACATTTGCAAGATTTAATTAGGAAAAGAAAAATAGCTTAAATTATTTGCGACAGATTGTCCAGAAAAAGATGAAACCTGAGATGAATTATTATGAATTACTGTCGATGATGCTGCATTACTAGGAATTACGGTTGGCGAAGTTGCGTTATTACGGATTACTGTTGAATTAGTCGCAGTATTACGAATTATTGTCTGCGGCGTTCCATTACTAGGAATTACTGTAGCCGACATTGCAGTATCATTATTATTATTATTACTATTATTATTACTGTTACTATTATTATTATTACTATTATGAGCTACTGTCGGAGATATTCCATTATTAGGAATTACTGTAGGAGATATTCTATTATTAGAAATCACTGTAGGGGATATTCCATTATTAGAAATTACTGTCGGAGATATTCCATTATTCGAAATTACTGTCGGAGATATTCCATTATTCGAAATTACTGTCGGAGATATTCCATTATTCGAAATTACTGTCCGAGAGATTCCGTTATTATGAATTAACGTGGAAGAAGTTGCATTATTATTATGAAGTACTGTCGGAGACCGTATTATTGATGAGAAGTGATTTTGTGTCGTTTTTTCCTGCAATGCGTAACGTTCCGGTACGGTTTGTCGACAAATATCTTCGGTTCGAACGCCACGTTGCAATTCTTTTTCCGCTAGATCTAAAATTTGTTCTTTCACATTACGGAAAATTTTGAATATTGTTATTTGATACGGTAGAATTAATGATTACTATTATTAATGATTGAATAAATAATGATTGCATCCGAGAAGTGAATTACCAATTTAGAATTATTTTATTTCTAGTACAGGTAGAAACTTGAGAGTTAATGAAGCCTGGAAATGTTATATTTACTAACTTTAAGATTCCTTATTCTTTTCCTCTCAATATTTCTTAAGTATTAGCATCGGAAAGTTCAAAGTAAAGCCGGCAAGAATATGACAAGAATATAAAAGGCGACAATTTAGAGCAGTTAATTAATTACATCTGAGGTTGTATTTAAGATGGATGGCTCATTTAATCATACAACAGGAGATAACAGTTGTTTACCGATGTATTCTATGATTTATGAATGCATGGTTGTCGCCATGTCATATGACAGGTCAAGTGAATATTGTTAGCAACAAAATTTCAATTTGTAAAGGATATTTTCACTCTTTTTTACTCGTATTTTAGGTCAGATCAATAGTTCAGTGATTATTTTTAAGATCATTATGAATGATTATTATATTATCACTCATCTAAGATAAAGGGATCTGTTGATTCATTGGAAAGGGAGAAACCCTGTTAACTCAGTGCTGTTAACTTGGTAATCATTGCTATGACAAATAATTTGAAACTGATATGATAAAATTTCAATCCAAATTCCATTTTTTGCTGTAAAGATAAAAGAATAATAAACAAAACATTTCAAGAAAAATTCAAAAAAATCTTATGAAGAAAAAAATATGAAAAGGAATTGTATTAAACCCGAACAAATATGTCCTATCATCTTTATCAATCATTTTTCACTCGATGTTGACAAACAAATATGTCAAGTGAAATGAATGGATAAGATTAGAAAGAAAGGGAAAGAAAGAGAGAAAGGGAGAGAGAGGGAGAGAGAGAAAGAGAAAGATGACGATTCTAAAATGAAATGAGGTAACATTTTATTAATTGATACTTACCTTTGTAATTATTTCTTGCTTGTATTTCGGCCATTGCAATTGATGCAAAATCTTCCACTTCAAGCGGTCTTAATTCATTTGATGATGAAGAGCGAATCTAAAAAAGAATACTTAGGAAGAGCAAAAATAGCAGATAATTTAACCTTGATTGACAGGTATAAATAATATAATGACCCTATAATGAGATGACACAGGTAAAATTGTTTGAGTTCAATTCTTTTCTAATCTTTACTCATAATTTTTACCATCATATTTTTTTCTTTTTGATCTTTCACCACAATTTTTTCACACGTAATAAGAAGTAATTAGTTAATTGCTTGGATAATTTTAAACAAGCAAATGAGAAGGAAAATTTCTAACTTCTGTATAACTTTTTTCGTGTATAATTAAGTTCAAAAATACAATTATTTTTTTTTTACCACCATTATTAAATTGATTGAAATTAATTTATCAAAATTTTACATCATCTGAATGAAATATATATACATATATTATGAATAAAAGAATTTAATATAAAATTTAAGAAAAAAATTTAACATACCCGAACAGATCCATCTACTACTGCTTCTAAATGCTTAATGTAAAGCATAGCAAGTCGTAAAGTTTTAATTTTAGCTAATTTCTGATCATGCGGTATATGTGGTACACAACGTTGTAATCGAGCATATGCATGATTCATTTCTTCATTTCGTCGTCGTTCCTAAAAATTATTTTTTACTTTCTAAATAAATCTTAAGATTATTTCATTCATTTATATTTTATTAATCAACAATATTTTATTCAATTATTATTTTTACTTTAAATTTCATTCAATAATAAAAACAATAATAACAAACCTTTCGATTAGACTGATTTCTTTTCTTCATACTTAAGTTTTGTGATGACGCTTCACTTTCTATATTATTTATCATTCTTTCATTTTGTTTATTTCTAAAATCCCTTCAAAACACACTCCGCACGGATTAAAATTAATAATTAATGAGAAAAAGTATCAATATTTAAATTAATATTGGTAACTGATAAAGTAACATAGAATTTATTTTAATATCATTTGCATGAAATGATGTAAAAAATTGATGGGAAGTAATAATAATATATAAGTTAATATTACTAATTGATTAAATAACTTAACAGCTGACTCTACGTCATTCGTATAAATTGATATTAATAATTAATGAGAAAAAATGTCAATGCTTAAACCAATGTGAAATGTTAAAATGGCTTAAAATTTATTTTTGTATATTAAAATCTTTTATATGTATAAAAAATACGAAAAAAATAATTTGAAATTTATTTTTATATATTAAAATTTTTTAATATATTTTTTTTAATGTATGAAATGATGTGACGGATTGAAAAGAAGAGATATTAATATTTAAGCTAATATTACTAATTGATTAAATAACTTACAATTTGTTCTCACTAAATTGACTAAATTGATTAATACAAATATGCAAATTGATATTAATACAAATTGATAATAATATTAATAATTAATGAGAGTAAATACTAATACTTAATAGTACTGTTAATATTGCTAATTTGTAGAATAAATTAGATTTAAAATTATTTCATGATAAGAGAAAATATTAATGTTTAAACTAATATTAGTAGTTGGTAGAAAAACTCAAAATTCATTTCTATATTTCTCCCTTCACTCTTTTACAACTATTCCCTATTAAATCCAATAAAATGCAAATTGATAATTAATTTAAATTTGAAAATTAAGCAAAATTAATGCAAAAATACAATTTAAATTATTAAAAATGAAACATTTATTGCTGGGAAAGCGATGAGAGAGCATCGTATTAGATAAGAAACTAACTTTCATTAGTAAATATTTTCAAAAGAATTCTATTAGCTAAAATGATGATCCAAGGGCGTGGTTATGTCATCCGCTATATCGATGATACTTTCTCTCATCGATCTCTGAAAGATCTTTTTTTTTTCTTTTTTTTTTTTTCAGTTGACCTCTTTTTCGCTTTTTCATAACCTTATGTTTTCCATAATTCCATCCTTTATTAGTTTTAAATCATTCTAGCACATTTATGGTCATACGATTAGTAACAATAATACTGCAAAAAAATTGAATTCTTTTTAAAAAGAAAAAAAAAACATTTGAATATTTGAACATTTTAACGCATAATACTATTGTTTACTCAAATTCTTACGCAAATTATTTACCTAAATTATTATGCTAATTAAAGAAGTCAAATGATCTATTCTAAATTGCATAATTTCCGTTTATATTACCTTAATCTTTTAATAATTTGCCGTACATAAGACATGCTACTAATTATTGTCCAAACCGATAATTATTTATTACGAAATTCGAAATAACGAAAAATGAGTAAATTAGTTAAATAAGAATTCATTTTTGGATATATAATAAAATAAAATATATTATTGAAAAGTAACCAGAGAATATACGATGTTATTATTTATGCAGTACTTATTACAGTATATGCATTGTAAAATAGAAGGCGGCCGGTTTCTTTGAAGAATGTAAGAAGAGTAATTCGTTGTCACCTCACGTCATTTTACCTTTTTGCAAGCGGACATAGCTTATAGCTCTCGCAATATAACGCAATTCTTCACTTCGCTTTTTTTTTCCTTTACTCATACTATCATTGACAATTTAACGTAACTACTTAATTTGTTCGTTTTGCATAGCTTTTTTTTTTTTTGTTTACCGACACATTTTATCTGATCACGTAACATCCCTCTTTCAGGTCATTTCTATTAGCTATTCAAATATATTTTAAGAAAATTTTAAAATAGTATTTTTTTTATTTTAAAGTGAATTTATTGTACAAAATTTTATGAATGAATGAAGTTATAACACAAATATCGGGGAGTTTTTCTTTTTTAAATTAAATTTTAAATGAAATAGATGGATGAATAATGATTCATGTTGAGTACTTTCTTTAATTGTTATATTACTTATAACAAATCAAATTCTTTCTTTTCTTTTTACATATAAGAATATATTTCTATATTACATTGTTATATGATTAAAATTATATGATAAGGTAAGTTTATAAGTGTTATATAATAGAGTAACAGTTATTATCAGTGTAAACAGAAAAAGTATAAGTAATATAATCAATTCGATAGAGGAAGTATTCAATGAAGTACTCACTCAATCAAATGAAGTGGATGAAATATCAGAGAAGCATCATTTCATTTCTCTATGGCTTATTGTCCTTAATCGCCAGGAATAATTCATCGGATACGGTATCTCAATTAATTTCTTCTCTTTCTCCTTTAATCCATTCATTTATTTATTTTTCAAATTTATCATAAATTATTGGCACATTAGACTAGGGTTTATTTCTTCTTATCATCAATTGATTAAATCAGTTGTGACATTTTAATCAAATTAAAATGATTATCTAATGTTGTTTTCTTTTCCACTCTCAGCACTTAAAAATGATCACGGAGTTTGATCATTTCAAACATTGATACTGTGATCTCGTGATGAAATCCGTGTAAACAACGGTATACGTGATTCGTGTAAATCCTTATATTTCATATAAATTTGGTATTGACTATCTTTACAATAAAGTATTTATATTATTAATTTCATTTATAAACTAACACTGATATTCACCATTGTAAATTTTGATCATTGCAGATTATAACATGAAAAATTCATATGAAATATTGATGTGAACTATACTAATAAATGATAAATGATAAAATATTCTGATATATCAATTTATAACTAGTCAAATATTATCTTAAAATTTAAAATGAAATTTTGGATAGCAACGATATAAAAACATGTTTCCATTATGTGGTTAACGATCGTGTCAGTTGAACTAGTTTCTTATAACTTTATATAAAAGTAAGTACTTACTTATAGCTTCAATTGCCAATAGTTCATCATTTTAACTCAACTTTTCATATGTTTACAGTGATTCTACTCTTTTTCAATATACTTTATATTGTCATCCCACAAGGTTACATCACTTTTTCTATCATTTTACATCACGAATAATGTTATAATGATAATAGCAGAAATTATATTATAGTATAAAGATTTGTTAACTGTTATCATTATTATTTGTATAAATCATTTATTAACAGTTATGTTTTCCTTATGCAATCAAAATTTTGTCATCTTTTGTGTCAACACTATCTTAAATACTCATTTCAAAAGAAGACATTTCTTCTAATGGGATGAAAACTATGGAATTAAGATGAAATGTTATATATTTAAAAAAAAAAAATTGAAAATAAACAAGAGATCTGCAAAAAGAGATCAGAATGAATAGTTTAAATTCAAGTAATTCAGGATACTCGCTGATATGTTACATGTGCGATAGCATCGGAGAAACTAATTGCTTCGGCGGAACATGTATCGGTACCGCATGTATTAAGCGTTCCGCTCTCATCGACGGTAAGTACTAGAACTAGTAAAATGATATAAAATACGTAAGCAAAACTTTTAAATTAGTACAAAATATTAAACACTAAACCAAGAATATTTAAATTCAAGTTTTTGTTATATACTTCATTTCAAAGTGATTTTGATAAGCTCTGATGAGAGATTTATGCTCATAAAATTATTTGCATGCGTTGTCAAGAGATATTATTGAACTTTTAAAAATAAATCCATCATTTTTTATGTATCTTAAGAAATTGTAACTTTACCACTCACTGCTTCATAGTGAATACAGAAACTTATATCACTTAATCGTCCGAAGTACTTATGCGAATTTTGTAGTGAGTGTTGCAGCGACATATAAGTCAGAACATTTATCAATAAAAAACATAAAAACGATTGAAAAGCAACTTCAGGAATTCTACGCGTACAAAAAATGTGTCAACAAATCAGTGAGCCATTGTTAGAATACTGTGAAACAAGCGTTCTATGGAAAGGAGGTATAGGTGACGAATGTATTTGTCAAACTGATTATTGCAATAATTCCGGAAAAATATTCGAAAATACCGTTTTGATTTTCCTTCTATTATTGCTGCTTTTGTTTCGACAATTTTAAGTGTCCGTTTTTGAATAAACCAAAAATTACTTGTTTATTGGAGTCAAAAAATTGATAAAATAACCCTAAGGACAGAAATGTTCTAATCAAAAGATTCGTTTCAAGTAGGAAGAGATAAGCCGATGGAAACTAATCCGTAACCAAACAACACCTGACATATCAAATGTTCCCATGTATGTATTAGTACCAAATATAACAGAAAAACAGCAAAAAACAATACTTTAATAAAAAGAGAAAAATGTTATATCACTTTATCTTAATTTTATCTGAAACTGAAAATCGAAGATTTACTTAGAAAATTTTTCAAAGACAACTTCAGGCAGCACTAGAAAAGCCGTTATTCTTACTTCGTCCATTAACATCCATCGTAAAAGGAATAGGAGTTACAACGACTTCACCAAAAACTCCAGCATCTTCTTCATTATCTATCAATTTCCCATTGTTTATTTCTGATACTTGAATGAGCATATCTAACATTCCACGTAACTAAAAAAGAAAATATAACCATATAGTATCAGATGATGTAACATATAACTACTTCATGTAGACAATTAAAAGTAATTTCCGAAGCTGAACATTGAAAAGAAAACTCTCAGTTGTTTACCTCAGCTAACTTACTGCGAACTTCAATTTCTCGCTGAACAGCGCGATGAAGTTTAGAAAATATTCTGGCAATTCTTTGCTCGATATTCTCATTCCCATAAATATCTGTAAATCAAATCATAAACTATTTAAAGAATAACATGTTTAACAAGACATGTTCCAGGGAAATAGCTTTATATCCGCTAATGCTTGTAATCAAATTTATTTAGGCTAAAGTAGTGACTTAGCATATAAGACATCCATTTGGTCCCAGAAAAATGTAACATAATTATTCCCTTTTTGAGTAAAGTCCTCTCCTTTCTTTCTTCGATCATTTTTTTGTCCCATTCTCAATTGGCATTTTATATTTTCTTTTTGAAAAAAAAAAAAAAACGAAAGTTCCTTTAACTTCAGCAGTGTGAGCTTTAATAAAATAGAACTAACCACACATAATGGTTATTGTCTTCAATAATATATGCAGATATTCGGGCCGAAAGAAATTCTGCATCAGAAAGACAAGTATTGGATGAATAGTATCTGACTTACGTCCTGACAGTGCCACCGTTAATGCTCCACGTTTATAAATCTGAAGAAATAAGATGTAAGCAAATCTAGCGTAACTTTTAGATTACAACTGTTCCTAGTATCTTAATAAGCCTAAGATTAATAATGCATAATCCTAAACCTCAATTATTGATGATCATACAACTGATATGACCTTGTATATTAAGAAAACTTGATGAAACAGAAATGAACAGTGACAAAGGAGCAAAATGTAACCTGCATTAATGCTCCGACAATAATATCAGGACGTGACTTATAGTGTTTTTCGCGAAAGAGAACATCGACTGCTTTCCAGTGCTTAAATCTTCGCAACAATAAATCAACTTTATTCAATTTGGCCTGAAATTAAACATTGGTAAGCGCAATTTTTACAAATAACAAAACAATGAAATAAATAATAAAAAAATGTAGCTAAGCTTCTCTCCCTTATAATTATGAACAATTTATGATTAAACAGAGTTGAGAAAAACCTGTGGAATGCGGGCAGCAGAGAACTCAGTCTTTTCTACAGTTCCACCTCGAAATAGTTGGCGTACAACAGGTACATCTGGGGGCATTCTGAAATGAGGTATTGTAGTGATAACCGAAATATGACTTTGCGGGCGAAATGTAAATAATGTTGTTGGTAATACTAAAGATAAAACATCGTCAAAAGTATATATTTTTTAATATGTTTAAATTTGAAAATGTGAAAATTCTAAAATTTTGTAAGAAGTACTTTTTATGGTATTCAAGTCCTGCATTTTCAGCTCGTGCAGCTTCTAAAGATTCTTCCAACTTTCCCGGTTCATTTCGCATGGAAATTTGCAATAAATTACCCATACCCACAGCAATGAACTTGTCATTTGATGAAATCGATAATGTGAGTATCTGAAATAAATGACAAAGTAAATATACACGAATTTTAAAAAGAGCAGTACCATACCACACCAAAGAAATATTTGCTTTATTAACATTTACGTAAAGAAATTTAAGAAAGCGTCCAAACTAATAAAAATAGTTAGTTTCGACTGAAAATAACTGAACTTCGACGATCTTAAAAATACTTGTAGAATTATAATGTGTACCTGAGCAGGTAAACTGAACGAATGAATTAGTTTGTAGTCACCACTGTCGAGACTGAAAACATTTATCCTTCTATCAAGGCCACCCGAAAGAAGACGAGTACCTTTTGAAGCAAGGCAAAGTGAAGTCACCTGGAAGTTTTTTTAAATGATATGTATCGTAACTAAGGATGAAATATTTAGCAAAAATAATTGAAAATAAGAATAAACCTACTGTAAAAGATTTTTTGTAAAAGAAGTTTACTTATTTTTGGAAAGAGAATTCAGAACTAATTGAATTTATTTCAAACATAACATATATCTACCGTTTTGTGATGATGATGAAGAGTATGCTGCAAAATACCACCAGAAGCAATATTCCAAAATTTAATGAGCTGTCCGCCAGCTGTAACAATGAATGAGTCACCGGGAAGAAGTAAAATTTGTTCAATGGGTGCGCCATGATCCACAGATATTAAAGCTTCTTCTGCTTCAGCATTCCAAACTTTCGCTGTATGATCGTATGAACCTAAGAAACAGAAGTTACAGATAAATTTCAGATTTCGCTATCCGTTTTTCTTAGTGATGCAAATCGATCGAATTTTATTCCAGTCTTTTTTTTTTCTTAAATCACATGTATCTAGAAAATGAATTAAAATTTTAGACAGAAAAATTATCAATTCACCGGTTATGAGAGCTGAACTTAATTCACTGTTTTCCAATTTGATGAAGTAGATATGCTGTAAGGCTTATAAATGAGAAAAAAAAGTAAAAGAAGAAATTACCGCTTACGAATAGATGATCAGAAAGGATAGATGCATCACTGCATCGAATGTGATCCGTATGAGCAGCAGTGAATACTTTGAGTGGAGTAGACTTCGTCTCAGTAATATCCCATAATTTAATACAACCTTCATCACCCATTGTTACAAGTGTTCGTCCGGATCTTGTGAAAACTATCTAAAAATTTAAATGAAATACAGTGTTAATGATGTGAACTAGAACTAATATATGATATAAGAACATATATGAATATGAGGAGTAAATTTTTTGTATTAGGAATAGTATTTGTTTACAGAAGTAAATGAAACTGTCAACGGACCGTATGGACTGCACTTTCGTGAGCTTTAAAAATTCTTAATGGAGCTTTCTTTCCGTCAGAAGTTGCTGCTTGTTTTCGTACATTAAACAGACGAACCTTTCCTTCTTCGTCACCAACAGCTAAAAACGTCTTTTTAAAAAAATGTGCCAAGCAAAACATACAGATATTCTCAAACCTGGAACTCTTAAAAAGTGGGAATGGAAGAGAATACATAAAACTAAGCTTTCCTGAACTTAATAAAATTCCTATTAAAACATAATAACATTCCCCGTTGATTAAAACACCACTCAGCTTGGTCTTCATTCCAACCGAATAATGAATAATGAAAACATTCCTCTCAAGTATCATTAAAACAACTTTTACGGCATCAAAAAACTACGGATGTAAGAAATATACTTCTCCGTATCAGATTTAAGATCCCATTAATACATCAAACTTTCATAACCATTTAACTTACCTTAATTGATATTACCACTTCCAACTATATTCTCCTTTTTGTGAATAATTGATATGATTCCTTTAAAATGTAATGTACCACAGCACTCCATCTTTTCTTTACGGAACATCTACGACTCTAGTTATTTTATATTACCAATATCTACTTTTAATTTTTTCGATAAGCTATGTAAAAAAAATCGTGTGATAATTCATATATTACCACCATCTAACAATTTCTTAAATTGGCGACAAAATTACAAAAAAAAAACATACCTAACAGTTTACCATCACGACGAAACCTTGCCCCATAAACAGCTTGCTTGAAACGTCCGAACGTTACCAAAGGTTCACAAATTGTGGCATCATAAATTGCTAGCTGGAAAGAATTTCTTCTGTTTCATCCAGAGTTGCTATTCAATTCTCGGATAATCGTTTTTAAAGATAGGCGGAAAATAGTAAGATAAAAAAAAACCTTGACAGAAGAAGTACTAGCGACCATATTGCTATCTGTTGGAGAGAAAAACGTGCTAGTAATATTACCTGGTTCTTGAAAAACTGCCAAACGCTGAAATGGCATTTTTTTTAAAATCAACTACAAAACATCTTCTGTATTCGGCGATTATTTTTTTTTGATAAATGTTACAAAACTCAAAGCTAAAAAGCAAATAAGCTAACCTCCACGCGCCGCCAATATAGTATATCTTTTGAGAAGCGCTTTTCCATTTTCTCGCTCATAATACGAGCTGCTGGCTTGTAAGGCTCTGCCATTCTGTTCTGTAATATCCCTTCCGAACCTCTATAAATTTAGTACAATATTTATTGTACTAAAATAGTTAATTACAATTATGCTAAAAATAAATGTACATGACATGCTAAGTTGCTCTCGATAGATACTGGCAGAACAGTTACTGAACAAAATAAAAGTCTTATAAATAAAACCCAATTATTTTATTTTCAATCACAATAAAAAACTAAACAATTCACAGTTCACAACATATGCAAAATTTACTAAAGTAATATAAAATACACAAATATCTTTATAAATGAAGAATGATGATATTTGAAAATCAGGAACAGCGCAATAATGCTAAAGCTCTTTCTTCATCATCCAATAACTTCCTTTTTCGTTTTCGTAATGATTTCATTTCACTATTATCATTAGCATTACCATCGACTTCTTTCTAAAGAGAATATGTTAGTGGAATCATGAAATTCACTGCTGCCACACTTTTAATAGTAATGAGAAAAGTTACATAACGGTGTTCGTTGAATTTTTAAATTCATACTTTTTCAACAGAAATAAATCTAGTAAACTTTCTAAAACACCTTTACTGCTACCATAATTAAACATTAAACTTGCAGAAATAAACATACATCAGATTCATTCATGGAATTATCTTTAACTTCATTCCATTCTTTGTCATACTTCTTTGGCTTATCAGGATCAGGCAACCACGACAAATCCGCTTCGCCATCTGAACCACTCCCTTCAGCTCCCAAATCCAATATTGCTCCACCCTCCTTGTTTTGCGATTTCTTTATTTTGTTTTTCTCTTTCTCTTTCTTTTTCTGAATCAACACCAATATCAAATATGTATTTAAGAAACTCTGACGAAAAAGAAATAAATGTTGTTCGATAAAAATCCAAAGTCTAACTTTCCCACGAATAAATTTATCCATAGAAATTCTTACTTGAGAGATGAAACGGAGGAAGCAAGAGGAAAAACCAATATATAATAAACTACTGAATCGTAAAAATAAGAATGAAGATAAAATAACACCTTCCTCCACATCTTTTGCTTCTCTTTATATGTCATTTTATCAATCTGATCGATTTGTACCATTTGACGTCTTGCTTCATCTACATCGAGACCGACCAATTCGTCATCATTTGAGACAGTAGCAGGGAACAATTTGTTTTCCTTCAAAAAAGACGAAAATCAACTCAATGAAAACCGACTTGAATCGACTATTCCAAATTCAAAAATGAGTGCTTCATTTTCGCAAATATATTGTAATACGTATAAACTAAAATATATATTCCGCTTAGAAATTCATTAAAAAAATTTTTTTAATGAATGATGTTGAAGCACGACAAAATCATACCACGATTTCCATTCCGTCGTCTGTGAATACCTTTTTCACACCCAACTTCACTCCTTTCTTCAAAATTTTCCTGGCCAATGCATGGCGTGTCACAGGTTTCCTCGATTCACTTTTCGTTTCTTCTGGCACCTCGGTAACCTAAACATACAAATCGAAAACGTGGCAAATGATTGATACCGATTGATATTTTGTAAACTAAGCAGTACTTTCGGTAATTTATGATCCATAAAAGACTGAGAGTTGGTAAAAACTGAGCTTTCATCTAAAATTCAATATAACCAACTTTGTCTGGAAATATATTGAACACGTTTTTCCGGGTTATTTTCAGAAAATCGTCGCTGTCTTCATCCAAACCACTACCATTTGCAGTTAGATTGAAATCGCTCTGATCTTCCTTAGATTCATTATTTTCACTTGTACCTAATCCTAGATCGATTTCTTCATCCTCTGTATTACCGTCTTCATTATTACTATCATCTTCGTCACTTTCCTGAAATATAATTCAGATAAATAAACATAACACCTAATAACCTAGTAAGTATATGGAAAACAAACTTACCATTGCTTTTTTTCCGTTCTTTGCAGATGAAATCATCATTTCCATTAATTCTACAGCACTTTTCTCTCCTTGTTTTTGACTTATGCTTGCGTGTAAATTCTGTTTATTTGCAGCTCGCTTCAAAAATCGAACTCGCGGTGTAGCAGCAAGTCCATAGGATCTATAAAGGAACGAAAGAAAAAATATCTAAAGGAAAAGCTAATGCAAAACTACAAAACTGGCCAATATTTTACTCGTTCCTTTACTGATGAATCCTTGAAATTTACAAATAACTTAATCCTTAGAGGGGTTACAAATAATTTAAGCCCCCAGATCATCTAAACTTGGCGAAAAAAAGTTTCGGGTAGCCAAATTTAAACTATGAAGAACATAATCAAAAAAGGTAAGAATTTCTGAAATTATGAAAAACAACCAATGATCAGTACTTGGCCAATGATGCCAGATCAACAGTGTCCAAATTGAAAACATCTTTGTTCCGCATCAGATAAATTGTTCGAATGTAAGCCACAAAGCTCTGAAAAAAGTGAAAAATATTTTTCTCAAGAAAAAATTAAACCATTTTATGATTCTGGAATAAGCAAACCCTCTGAGCGAATTCTTTCATTCCCGGATATTGTGCAATTACTGACTGCAAACGTCTGCTGACATCCATTATTTGCTTTTCATTGACACTAGAATGAAAAGTTTACACTTTTTAGTTGCCGAATGGTAATACTAATCTTCAACATAACAAAATTACAAAATTCATCAGTGCCAATTTCACAGTTAGACCAAAAGTTACCTAATTCTTTTCAACTGTTTGTTTAATTTTACATAAATCAGCATATAAATTGCAATATTGCGAAACCAAACCTAATTTTAGTGATTAAAATGTTTCTTGCTTGCAGTCGTGTAAGCATAGCTTGTTCTTGCGCTGGCGTGAGAACTAAAATTGCTTCACCCTTTGCATCCATCCGCGCAGTACGTCCTACTCTAAACATAACAATCAGTTAATTAAGTTGTGAAATAAATCTATTATTCTTTTTAATAAAACATTAATCAGTACGATCTTTTCTTTCTTGAAGTGAAGACTGCTTAAAACTAAAAATTAACCTGTGAATATAATCATCAACATCTACAGGACAATCCAGCTGCAGTACAATGTCAACATGAGCAAAGTCTAATCCTCGACTGGCAACATCTGTAGCAATCATTGCAGCTCCATATGTTTTGTTATTAAATTTTTTGAAAACTTCTAGCCGCTTCATTTGATTCATCGTACCCCACAATCCCATCAATGAAAGGCCCGGTCGCAAATGGCAGAATGCTTCGGTCAAGAATCGTGCCTGAACATTCCATAATTGCAAAAAAAAAAGAAACAATAACCTACACAAATTATAAAATTGCATAAAGGATTACAACGACCTGCTTGCAGCATGAAACAAATATTAATGTTTTCTTCTTTCGGTGATTCAGTAAAAATGACCACAATGCATTTAATTTATCTTGATCACTGCATACAAAATAACTCTGCAAAAACAGTTTATTTTCAACGAGTAATTATCACTTAATTTGAACAAGTAATTATCACTTAATTTGAACAACATTCTTAACAATTTCTATGATTCGCTGATTTCACATCCTTGTTGCTTTACTCCTTCACTATAAATCAGTATTCGACTTTTATATTTGTTCACAGCAAAGTGAATCAGCGACCACTTACGACGCCAAATTTATGCAAAAGACTAGTAAAGAAAGAATTTCAAAAATCCTAAAATACAAAAATTCTTCAAAATCTCAATCTAATTCTCTGGAATATGAAAAAAAAAAAAAAGTTTAGGAGATCAATTAACACTCCACCTGTTGCAAAGATTCTGGTGTAGCTTGAGGAGCATTTTCGTGAGCAGAAATATATAGTGGATCTCTCAGAGCCAAACGCACTAAATCTTTCACATTTTTGGTTTGCGTTGCTGAGAAAAGCAGTGTCTGACGGTTTTTTGGCAAATTTTCCAAGATTGCATTCATCTGCAGCGAATACAAGGATGAATTACATTACATTTTTGATTTCATTGCACCCTTCAGAGCGTTCTGTTCCAAGATCAGAAAAGACGATTACGACCGTGCATTATCTCTCGAGAAAAGGCAGCAGTTAAATCTTTTTTGAATTTTTAATTAAATCTTTTTTGAACTTTTAAAATTAGGTCTTTTAACTCAAAGTTCTGTTATATTACAATGCATAAACTGCTGTATATGTTCCAGAATTATGGGATATGCCGTTTATAATGAATGATAGCTTACCTGTCTTGAAAAACCAAGGTCTAAAATCCTGTCAGCTTCATCAATGACAAGAATTTGCAGCTGTTCACATGAAAATGTACTATTTTCATCCATATGTTGCAACAATCTGCCAGGCGTACATACCACAATATTCACCGAACCTATCCGCTTACTTTCAAATTCTACATCAGTTCCTAGAAAAAATATTGACAAATAATTCTCAGTTAATTTTGAAAATTACAGGTGAAATTTAACAAGGTAATGTTGCTCATCTGAAGAATAAAAATAAGCCCTGAACATCTTTATCAAAAGATGACTTGGGAGATTAGTAATGGAGACGAAATCATTCCACTGGTAGCCTTTGTGATATATATATGATATTAGCAGTGCACAAAACATACCTCCAATAAGTACAGCAACAGAAAAGTGATGATGTACTCCGATTTTGTTCAAAACTTGAAATGTTTGAAAAGCGAGCTCCCTGGTAGGACTGATAATCAAAGCACCTAATCCATCAACTGTACGCGACCATCTCTGCCTCCACAAACACTCCAAAACCTGCAAAACCACAAATGAAAACAGATCCAAATGCAAAGACCACCATCTTAAATCTTTAAGGAAATCTACTGTAGAACTGTATGAACAAAACTGACCGGAATAAGAAAAGCAAGTGTTTTCCCACTGCCTGTTTTAGCAGCACCAACCACATCAGCACCGGTCAGTGAATATTGCAATGACTCGCGTTGGATGTCAGTGGGATTTATGAAATTGCTTTCTGCAAGGCCTCGCTGTGTCGCTCCCGATAACGGCATTCGCGAGAATGAAGTAAGTGTCCTGCTATCTTCCTGTAATTCAAATTTCCTTGCGAACAAAAATAATTTATACCTGAACATAGTAAGTAAATTAACTTGAAACCAAAACATACTTTTGCAAAATCAGCATATCGGGCGGCTACAGATTCAACAGTTTCCTTTACAATTTTTCCATTTTTACGTTGTTTAGAAACATTTTTCCGTAAATTTGTTACACTCATCCCGCATTTGACGCATGTATAACACTGAGAACTGTGGTTTGCTATAAACCATATGATAGCATGCATCACAACGGACAATGATTAATGTTTGCATAAAAACCAAAAACAAAAAGAACACGAATGACAACCCAATATGCAACGTGGAAAAATGTATTATTCGAAGATAATTCTAATTTATATCTTTTCAGTGAACTGTAATTTTGTCAATCCTTTCACAAAAAATACCGTGTTGCATAAAACAATTCAAATGATGGAAAGGAAAACCATCAAAAGAATAATGAACTTTACTTTATGCTCGTCCCATTTCAGTGATTAGATGAGAAAAGCTGTTGAATCTATGAAATGTCTTAAATAAACAAATCCCAGGAAAAGGAAATTAACAAAAATGCTGCGGCACATGACCAGTTTAAAGTACAAAGAAGTAAGCCAGAATAGAACTTTTTATTTACATACTATTCATGCATACTATAAATTAGCTAATACCGAATGAACTCCAATGACAGCAGTAAAATGACATTATCAAATTCAAGATAAACTATTTTTAGGCTTTTCTGATTATTACTGCTTGACAGTTTGAAGATGCGACTGCATTTCCTTTTCCACTGCTTGCTTCTTCCGTCGCATTTCAGTGTATTTTTGAATTTCATTTTCCAATTCTTTATTCAAATCATCAACTGTTTTCCCCTCGAACATCACTGCCACAGCACTTTCAATAGAAGGAGTTTCCATCTGCTTCACTGGCAACTCGTTCACCACTTCTTTATTTTCCAAATGATACTTACTAGCTAAACGATGCAACTGATCTTCCAACGACCGATGTGTCTGCAATGAATTATGCCATATGATGTTCATTTGTCAATGAAATTATCAACAGTCAAATATCAAATATATCTTTTAAGATATTATGACTCACAACTCAAGTGCATTCTAGTTCGTATTACAGAATGTGTTGTAGTATTATAAAATTCATTTACTCCAAAAACTCCTAAACATGAAATAAAAAGTGGCAAAGAAATTAAAAAATACTTGATCTTATATACTTCAAAAAAAAAAAAGGAAAACGGTTGTTTCTCTAATGAATACAACATATTCAGTAAAAAATTGAAAACCATTTGATTTATTCCTTGAAGCTTTCAGATTAATACTGTTCTAGCTGGTCACACAGTGGAAACGAAAAAACGATCTCACCTCAGGTGTGGCATCTACAAGTCCATCTTCTCTGCCAGCCATCTTGGACTCATATTCCTTGATCTTTTTCAGAAATAAATTCTTAACCAAGTTATCCGACTTGGAACTTTGCGTTCCTGTGCTTACCATTCTCCATCCTGCTGGTAATCTTAATCGCAACAACATCACCTGACAACTACATTATGAATATTTGAAAGCGTACATCATCAATAAATCAATCTGAATCAATACTCCACAACAACAACTAAAACGTCAATAACGTTCGATACTATAACGAAGTAATAAAAGATAAACATACCAGTAAGATATTATACCAATGAAATAATAATAACAATAATAATAGTAATAATAATGATAATAATAAATATCTAATAAGAAGTAAACATATATTATTATAAAAATATTATACGCAGTCAGAACCTCGTGAAACTCATTTCCTAAAAGAATCCCAGCTTCCTCTAAAAGTATCAGTATGCCCAAAATTCCTAAAATAATTTACCCACCCTCGAATTCCTTCCTGTCACCGCCTTCCCAAAACAACCAAGGTGCCATCGTCACACGGGCGTTTTCGAAGATAAGACGCAATGAAAATTGGTATCCCAGAAAATGATTCTTCATACAGTATTGCCTGTGATATTCGATTCTATAAATAATTCCATTTTGCTGGAATTGAATAAATTCAATTATTTAATTAATTTATTTCCACTGAACCAATCTTAACTCTAACTATTGCATTATTAAAGTTATTCAATCATTTACTTTGTCAAAAAATAAAAAATAAACATAAAATGTAAAATATATATAACAAGAAAATGAAATAAAATATACCATAAATTTAAATTTTTTTATCCAATGAATGATTTCATTTATTTATTTATTTGTTTATTTTTACTTCATTTTATTTTCCAATATATTTCCAATACATATTTCATTCATTCATAATCAATTAATTTCATTATTTTATTAGCAATCATCAATCCTTTCTCTCTCTTTCATTCCTTTTTTCCTATTTCCTTCTATTTTATTTCAGTCCTTTTTATTTCTGTCATCGAATAACCTCTTTGGCTATTTAATTGAAAACAAAGGATTAAATGTTTACATCTTGGCTTAACGAAATATTTACAATTCTCCTTTTACATTCATTGCTTTAAACCCCAATATCAAAATTTATGTATATTATCTAGCACTGTATTAATAGTAATATTAGTAGTACTAGTAGCACCTGCAAATGCAGTTGCAGCTGCAGTTGCAGCGTCAGTTTTAAGCTTTAACATAAATGTTTTAGTCTAAGCAAGTATATAACAAGTGGTTGTTTTGTTTACTTAAGTAAGATGTGATGAACAGACGACCGTTAAGTCCCAAAGCACGCAAAGCATGCCATTATTTTCCTTTCTTTCTATCTTTCTCTCTCCCTTTCTTTCTGTTTCCGTTTCATTCTCTTTTCGTTTTACTTCCTCTTTTCAAATAAAAAAAAAAAATTTCAAAAATCCCATTTATCTATTTACAGAAGGACAAAATTTTATTAGTTTAATTGATACAAGTAAGATTTTTTTTTCTTCATTTAACAATTATTTGCGGAAATTCAACGTTTGATAAAGTGAGGATACTTTGTATACAAATTAAGTCAATAAAATTAGAACTTTAACACTTCAATAAATTTTAGTTTTAATCATCAAAATTTATAGTAATTATATGACTATGCAATTTCTGACATATTAATTGTTTATCACAGGAATCTTTATTTGATGAGTAAGCAAATGAGCGCAAACATTTCATTTTGTGTGATACAGTGACGAGCAGTATGTTCCACTTATATTAGTTTTATCAAATTTAAAATGATATTTTAAAATTTGTCACATAACTTTCTTTATACAATTAAGGAGTCACGAAAACGAAATTTTTGAATAATTGATTTCTTACATTAATTTCTGATATAAAATTTAATTTCTTTGCTAATTGATGCTAAATTCGAAATAAAAACTTCATTAAAAACCATAGATGAATCAATTATTCCCAAATGATTAAAAATTTGATTCATTTATATAAGGTATAAAGTTAAATTGGTGACAATTTGAGACATAATATATATGTAAGCATTGATTAGTATTGGTCATATATTTATCTTTTCTATAGCAGAATGACTCATACAATTGTTTATTAAATATTTCCTGTTCATAACTCTATCGATTTATCCAATATGCATCATTAAATGTTAAGTTTTATGGAAATAAAATTGACAATACCTTGGATACTAATATTATATGTTTGAATAATAATCAGTGCATTCAATAAAAAAGCTATGAGAACATAGAATTTTTATTTTTATTTTTTTTAATCGTTTAGCAAAAAAAATTTTTTTAAACTAACAAATGGATTATTCTTATTATTAAATTACATGTTGTTTTGACGTATAAATAATAAAATTAGTGAGAAAATGGCTTACTCAAAATATGTTAATATCAATTTGATTAATTTAATGATTATTAATTAATTGACGAATTTCACATAACTGATAAGTATATTGTTTAAATTTAAACTAATTCCTTTATGTTAAAGAAAAGTGTCATAAACCTTTGTCTTTTAGCAATTTTTTATCTATGGTAAAAAATATTTTTATTATTGAATAAAATTTTGTATACAATATGAAAATGTAATAGCTATCAAAAGAAGAAATTCATGCTTAAACATATATCTAAATAATCACGTAAACGTTAAACGTTAAAAGTAAAACGTATCACACGTAATTAATGCATAAATAAAATTGTATATTCCATTTGATGGTTAAGCATTAACATTTTACCCTTTTTTCATGTATGACTCATTAGTGAAAAAAATGGATTACTCATCACTGATATGGATTGAACAGACCTTCCCTCTATCAATGCTTCTTCATGTTTGCATTAGCATAATGCTTCCCATATTTTCATTTCATCATCAAATTTTACACTGATACATTTCATCTGATTACTTTATCTTCAATAAAAGCAGTCGAGAATGTTTAATTTTTCCGAGAATTTAATTAAACCAATTAAGTGTGATAAAATTAATAATTTATGTATTCGTTTTTTTTTTCATTTCATTTTTTTATTTCTTTTAATTTAATATTATTTGATTATTTATCATTAGATGCAACAAAACTATATCATTCATTTTATGTCTTAATTTAAATCAATAAGCTTAAGATAAGAGAAATATAGGCACAATTATTTCAATAATATAATAATACTTAAATCGTTATCTTGAATATATGAAGCAAAAAATTGAAGAGTAGTGAAATCAAAAATTGATAACATTGATCTAATTTGTGATAATGAAAGTAGCATCCTATAACTCTAAGATTATTTATTATCACTATTATTTACTATTATTTTTGCTTATTTATTTACTCATTATCATTATTATTATTAATTATTAGATTATTATTGTCATTTATTACATTCATTAATTAAAGTCTTAACATAAGTCTTACTACGATTATATGGTCTCACAATTTCGTCGTCACTATGCTTATTCGGTCGAAATTTATTTTAATAAAAAATTTATTTCAAATTGCGTTCCATTATATCTTTATGATTCTATTCCCATCGTCCATTAATGATTCTGTTATAACAATCATATGAAGAATAATTTTTTAGGCATATCAGTACGTAATATTGATTAGCTTAAAATCGATCACTGATAACGCTGTTGATTTTTTCCATTCCGTTTTTTTTTTTTTGATTTTTCAACATTATTTCATTGCTCTTTTTATTATTTTTTGTATGTGTTAAACTAAGCATTCATCATCATTTTTTTTTTTCTAAATAAGAATTCGAAAAATTCAAATTTCATGAAATTGATATACAGTAGTTGCAGGAGATGAATTCATTTTCTCTTTTTATAATATGTCAGAAAGAGTTATGGATGACAGATTAAAATACAAATTCTTTACATTGCGCATTTGTTGAAATGAATAATAACGAGAATATTCCATTTTGCTAGTCTAGTAGACAATCTAAATTATTATTATTATTATTATTATTAATTAGTTGCAAATTATATTTCTTTTTTGAATTAAAAATGAGTCATCGAATAATTCCATCGTAGCATATTCATTCATTAAGCAAAATATTTAATTTTGCTTACAGTTCAACAAATTATTTAATTTTGCTTACAGTTCACAGTCATATTAGCAATGTTTCATAAATTTTGTAAGATAGGCTAATTTTTTCAATCAACTGGGCAAAATGAAGTGGAAAAAAATTTTCTCACAATTTCAGCTTAATTTTCAGATTCGATTACAAATCAAATTCAGTGGAAAAATCTGAATTTATTAAACAGAAAATGTCGATTAAACCGATTCATATTTGGCCCTGCTATTTAATATTTGCACTAAGCAAGTATTTTTATTTTAAAAATTTATTTTAAATTTGCAGAAATCATTGACTATTTCACAATTTTTTTTCTCACGAAAATAATTAAATGAATTTTAGTGTAAGTTTTTTTTTGCATTTCGATTGATTGAAATTTATTTGGAGTTTTTTTTCAATCCGATAAAAAAGAGTAGAAATAATAAATGCTGTAAGCATTGAAAAAGTTTTTTTTTTGATCAATTAAAGCAATATGTAATTTGATTAGGCAATTATATAATAATAATTTGATTTAACAGAAACTGTAAATTTCCAGAAAAATTTCTAACTGATCAACCAAGATTAAAAAATCTATATAACTATATTGCATTTTGGCATGAGAATAATTGTTTAAACAACTGATATGTTTTGTCTTAGTTTTGATTATAACATTGATATTACTAACTATCAACTAACCTAATATTATCACTAACAGTATGATTATTAATAATTCTATTTAGTGCTCGCAAAACTTTATTTTAGGTGATATAGTGAGTGGTCATTTTATTTTAGGTGATATAGTGAGTGGTCATTTTATTTTAGGTGATATAATGAGTGATCATTTTATTTTAGGTGATATAGTGAGTGATCATTTTATTTTAGGTGATATAGTGAGTGATCATTTTATTTTAGGTGATATAGTGAGTGATCATTTTATTTTAGGTGATATAGTGAGTGATCATTTTATTTTAGGTGATATAGTGAGTGATCATTTTATTTTAGGTGATATAGTGAGTGATCATTTTATTTTAGGTGATATAGTGAGTGATCATTTTATTTTAGGTGATATAGTGAGTGATCATTTTATTTTAGGTGATATAGTGAGTGATCATTTTATTTTAGGTGATATAGTGAGTGATCATTTTATTTTAGGTGATATAGTGAGTGATCATTTTATTTTAGGTGATATAGTGAGTGATCATTTTATTTTAGGTGATATAGTGAGTGGTCAGCTACACAATCCATTATCACATTATATTGAGGGACGCCTCGGTAACAGAAAAATTTGGTGGTGTCCATCGGGATACGGTACTCTTTTAATTAATTCAGCTAATATCACAAATACTTCAAGCATTTACGTCTACTTTTTTTTTGCCTTAACTATACAATATTTTCTAATTGTAATAATTAGTAGTAATTTTTAAGTTTCAAGTCTATCTTAACTAGTAGAAATTTTTAAGTTTAATTAGTTAATTGAAAAAAATTTAATTAGTTTTTTTTTTTGGAAATTCAGGATATTTGGCTTATTGTCCACAGCCAACAGATTGGGATAGTTACAGTTGGTGCTGTACATGGCCATATTTAGGCTCATGGAAGCCATCTTGCTGTCCATTTGCTGTTCCAACTGGTGCATTAATTGCTATTATTATTGCTTCCATTATTTTAATAGCTTGTAGGTTTTTCCTTCTTAACTAAATTCAACTTATAATAAAATAACTTATCAAAAATTTTATTTATCAAAATGATTTTTTTTTTCTTAATTATCAAAAATGATTATGGAATTTTAAATGAAATATCTTTTGGTTCTCTGATAGTAGTAATTGTCGAATTTTTTGGCATTGAGTGAATATAATTTCATCGAATTATAATTATAATAAAAGATGAATTATCTAATGTTTATAATCAGATGCAGAATCAATTCATCCATGTTAAGATAATCTTATCAGATGAATAATCTTATCAATCAATCTGTTTGCAGTGCTTATTTTCCTGTCCTGTTGGTGTTGCTTCTGTTGTCCACTTTATAAGCAACTTTATGATACTGATGAGAAGGATCATGATGCAAGGCGCTAATAATGCAACTTCAAGCGGTAATTTCATACCAATGGTTATTACAATGCTTTCATTTTTCTATTATTGCTTACTGCCATATTTGAATTTTTGCCAGTCTATTTCAGATTTTGGAACATTTTAAAATATGTTATTTGTAAAAGTTTATTTAAAATATCAAAAAAAAAAAAAATTTATTAAACCACCAAAATTATTTATTCACAATAGAACTATTAACAAGCATTTATCAATTTCATCGAATTATAATTATAACCAGTGGTCAAATATAATCTAAACTATTTGAACTAGTTATGATATACTCTTAAACAAAAATTAACGATGAGTAAGCCTTAATCATAAGATAAAAGATAGGAAGTGATAACATTGGAATAATAAGGAATAAAACTTAAAAATATTTGAAATATACATCCATCATTTATCCCATTCTCATGCACTTCACACCATTTACTGGTTTATTCTATTGTAATTTTGCTTTTCGACTTAATTTTCAAGTGATAATTAACTCTTAAATTATTCATTGTTTCTTTGAGAGTAAAAATAAAATTCTACTCCAAATATCTGAAAGAAAAGGAAAAAAAAAGACTAATTCAAATAAGTTGAATCTAATTCAGATAAGTTAAATTCATTGTATTTTCGAATCATTCAGGCGAATATAATTCCTTTTTTATTTCTCGAACTCGGATTTCTTTCAGTAATCAGCAATTTATCTAATTATTGTGCAATATGTACTGTTAAGGAATGATGTGAGTTCGACATTTCAATTAAATTGTGTTTTCTTACTGCTTATTTATATAATTAATTATATAATTAATTACTTTATATAATTAATTACCTTTCTCACCTATATTATTTTCGCCACTTATCCTAATTTCGATCACTTTTAGTAACATTTGTGCCACTAATGAATTCAACTGAATTCTTTTTTTTCTTAGCGAATTTCATTCCAGAAACTTTTTTGAATTTCACTTTTATATGGAGAAACTTTTCCTTATGGAAAGATTATCTTTGGAATAGGTGTGAAAGAATCAGAAAACATATTTCTTCATTTAGTGGTGGGAACTTTCCAGTCATTTTAATTTTTTAAAAATAAAAAAAAATGCATGAAATTGCTATAAATCTTCTTTTAATTAAGAGTAATTAAGAATGCTTTTAAATAGTTTTAAAATGAAACCATTTATCCATAAAATTGTCTTAACAACTAAACAGATCTCTCAAAATAGCTAACCCCCACAAAATTTTTGTCTCACATCTCCCATAACTAGCTTATCATCAATAATATAGTACTTTTTAGTTTTAAATACTTAATTTTATTTGCCTAGAAATAAAACCCATTAATATGACTTCCACTTATCTTTCACTAATCTAATTCAATTATCTATTCATAGCTATATTCATATGATAGTGTAAACTGTTTTGAGGATAATCTTCTTGTCAACAAGCATAGCTTGAAGCTAAAATTACATGCAAATATTTTCCATGTTCAAATTAAATTTTTTAAAAAATGCTATTATTGCCAAATGATGAATTTGTAAAAAAAGTTTTGTATACGAAGATAATCCCTATAACATTGTTTGTTTGTGATTGTTGTCATTTTATTACCTCATTTAACAGATGCTCCGATACGTTTTTGTATGTCTGTAAAGTGCTGAATAAAATGTGACTGATTAGAGCTTTTTTGTGTAAATCGAAAATATGACAGATAGTTCATAGCAAAGCAACTGAATTCTTTATAAGATTCATTGGTATTAATTCGATAATTTATAACTTTGATTTAATAACAACTTTCACTATACAATGTAAGTATAATCTCTATCATGATATGAATATCAAATTATATGTCAATGTTTCATTACCTAGCTAAAAAAAAATTTCCTCATTAATAAATGGAAAAATTTATCTACACTCCAAGCATTTAAAGCTCTGAAGAGCTTTAACACATTATTTTTATTTCAACGATCGATTATTCGAGAAATTTGTATGAATTATGAGAAATATCAGAGCTCTTCATCACAGATGATAGAAAGTGTAATAAATGGTCAGAATGACCAGAAGTATAAGGATAATAGATGATATAAACGAGTGATAAATAAATGATTAAGTGGTAAATACTATAATAATCTATAATGTTGTCTGAATAATGCATGTTTGATTATGAAAACCATAAATGCGTTACATAGATAGTTAGTTTATCATATGGAATAACGAGGAGATAAATTAAAGAAGTTTTTGAACTTATTCAGATTACAACTCATTTCTACAATCATTATAGGTAAGATTATAGTAAATGAGTTTGTAACTAAAATATGATTATATTTCAAGATTTGTTAATGAGCATATAGCGCAAAATAGTTTCTTGCTGTACATTTGATTAAACTTATTTTTCACAGTGACAAATAGAAAGAGGAAAAAGATAAAAGGAAGAGGACACAGTAATAAATCTAGATTGCTATGGTTTGAATTTTTAATAGATTACAAATATGTCTGGAATGGGATCTATGGAATTATTATTAATAGAAGTTACAGAAAACATTGGATGTGTTTACGAGAGAGTGATTCAAGGATATCGATTGCTTCCGTGCTATCATTTAAACATGGCACATAAACGTATTCTTCGCCACCGTGTTTTCTAGAAAGTTATATTTGGGTTGAATTGGAATTCAAATTTTACAAATATAATGACGAGGCATAAATGCATATTTTTTCGGCCAAATTTTAATCATAAACTAACATACCGGAAAGAATCGGCAAGTTCAAGCTTCAATTCATTCATTGTTTCCAGACAATCGCTAAAGAAACCGGGTGCAATTACCATAATTCGTTTCACCCCACGCCTCAAAATTTATAAAAAAAGTAATCAAAATTTCAATTACTGAATTAAGATGCTTCAAGCTAGTTCAAACGGCACAACCTGTATGAATTAGCTTAAAACAAGTAAATCTACTTGAAGTTGTAGAAATTTTATTACGTATGGCAAGTTAATAGTCGCATTTTAAAATTAACAAACCATCAATATAGAAATGTTTACAGTTTCAGGAATACCTAGCAAGAAAAAAAGCGCATTCATATCAACCATTTGATCTCTCTTTAAACTAAATTTTAATACGTCAAAAGCGTGTTGGTAAATTCTTCCTCTTTTAAAACGAATAACTAATGAAATCTTCCTGTCCTGTAATGTCACAAAGTAATAATTCGAAATTACGTTAAGTCTGAGCCTAAAAACTTACTTGGCTAGTTCTATGACGGTATCTTCAGTGTACGGTTTCAACCATTCTGTGGGTCCAAGTCGAGACTGGAATGTCGTTATTAAGTCACAATCCGAAATTTGCCATCTTTGTCTGAAATTACCTAATTCCATAAAGATCAAAATTTTGAAGTAGTTTGGACATCGCGCAGTGTTTTGTTAGAAACTACTTTCTTAATTTATTACATACCAAATACAAACCGCAAAAGTGAAGTTGTATACTTGCACTGAAACCCATATGGATCACCACTAGACTGATATGACAATGGTATTCCATGATATGAAACGATGATTACTTGCGGTGGTGCTCGAAATCTTTTTAAAGCAGAATTTAGATGCTTAAGAATTGTTTTGATGTACAATTCGTTATCATAAAATGGTGGTACTACTGACAAAATCATTTGACGACGTTGCTTCATCAAACAACGACAAGTCTAAAATTAGTTCTGACGATGAATAAGAAAAATCAATAAATTTGAAATGGTAACAAAAAAAAAAAAACAAAGTGTCAAATAATGAAAGGATTTTTTTTCCTGTGTGAGACTTGTTCCGTGGGTAATGTAAAATGTTGAAATTTCACTAAATCGTTCTTGAAATTTGTAGTATTCAATAGCAGAAGCTATATAAAGAATGAGTAGATAGCTCAAACACACTTCATCGAAAATGGAAGCATTTGTAACAGCGGAGAATTGCGGAAATAGGGGAAATATGATAAGCTTGTCGCACTCTGAAATTCTTAAATTTTTTTTGTAAAAATTTCGATCATATATTTAAAAATTTTCTGCCCAAGTTAAGTCTTATTCAAACCAATCCAAATAAAACCAATTTTGCGATAAGCAAAATAAAATATCCCTTCGTTTCAAAAACGATTTATTGAAAAAAAAAAAAGATTTATTGAATGTTTGTTAGCAAAAAAAGAGGAAAAAGATACCTTCCTTTTCAAATTTACGTATTCGGGAAGCAATTGACGGTTCCCCATATCGAAATGCCCAATCAACCATTATCTAAGCATTAGAAAATCACTTCTAATATTAGTTAAATGGTGAAATAATACTAAATGGAAAACCTTCGGAACCTGATCCACGACCAAGACATGCTTTAGGAATATGATATCTACAAGGTCATTATCCTTATTCATCCTTTCCAAGCATCCAAAATCGATAACTATTATAACATTACCGATCGATCACTTAAACGATTAGCCAGTTTAACCGATTGATTACGGGTTATAGTCTGCAATGGACATTCGTCTTCTACTGTATTCCAAATCAATCTAAATATTATAATATTTCCGTTATCATCCATTTCTGTTTTTATACACTGTCGAACAGTCCATGATAAAAATATCAGAGTAGTACTTGAAAGATTCTACTACACCTAACCTAAATTTCTTTTTTTTTGAAAACAAATTATATTACTTGTATGATTTCCCTATGATGAATGGTCTTGTTGTCAGAATAAAAAAGTGCAAGATGGGCCACCAGAGTATTCGGGGTAACTCGATAACTCGTCGATCACTGAGAAATTCCCGCAGGAAACGCCTGATCGGCAAATAATCATAACCAGATGGTGTACCGACATTTACCACAAGTACACCTGTTTTCTTCTTTAATTCCTGGAATAAGTATTTGGAACATATGGTGCAAAAATTAAACGAATTAAATGGTGTCATTCTTATGGATGTAAATGGTTGAAAGAAGAAATATGAGATAAGAGAATGATACTTGCAGACTGATATATTTATCTGAAGTAAACATTGATGGTAACAAAGTGAAGTGATAACGATGGTGACAAGATTTCATATGGTCACAAAACTAAAAAGTTCAATGTATGGCAGTTCATTTTAAATTACCAGGAAACTATCGAAAAACATTCACTGCAATATGACACTTGTTTGGAAGCATAATGACAAATCAATATAACCTAGTACCAATTGTTCGTAAGAAATTTCCTGATAAGAAAAAGAAAAAAGAAACCTGCTATAAAGAAAGAAAATACCACTAATTTGAAAGAAATTTTCAAAGGAAAACTCCCAAAAGATTTTACCAAAAAAAATCAAAAATTTAAGGGATAGCCTCGAGGTTAAAAGATGCATTTTTTAAAACTAAACTGCAGAGCAGTTATCTGACTACAAATAAACCAAATAGCGATAATATTATCCCTGCATAATACATATTACCTTTATCTCTATAAAAAAATAATATTATCTCTGTCTCTCGTAATGTATCTCAATATCTCTTAGAATATATCTCGAGTATATTTCTTTGAATATATCTCGATATCTCACAAATTTCTCTTAGAATCTTAGAATATGTCATCCTCATAAATCAGAAATGATTCCAGTGAGACATTGAGAGTGGAAAGTTGAGTAATTTCTAATAATTAAAAAAAAAAAAAGATTAATGAACAAACCGGTATTGATCTTTTCTCAGTAATAACATTAGGAATTTCATTAGCAATCCATGAAGTCACACGTCGAATAATAGTATACCATACTCCAGTATTTTGAATAGCATACATTATCACATATTACGTATTACACGTACGTAATATTCCATTAACCTTGCTATAAACATAATATATTCAAATAACAGTAATATTAATGTATAAATTATAATCTTCAGCTAATGACAAAAACAATTCTGGAATGAATAACAATCAGTTAATAATCGATCAATCAGGTAACGACCGATTAACAATATATTGATTACAAAAAAAATCGATTGAAAAATCAAATCATTGCTAAAGTTCGGCCAATATAATATCACAAGTAGATCGGATGACGAATTCTGTGAAGTTTATTTAGCTGACGTAAAGCATGTGCTAAGCTTACGTTACGTTTTACGACAAAAGAAATGGCGCATGTTTTACATTACATTTTATGCTACGCTTCATGTTACGTTTTACGTTGAAAGAAATAACGTGTTTTCAATCAATCGATAATTCTTTTTTTCCATCCAATTTTTCCTTTTCTTCTCCTTCATTCAGTAATTTACTGTTTTGCGTATAAAAATCAAAGGATGTTATTCAGATATACTGAAATTAAATCACTTATCTAACTATTCATTCCTTTAATCAATCACTTTCATTAACAAATAATACGATATGACATGATTAGCGATATAATATATTTATGTGTAGCATTTTTAGTGTAGTATCGATTGTTACAATATACAATACGATTTAATATGGTACAGTTTTATTTACAATACAATATAATATGATAGATTATAATAAGAATGAAATGATAAAGTGATTATTTGCTCTATAACAGTCAGATACTTTTAGTAAGAGTAATATGATAAAATCATTTGTGATTATAATGCCATATTATTACCATTTATGATTTATAATTATTACAATTACAAATTTCTCGGATAAGAAGAAAAAAAACATTTTCTTAAAAAAAAAAAAATCAACTTACCGTACAAGAATCTTTGCAGTGATAAGCATTTAATATCGAAATAATTGGAAGTGAGTCACCCATTCAATCTTATCCATCATGCAAATATTATTGTGGAAGAAAAATTTCCTTTCAAATTTTATCACTGAAAATAACCGAATAATTTGAGGAAGATTTATTATTCATACGTTTATAGTATAATTTCACATATTAGAAATAGATTTAATCACTAGATTGTTCGTCTCTTAATGCGCACAGAAATTTGATCGTTAATTTGTTAATTGTGAGAGTTAATTCTTGCTTACATAATGAAATAAAATTGATTTCAACATCCAACAATTATAATTAGTTAAAATAATTTTAAGAACACATAAATCAGACTGGAAGACATTTATAATATTTTATGATACTAGAATATAGTACCTTTATCATATAACTGAAAAATTTTCAAAGCATCGAAAAAAAGAAGAAAATCGGACATAACAATGTGCTTATGATTAAATTGGAAAGATTTCTAAACATTAAATAACAAATGTCCGTTATTTTAAAACATTTACAAATTAGGCTAAAAGATTTATTATTTTTAAAAGTTTGAGTAATAGTTTATTTTTTACTGTGAAAAATTTTAAATTAAAAATTTTATGAATTTTTCAGCATATCTTTATATCGTACATCATTTCGATTATTCCGACAAATATTGCATATGTAGTAGCAGTTTTGTTAGTCAAGCTGGCCATTATCTCGTGCTACAGAAGTACACGTGAACCTGCTTAGAGCACCATACTCAAACACGTACGTGAACCACAACATAATGACGGATTCATACGTGGACGAATGCAATTGAGCATTTTGAGAATATATAGATGAGAGATTGGGAGTGAAAGGAAAGAGAGGGAAAGAGGAAACGTAGAAGAGAGATAGGAAAGTAATATTTGAGGAGTGACACTTTGTTAGAAAATGGAAAGAGAAAATTTAAATACTTTTACACTCTGTATGAGTTTACGGAGAGGACTGCAAGCGAGAGGGTTTTCTGCTCTGAGAGGAACCGGAAGTGTACTGAGAACTACCGGGGCATAAGGTAATCTTAGAATGACCGTAACTTCTCATTGTTACTGCAATTTCTCATTGCAATTTCAAAATGACTACATTTTCTCATCCCAATGGATTATTTATTGGTGGAAATATCAATGGGAAAATAGTCCTACCAGCGTGTAATGGATGAAATTAATTTCTGAAATTGAATTAAATTAAAATAATAAGATGTGATTGGGATAGGTAAGTTAGTAACGGTATATTACCATTGTTTTGTGTATTTTTTTATTTTTCACAAAAAAGGAAATGCTAGCTAAGGAAAGAGATTAGCTGTGGAATAGTTACTTCATTTAAAGATTAAATATTTTAAGACAGATTTTTAAAGATTGGATTTGTTCAGTTGTTGTTTTATTTTGTTGCTTAAATTTTAAACCTTACTTGGCTATTTATTCATTAACTTTTGATCGATTTTTTTTATTTACATCCGAAGATCGAACCAGTATTTGTTATATCAAATAGACTGCGTAGTTAGTTTTTAAAATTTAACATATAACGGCAATGACCGATGATTTCTTTAAGAAAGTATTATATTTCTTAGTTACTTTGGAAGGAAATTTCGAAAAAACGTCAATTATCTTTTATCAGTTTACAGTCATCACTGGAGACAGAACAAAATTATCTTTACTCTAATTGTTTTCGTTTTCAGGTATTCTGAATGGAACAGCAATTAATTTCATCACAGGATCAAGAAGTCCAAATGCCCGCTGACAGGGATGAATTCAGGAAGCAGGATGGTGAAAACCGGCAAAAGAAACGGGAATCAGAAACAGAAAGTCGACCCTCAACAAGTGCTGATGATGGAATGTTAGTTGTTTAGCTTAAATTTAAAATAAGCTTTAAAGAAGTTGATTTTGGAGAAAGTTCATTTTTATCATCTTCTTTCACTTTTTTTTTCTGTAGCTAGCGAAATTATTATAATTACATTATGTCAAAACCATAACACTTTAGAAGGATTCCAGATTTCTAGTTTTTAAAGGTTGATGCTGCATAAATATGTAAAATAAGTATGTAGGAAGAAGTCTAAAGTTTTTTAATACTATTATGAACAGTGGTCTTGAAAATATTTGTATTATTGAGGTCATGCTACGTAGAGATTATGCTTTAGGAAGTGCTATAGGTGGTTTGGTTACACACTCTATTTTCATAATATCTGTGTGACATAATTATTAATGATGTATTAGTAATTTTTTCCAGACAGTATTTTAATCATGCATCAGCATGAATCTCTTTAATGAACAAACTGTGCACAAATTCTTTCAGTTCGTTACCTGTCGTCGATGGTGTTATCTATAGTTATAAGTACATATCGAAGGTCAAAGATTTACCAATCAAAGATATGATTAACAGGTAGGTCATTCCGTTCACCTGTGTTGACATTCAGGTTCGGTATATTCCGACATCACTCTATCTTCTAAATTCTTTAGTTTTTTTCTAATCCAATAAAATATGATCTGTTAAACAGTTTTGGCTGTTAAACAGCTGTTAAACAGTATTCCGATCTTACTTCAGAAATATTCTTTTATTTATTCAAAACTGATCTTAGCCGATAATAGCAGTTCGTTCTTGTTGTTGAATTAATATATAGTATCTTGGACATCTTGGAGAAATAAATTTCTTTTGCTATGATGGCGAGCCTCTTCTTTTCGGAAGCTCACTTGTTATTGTTGTCTGTCCTGCAGATTGATACAGTTTTGATCGCACTGCTTCGAGTAATTTTATGTACCTATCAAATTATTTTGTCAGATGATTTTATATTGTATTTTAAAGTTTTATGCAGCTGATACAAATTTGTAGTTTTCGGATCGAGTCAAATATCTTACATAATTAACCATTGGTATTTGTTTTCAGTTCTGTGGAAAGAAATATAAGATTACCGAAAATTTATTTAAATGGTCAACCTTTTGAAATTTCATTTCTTTTGGATACAGATTTCATCTCCGAGCGAGACCTTTGGGTTGACAATTTAGGTATGTCTCTTTTCAAATAATTAAAACTTCAATATATTATTCTTCTGTGCTGCTTAGCAATGTTAGTTAAATTACAGGTTCATGGGCTGGTACTGTACGAAGACCAACGTGTAAAAGCATAAGAGTTAATGCTGCAGGTGTTCCGGACACAAAAAATCCATATTATGTCATAAGGAAAAAGTACGGCAGCCATCCTCATTCGGATCCACCTCTTGGTTTAATGAAATGTTTGTGTTATTTGACCAGAAATGGGCGAGCAACAGGGAATGCTCTATTATCGTACAAATGTTTGGAAAATTGTAATTTGCAACCACGTCCTCACGGAAATAATAAGCATAGCCGGAATCCATACATAAGGACATATCCATCAACTTTGCTCAAGATCAAGGAACGTATCGGTTCACAAAGTCCTGCAGCTATTTGGAATGAGCTGTCGGTTGATTCGACTGGTAATATGGATGCACAAGCGACACTTCGAGATAGGAAACAGGTTTATAATGCTCGATCGATTCGAAAAAAATCACCTGGTATACTATCATATTGCTTGCACTTGCGTGATTTTTTTGTTAATAAAATTTTAAAAATTTATGGTGGTTTAGTAAGCAACAGTTTCCGTAAATAATGCACTTTTCGGGAAAAACTCTGTAATTGAATCGTAGTATGCCCTTAAGTAAATCTTGTAATACTGATAATTCTTTGACATTCCCCAATAATTTCATCCATGTCTTTAGGTGTTTTTAATTGTAAGCTATAGTTGTTGTCTTATCTATTCCAACAAATAGAAAAGGTGAGATGATATATGAGTTATTTTTGCTACAATAGTGGAACGTTCATTCTTTTCTAACAATAAAACATTTCTTTCTATCGAGTGGTGATATTTTAAGTGGTGATAATAGCACTAAAGTATATAATAACCAGGATAGGGTTATTTTTTTTCTCTATTAAACTTCTTTTTCATTTTAGATTCGCAGACGCAAAATGACGTTAATCATCTCAGGCAACGTGTGGCAGCATTGGAGGAGCAAAATAGCAAGTTAATATTTACAAATGCTGGTTTGCTGGAAATAGTGAACGATTTACGTAAGGCAAAACAAGAACTAGAAGCGGAAAATCGTCGCATAAAGCAAAACAGTTATCAAGAAAGGACGAATGGTATTAGTACTTCTATCGAATACTTCTGTCTTCTATCAGTTAATAATTCTTTCTTTTTATTAGAATTTGAGGTACATAAGAATATATTAGAAAAGCGGAGAATTATTGCTTAATAGTTGATATTTGAATAAGTTATGAAAAGTTTCAAAGTCTTTCTGTCACGAAAGGTCATTGATTCGGATTGAAATAAAGGCAGATCTACAAATAAAGGTAGGTCAAAATAAATTTCCTTTGTCTTGATTTATTCATTTGTTTTACCTGAGAAGTTGATACCTTGTTTCTTACTTATCTAATACGAAACGATCTTCGTAATATCACTTCTTTATTCATGTTGATGTTGCACTTCAATAAGTAATTGAATATACATTTCAAATTTTGCCTTATTCCAGTCTTCTTATCATTAATGTTTAATACGGGTTAAGATTGAAAACCTTGTTTTTATTTTTGTTATACTGTATTGCAATTGAAAGGTAGCTTTAATTTCTTTTCCAGAAATCTTCCAAAAGTTCTCTAGTGGATGCATCTAAATTTTTAAATTTCTCGTTTGTGGACGAAACCTCTTTTCTAGGTTTATTGCTTCCTCATTCTACAATACTTAATTATCCGGGACAACATCCGGATAAAGCTCGAGCTAATGTCTATGAAACGGGAGCGGAAACAACGGTAATGATATGTGATCGATGTACTGAAGAATATAGAGTGCAGGAGGAACCTTCAACAATAGACCAATCAGCATGTTGCAAAGCACGCTTTGCAACTATTCCAGGTCACAAATACTGATCATAATAAAGACATCAGCTGATTTTTTCTAATCTCGCAAATATATTGTGCTTGATAATATTTTCTTCAAGCCTTTTAGATCTGTTAATCCTCATCGATATCTGGTTTGATATTGTGAACTTGGGAACTGTTGGTGAATCGGGTAAGATGTGCCTAAAATGCATTCTGCATCCTAATTCTTCATCTAATTTTTTCCTTTTTTTTCAAAATTCATCACGGCATTCTTATTTTTGTTATGCGTCAAGTAGAGATTTGTTAGAGGAAGTTTTCTTTGGTTGTGGTTTGGAGTTTGTAATGACGAATGTGTTCTGTAATAATGTTTGTTGCAATAAAGTTTATTCGCTAACAACTATATTACAGAAAATATTAATTAACATTGACAATATGCTGATAATTTCATAGAGATGTTACTACGAGTATGTGATGAGATGGAAGAAAAATAAGTAAATTTGAATAAATGAATGCGCGGAACCAGCCGAACTGAAGCTTGCTGACCCTCAAAAACTGACTGAAGCAGCGGTTTAACATTTTAAATAATAGACATTGGTTTACAACAAAGCGCGCGATTACAGTGATTAAAGAGCTGTCTTACTGGATGATCTTTACTCTTTGTACAGTAAAAGTTGGGTTTTAATATTATGTCATTTGCTCATAAGAACGATTACTAGATCTATAATATATTGTAGATATGGTTTAGAATAAAGGAACAATTTTCGAAAATATTAATTAAGCATATATTCTTTGTTAATAACTGTAACATTCCAGACGATGCAAATAACAGCCACAACTGGAAGATAAGTGCTGGATAAATGATTGCTTACATGATATACAATTTTGAAACAGTTTTTGTTTGTTCTGAGAAATATTCAATTCAGACAATTTTTGGGTTTAATACAATTTTATTTTTATTTTCTGACATTTCCGATTGAAAGGTGTGAAAACCTTCAGGAGAAAAAATTAGGTAAAATGTTTGGGTACGTCGGTTTGTAGTATTTCTAGTTCGTACAACGGTAGACTTGCAGAACTGATTTGTCGAACTCAGTTGGTTAAATTTTGAATTTCTTTCACTTCTGGAAGGTACAGCATATTCACTGGTCAGTTGAGGGGTAATTCTATTGCGGCACCTCTTGATTCTCCATCTCTTTCTTTTGAAATTTCTTTTATCCTGGCTAATTTCCATACATCGCGGGAACTACTAATTTTTGTGGAGTATTGAGCATTTATTATGCAAAAATCTAATTCTTATCACAAACAGTATAAAAAAAGTGATTATAAAATGAAATTTTATAATAATGACAGATAGGCTCGCTTCATCGACCGTTGCTGCTTTACTTCAACGAGCTGAAGCAAAATATGTGAATATGGCAAAAGATGACATACTGTCAGCTTTAAGACACTTTCCTGGATTCAAACCGAACGTGTTTGATCACATTTATCCGGACCACACGTGTTCGCCTGCATTTTGTCTGGAGGGCACCATCCCTGTTTGTCATCAATTTAAGACCGTTCCTTACTTATTTTGTAGACGGATTGATTGTTTCAGTCACTCCATTTTGGTATTGTACTATGTCACACATTATTTCGATCTCTCTTCTATCTTTCATTTACATTTACATTTGCTAGAGAATTTGTTTGTTGTAGATTTCTTTATCAGATAAATGGTATAACTGCAAGTCTCAAATTCTCATTTATGTAGTTTTTTTTAAAGAAATTTTTTCTCAGGGTGAAATAGACAACTTACCGGTGGCAATATATCTCCGAGACACCCATCCTTACAAGGCTCCAACATGTTATGTGTGCCCAATGGCTCATATGATAGTGAGAGAATCAGAAACAGTAGATGAGCTAGGATGCATCTCTTTAATATATCTTCATAATTGGATCTTTCCAGGAAATCATTTAAACGGCTTATTACAAGTAATTTTTTTATTCACAAGAATAAATTCTTTAGGTAAAAAAAAAATATTTCTGAGTAAGAAAACCAAAAAATTCGCATTTTTTTAGGTTATGATGGATGTGCTTCCAAAATCTCTGCCCAGTGATTCAGAAACTTAACATCTATTATGTACATGTCTAATCCGGATCTTGTGTAAAGCTTTCTGTGACAAATACAAATTTGTATATTTAAAATCTGATGTTGAAATAAAAATTTTTCATCCTCCAATTCGTGATTGCAGTTACCGCAATAGGACAAATATAATCCCTTTTCTATACAGTAGTTTTGAACGCAATCATAAGGATCAACCGATCTTTTAGCTATGGAATTTCAGGGGATTTAGGAGGCCATCTCAAGAGCTATGGAATTTAATGGAAAATCTTTTAGCTATGGAATTTTCATAAAACTCATCATCGAAATAACAGACCAAACTCTTAATAGATCATTATTACTATATTTTACATCAGAATTTCTCATAGAATTGAATCTTGCCCAAGTTTTTGTATGTCGCTTTCATTTACTGGATGAAGAATTAGATTTTTGCATAATAAATGCTCAATACTCCACAACAATTAGTAGTTCCCGCGATGTATGGAAATTAGCCAGGATAAAAGAAATTTCAAAAGAAAGAGATGGAGAATCAAGAGGTGCCGCAATAGAATTACCCCTCAACTGACCAGTGAATATGCTGTACCTTCTAGAAGTGAAAGAAATTCAAAATTTAACCAACTGAGTTCGACAAATCAGTTCTGCAAGTCTACCGTTGTACGAACTAGAAATACTACAAACCGACGTACCCAAACATTTTACCTAATTTTTTCTCCTGAAGGTTTTCACACCTTTCAATCGGAAATGTCAGAAAATAAAAATAAAATTGTATTAAACCCAAAAATTGTCTGAATTGAATATTTCTCAGAACAAACAAAAACTGTTTCAAAATTGTATATCATGTAAGCAATCATTTATCCTGCACTTATCTTCCAGTTGTGGCTGTTATTTGCATCGTCTGGAATGTTACAGTTGTTAACAAAGAATATATGCTTAATTAATATTTTCGAAAATTGTTCCTTTATTCTAAACCATATCTACAATATATTATAGAGGTTTTCTAATCTAGTAATCGTTCTTATGAGCAAATGACATAATATTAAAACCCAACTCTTACTGTACAAAGAGTAAAGATCATCCAGTAAGACAGCTCTTTAATCACTGTAATCGCGCGCTTTGTTGTAAACCAATGTAAAATGTTAAACCGCTGCTTCAGTCAGTTTTTGAGGGTCAGCAAGCTTCAGTTCGGCTGGTTCCGCGCATTCATTTATTCAAATTTACTTATTTTTCTTCCATCTCATCACATACTCGTAGTAACATCTCTATGAAATTATCAGCATATTGTCAATGTTAATTAATATTTTGTGTAATATAGTTGTTAGAGAATAAACTTTGTTACAACAAACACTATTACAGAAGACATTTGTCATTACAAACTCCAAACCATAATCACGGAAACTCCCCTAACAAATCCCCAGAAGTTCTCGACAGGATTAGTCCAGAATATCTTATCAAATAATAGTAAGAATAACATCATTTGCAGAAAAACGGGATATTGCGCAATATTATCAGGCCAGAAAACATTTGTTTAATGTCATTTATACAAATATCTATTAATGACATCATCAAGGGCGACTTCCAGCGCTTCATTAGTTCCTTTTAATTCTGAAACAATTGCTTTCGACCATATAAAATATTCTTTTACCCTTTGTGCACTCCATCCAACCGGTGTTTCACGTTCCAAATCCCGCAAATTATGCAGTTTATCGGCGAGGTGAATTAATTTTGCCTACAACAGGTTGTATTTGTAGAACTGCATAACATGACAATCAATAATTCCTGCTCAGTGTATACATATTATTGGGATCACGCATTATTTAATGATCTAATAATATTACTTTCATTCAGTTTCAATTTCAACTTTTTTTTAAAAAAAAAGTACTCAGGACGGAATATTTTCCATTGCATGCTTATATATCACATGTGTGCAAATCTACACTCTCCGGTAGTTATATCTCACTAGATTGTGTTGTTATACCTTATTCAGTTCTTAAAATAACAACATATTTTTCTCTGTGCGTGCCAATGATTGACTGATTGTTTCTACCCTGACCCTTAGATGACATGCCTATATTAAGTTTTCTTCAATACCCTGGTGAAAAGCATAATTTGCATATTTTCCCTTTCCTCGAAAATTGCTTAACACAAGAAAAATTTCTTCAAATTATATTTTTGAAACTCAGTCGAATAAAATTGCCTCATGTGGCACATATAACTAACACCATCAAGACGCTGAACAAGAGATAAAGAATAGTAAAATTCGAGATGCTACGTTTCACTTTATATTTCAATATCTTCTGCTGTAAATTTCCAGGATTTGGCTTTGTATTCAAGGACATAAGTTAAGCATTTGATTTTACACTCATGAAGGACAAGTCCTTTCCAGAACAAGAACGTCTCAAAAAAGTGTAAAATATACAATACAATCAAAATGAATAATTAGTACATGATTCGGCTTCCTTCCTATTCTCCCTGATTTCAAATTATAAATTAACCTTATGTGAATGTTTTACTGCATTTTCAATTTGTAGCTGCTTCCGTACAGAGGCTGGTAAGCTTTTATCATCGGTGCATTCTTGCACGATTTGACTAATCTAAAAAGAGAAAATGAAATCAACAATCATAATCTCGTACCAAATGTTTTTTCTACCACAAAAAGTTTCGAGAAAAAGGCACCTCTTCACCAAATAAACTACTGATTTCCTGGAAAGTAGTAGATGTATCTTCAACGGTATCATGCAACAGTGCTGCTGCAATCGTCGCACTATCTGTCACACCAACTTCTGAGGATAATATATGCGCAACACCTAAAACAAATCCTTCGAAGTGTAAATCCTAATCAAAAATTTTATGCGTCTTAACTTAACAGACAGAAGATACAGATATAGAAAAAAAAATAAGATACATGCATAGAGAAAAATTACATTCCACAAAATGTGAAGAGAAATGCAACAATGAAAGTGAAAATATAACAAAATCCTCACAAAAGACTAAATGACATGAAATACTCTTGAGTAGCATAATTGCGCTCGATTATAATCAGTTTTATATTTTTGTTCTATTCTAACTCCAAATATTTTGCAAGCTAAATAAGTATAATAAGTTACCGATAGGATGATTAATATAAGGCGTTTGTAAGGCATCTTTTCGTCTCTGTAAACGATGACGTTCGGCTGCAAAATTACACGCTTTGACGACGACGCATACATCCATATCTAATGCGCTAGCATTACGTTTACGCTAGAAGACATTATCTACAATGCTCCATGGACTGAAGATTTTCATATCGAGTCGGTGGTGAGCTTTATGGGAATGTGCTACGATGATGTGTTGGTCTTGGTGTGGACTATCCGAGCGGGTCTTAGTTTTAAAACGTGATGAGTTGGCGGGAGGTGAGGGTGTGGTTATGGTGTTGAATTGTAGGGGTTTAAGGTTGAGTGATTTTAGTCTGTGATATGTAAGAATCTGATATATCTGAGGTTGGCGTACACTTCGCTATTAGTTGTATTTTCTGCTCCCTTTCTATTTGCCGTTATTTTTGTACTGTAATTATTGACAGCTTCATCACCTCATGATATAGCAATTTAACTTTTTCTTTTTACTAATTCCGTTTACTCATGTTTTTGCAGTTTGCGAGATAATCTTAATAAGTCGTATGTACGTCAATGGCTGATGAATATAAAGGAGCTAGTGATCGGGTAAGAATGTGTTTATTCATCATTTTGGATAAGACTTCATAAATGAAATTATGGACAGCGTGAAATCTATTTACTTTTTTTTGGACGGAATGTTTTTATGCACTTCTCAAGTACACTTTTTTACTAACGTTTTGTTCTATATTTGTGTTGCAGTGATCAGGGTTTATTTCTTGTTTGTTTATTTTAGTCCAAACAAGAAGGGACATCGAAAGATGAAGGTAATGAAGAGGAAATAGTTGATGGTCGTAAAGAAGAGAGGACAGTGGTAGATGTTGAAAAAGATGAAATGAATGTTGAAAGAAAAGATGAAGGAAGCATTGAAATAAAGGAAGAAGCAACGTCAGAGCCATTTACTGAAAGTCTGAACAAAAGTGGCGATGAAATGAGTGCTACTGTTAATGATGTGGAGGAAACTACAGGAGTGGCCAGAGAAGAAAAACCGAAACCTGTAAAAAGAGGTTCGTTTTTTAAGACAATAATTGAACATGACGGTCATTAATAGTTGGGTTGAGACGATTGTTATGATGATGATGATAAGTTAGTATGCTGGTTATAAGTATGAAATTATGTACGAACCTTCCCTATTAAAATTATGGACATAATAGACTGCTTTGCTAATGGTCTCGAATTTATAGGTCTCCTTGATGAGCCAATTGTAAGAGAGGGAAAAAGACAGCGTCATGCAGTGGAACGACTAGCAGCAGTTTCGTCTCCATCTTCAAGGAAAGCATCTCTGGACGCAGTTGGATCAGGAACTTCTCTTGGGGACATTGAATTCGGTAAATTTTGTTTAGAGAGTACTGCTGGAATTGTGATGATTGCAAGAATGTTGTGTTGTTATTAAGGTGGTGCAGTGAGATGTCGGACACTTTTATGTTAGTTTTCACTATTTAACTATTTTCGCGCGTCGATATTTTTCCCTAGAAGGATGTATGAAAATATAATTGTAGGAACTATCGAGATTTTAGTACTTTTCCTAGTGATCTTGTTTGTGAGTTTGACATTTTTTCCTTATTTGATATTTTGTTTAATACTTTTCATCTTTTAGTGAATATTGGCATTTCTAAAGCGCAAAATGAGACATTGAAATGGCTTCATAGGCTATGTTACGGCACACCTGGGACAGCAACGTCAAGAAAAAGAGATCTTAGAAGATTTAACGGTTTTGCATTTGATGAAAAAAGTACTGATTTTGACAAGAAGAAGGCAACGGCAATGAAATTTACAAATAATGAGGTGCTCAGTCAGGAATTTTAATAACTTGAGAAACTATGTCATGAACATAGATATTTTGTGCAGCATCAACAGATGTCCAACTGAAAATAACTGATAATAGCTTTTCGATAGAAACTCATGGTTTCGGTACTTAAAACTGAAATCTGCATGACAGTAATCACGGGTTTTCTTGGAAGCAATATATAACTATTATTTATCATTATTGGGAAATTTATTAAAATAGTAAAAGTCTTTTTTCAATGAATGAAATTTTACCTTTTCAGTTACATATGATTGGAAGGATTTTGGGTTCGGAGAGAGGACACACAAAGGAAGAAGCAGTAAGTATATTTATTAAATAGCAGCTTACATTTTTCGCGACATAAAGCTATATGAATTCATGAAGAAGAAATCATGAAGAGGAAATCATGTTTGGAAATTTTATTACAAAATAGGCAAAGGATGTTTCACATAGTTTTATTACGCAAGTTTATTTAAGGTGATGAATGTCCTTCATTTCTTGCAAAAACCGGAAGATAAGGGCAGAAAGGTCACCTCAGCAAAGAAGCGAAGGAGCTCTTCAAAATCGACGGGAAAAAGAACAAAAAGAAGCAGATTTGAGGGGAAAGGTATCTGTATGCCTTCGCAAATGAGGTGAAAATAAATGGGTTGTATTTTTTGAAGTCATTTTGTCAAATTTTTCTAGGAAATAAGAAAAATATAAGAAAATCAAAGGAAGAATCAAGTGAGGATGACGACGCTGGTCAAAGCGGAGAGGAATCTAGCGGTGATGGAGATACTGAAGAAAAGAAATCGACAAGCGCAACAGAAAATCGTTCAGAAAAGATGAAGAGTTCAACCAAATTAACTTCTGTTTCCAAAACCGCTGTGGCAAAGGTTCGCTTTGAATTTTTGTTTTAACTGGTCACATTTTTTGCGTCATAATTGAAATTAGTGTTTAGAATCACTTAAAATTTGTTTTATTTCAAAATCGAAAATTCAAGATTGGATAATGTATTTTATATCACAGTATCAAAAAGAAGGGTGTAAATGTTTCGCTGTTATTAAGGATGACTCATCATGGGGTGATGGTGGACCTTCAAATGCAGAGGTGGAAACTACCATCAACGAAATTCTTCGTTCTGTGGATCTTGTAAATTGTACAATGAAACAGATGTGTGAAAGGGTAGGGATTTCGACTGTATTAAAACACCGAGCTAATTGGTTCTATGGGGTTTAGAATATCTTAGAGAGAAATCTTATGAAATAAACGGTTAGCACTCGAAGTTGACTAAAGGTTCTGTTAGGTTTTTTATTGACGTTAAGCATAAAACCAGTAATTGATGTACAGGTAATATGCTTTAAAACTTTGTTTACATAACGCTGATACCTTGGCATCACTTGTTTTATATAGTTGAAAGGTCGACTGACTGGAAGTGGGAGAGCAGCTAACCCCCTGTGGAATAACCACTGTATCAGTCCGGTAAGAAGACTAAAGACACTGCTACCGCTCTCATTAACTTTTATCTAAAAGTTGCGAAATTTGTAGATCGCGGAAAAGTTCCCAAATTTGGATATGGCGACGTATAAAGGTGCACTGAAGGAACGCGTGAAAGTGGCTTTAGAGAAAATGGAAGATTCATGAAACTGCTGTCATGTTGCTGATCTCGCAGTTATTGTATTAAAATTTCCAGTTGTTACCTTGAAAGTTTGTTTTTTCGTGGATTTTTTTTATTGCCTTGGCTTTTAATTACGGCCATCTTTAACTCCAAAATATTAACCTCACTGCGCACTTCCCCCATTTTAATCACGGAAATTGTCTGCTTTATGTTTGAATAACAGAAGGTATATAACTTTCTAGCATTTGTGTCATTGGTACTTATCTTAAATTCATTGTCAAATCATCAGACTGTAACAGTTTGTGTCATATTTAAGATTATATCACCTGAATTGTACCATTACCAGATAATTATTTTTAAAAACGCCACTATGCTTAGTATCAAATGTTTTTGAATGGAAAATTGTTGATTCCACAAGTGCTTAGCTTTTAGTTCCACTTTTAATGAATACGCTGAGCAACTTTACATTGAGTAACATATGAATCTTTACTTTGTATTTTTGAAATAGAGGTATCAAAATAATTGGTTTACTCTGCCGGACAAAATCGCCATCATTCCGATATATTATTCCACTTAATTGTAATTAAGCGGTTTTTCTAGATTTTTGCCTCTATAGCATCAAATTATTGATCCCACTAATGCATAATTATGGATACAAAAATCGGCACCTTACGATATCGAGAATCTACTCTTTCAAGGCGTTTCAGCATATTTGGGGATATCCGGTGTGCCAGTGAAGATCAAGTATGTTGAGAAGAGGAAGCTGGTTTATAAGGGACACAGAAATACCAGAAAAGGAAATGCCAAATCTTTGTGCTGATGGATAATTGTCCCATACTTTTGAGAATACTGTAGATGCATTGACTATTTTTTTTAGTGTTAGATGTATTCATTACCGATGTACATAAAAAAGGTCATAATGATTCATGATTTTGTTTTCAAAACAGCAGACGATTCCGGAATGGTTATAGCTGGTATTCGTCATAAATTAAAAAAGATCCTATGGTAGTATTTTTGCTAAACATAACCAAAACAATTATTTGTGGAGTGTGCGTCCAACAAGTTGGTCAATTCTCACAGTGAAATATTAGGGGGTTGTTTACATCATCTGCAAGGTGAGTGGAAAAAGTCTAGTGGATAGTGCGTGTAACAACCATGTTTGCAGAAGGCATCAACCCTGAAAATCCCAGTTGAAACTACACGAGCAATATAGAGACATGCTTTACAAATAACATTTAAAAACATACCTAGAACTTTGATGGATACTTCCATATCTTCATCGGTAAATATTTTACGTGGAAATGGAGTCATAAGGGTAAACGGCATACCGCCCATTGCATCCTTGCAGTGCATTTCTACCCATAGACGTACATGAGATAATGGTTCATCTGGCTACAAAGTGATGTTATTACTTGCAATACTCTTTGGTACATCTCTACACGATTGCTGTATTTCATACTGTGAATTCATCAAAAGCCCAATCAAAAAGGTATAACGAAATTATAATTCCAGAAATATGTATGTCATGCAGTTACTAAGCTTCAACCAAAATTGAATTTAATCCCACCACTATTGGTCGTATATTGCCACTATACTAGAATTAAACTTACTTTAAACTTTTCCTTGATGGTTGAGCCATTAAGTAATCGTACTTGTATTTGACAATAATCAACATCCCTTACTGGAGGCGCTTCATTTACAGCAGGCAGTGGTGAATAAATCTCCAGTGTTGCTGACTGTGGCTGTTTCAGTTGTTCAGCTAGCTTACGAGCTTCTCGATCCAAACGAATTTGTTCCAAAACACGTTTACGTGCTTCCATTTCCTTAACAAGTAATTTTTTAACTAACATTATAGTCTCCATCTAAAAATTTTTTTTTTCGAAGTCTTACTTCACGCTTTTCACGTTTCTTTTCTTCCAATATTTTCCTCATTTCCATTTCTTTTCTTTCTTCTTCCACTTTTGCCATTGATTTCCCCTCTAGACGACGACGTTTTTCCTATAATTGCTTTTTTCTATTATAATGATTGTCCAAAGGACTGAGGAGACTTAATTTCGAGCAAATTGTATTTGTAAACCAATGAGAAGAAATACCAACTTTCTCCAGCGTTTCCTTTCTTTCTTCCTCTTCCTTCTTTGCTCTTGCTTCTTTCAATTTCTTTTGCAACGCTGTTATTCTTTCTTTCTTTTCTTCTTCTGTTAACGGCTTCACAGTTTCCGTTGATTCACTAAATGCTTCATGTTTCGTACGTGCTGCATGAAACATAACAGCTTGGTCGTCGGCTAATTGCTTCCCACATCTAAAAAGTCTAGCATGTGCGCCTGCATGTGAAGCAATCACCCATCTGTCGTATGTTTGTGAACTGAACTCATAAAAAAGAAAGAAGTTGCATGTGTCACCTGACTGGAATATCGGTCACTAAAGCGATGAGTACTGATAAAATCTGTCCAAGTATGTCCCTTAACTGCAGAAATACGTTTCTTCGGCTACTATGTCTGCTGTTACTCTTTAATATCTCTTTTCTCCTTTACATTTCATCTTGTCTACTGCAACATTATGTGTGGAAATTTTTCAAATATGCATACACATCACATTTGAATGACATTGCTTGTTGTGCTTCAGTAGATGATGGTTTCGACGGCTCCTCCTCCTCAGCAAATTCAATAATCGAACTTTCCTCTTCCGGTAACTGTGGCTCAGCAGGTTTCGGCGGATTTATATCATCATCATCATCCTTCTGATGGGCCGCAATCCATTCCACTGCCTCAACCAACCCTGTTTCACCGGTTTCTCGTAACGCTTTCTCGCTAAAACCAATGACTGTAGCATGAAGTTCCCATAAATCTTGTACAATTTTTTTTTTTCAACAATTTGCATATTTACTTCCTCATTTCCATATCATGGAATAACTACAAAAATGAAAATTTTTTAAAAAGAATATAAGCATACGCAACATCGTGAGGGAAACCCATCTCTTCCAGTTGATCCAGCATCGACATTTCCTGTACAGTAGTAATTTACTTTGCAAAGTCATTCATTTCAATAAGTAGAAAAATTTACTGCAAAATTAATTTACAACAGGAAGTCAAACACTAAAATAGCAGTAGCCGACAAGCTTATCAAAATAGCAATACTGTTTTGTGCCATATTCATACGGTATGAGATATGTCCGAAATGATCGATATTGATACCTAACACAAGTTAATCTGTTTCACATTCACAGTGACCCCAGTGCTTACTAATATTGCCTGTAAATACTTGCAAAAGGAATTAAAGAAGAAATATCGAAAGTGTCAAATATCTGATTAGTTATCTCCAAACTACACGATGTATGGATGATACGTTATGACATATTCAATGTTAAAGAAGCATTTAAATAAAAAATATTTTATTGACAAAGACATCTGCTGAACAAAGCAAGCCACTTATCAAAACGGCAAGTCGTCTTCAAGCAGCAAATCCAAAAAGTTGCTTTTCATTGACAAATATTTGCAGGGAATAATTATCTTATTTGAGTCAATGACAGTAGTAAGGAAATTTTGATAAAAAGTGGAATGAGTTATTAAAGAGAATATGTACCTAAAACTGTATATGAATGTACACAAAGTGCGTTTATAACTGCATCAATAGAGGAAAAAAGAAGCGCATATGAAGTTTAGAATCAATGTAAAAGTAACTAGCGGTTAAGTAATAAAGCTAAAAAAAATCTTACAAATTCTTCGTAATATTAATTTAATCAAATCAATCCAAATTCAAAAAAAAAAAGAAAAAAAAAAATAAAGAGAAGAAAAAATAGAGTTTTCGGTACGACAACGCTGCGAAATGACCCTAATTATATTCAGAAATGAAACATTTTAGAGAAGATTTACTTTGAGGAAGAGACATTAACTTAAGAAAAATATTTATACAAAATCTAGAACTCAAAAAAAGCGATATAAATATAAACGTTTCTATATAAAATTATAAATAGAATCAGATGGATTCATATTGAAATTTCTAAAATAAACCAAACTTCCCACGGACTCATATGTAACAGTAAATACTTCAGCATACATCATGGGGGCAATGCTGTTGAGATCTCGAAATCATCTAGGCTGAAATAAGCGGTGATACATTACCGTTTAAAGCTCTATCTACAAAGAAACTTAATTATCATAATTGGAAAACTACTGAGAAAACTAGTGTTCAAAGAGCTTAATGTCACTTGCCTTTTAATTGATTCAACAATCACAACTAAATTTACAACACTAATTAAGAAGATTTACACTTTAAACTACCACAAGATTTACACTTTAAATTACGCTACCACAAACCTTTCACAGGAAAATAATTTAGACACGTGGTGGGAGCTCAATTCGGGATGAACTATAAACATTGCAGAAATCACAACCGCATTTCCTTAGTTCCCATGCTTCAACCTGAACACAAGAGAAATCTGACGAATAGTTCGAATGATTTTTAAAATGCAACAAGTTGAAACACCTTGAATTGAAAAATCCTTCGTTAATTGGAGAAAATGATTACGGAAATCCATTGAAATATGATGTATATTCATAAAACTGTCTGTTCATTTCATAATACTACTTAGCCGTTTTTGTCTTCCGATAACAGAAATCCTTTACAACAAAATTTCCTTACTTTAACAAAAGGAGTATCGTTGCTGTTTTCGATATTCTCCAATAAATTAACCACCAATGAACCGTTCTGCAAACGCTCCACTCGATTCACTGAACATAAGATCAAAAATAAGTACAAAAGATAGAAATTTTCCTTTCTATTAAGTCATTCCTAAAAAACGAAGTTTCCACTATCACCTCTTCAATTTCAATAAATTTGAACCTACTTCTTCCCGCTGCTTTTTGTGTGGAAGTGATCTCAGCCATTAACGAGTGACGCCTCCTTAAAAGATCTTCCTGTCGAGACTGAAACAGACCTTTTCTAAGACATGATTTTTGACTCAAAATAAGATAAATGAAGGTAAATAAGATAAATTAACAAATATGAATTATTACCAATGGATCAACTGCCATGTCTTCTACCGCCATATTCAACATTTTTTCTACCGTTTCTTGACCGCGCCGAACTGCAGCCTCCAGGACAGCAATATCTCTCTTTAACTGAGTTAGTCTCTTAGTTCTACTCGCATTATCTGTTAATTTCTCAGCATCATCATCTAGTCGTTGTCTCTTCGGTTCTAAAAGAATAATTCCTGAACAATTCTTTCTATCTAACGAGATTTAATTTACAAATAATGACTATATTTGCTTTAACTCCATATCCGTCATTAGGTTTGTAAATCCATCTCTTAATAGTTTGGACAATCAAAAAAAAAGTGAAGCATATTATCAGCGATACCAACCGGTGGAAGAATCGATGCATTCAGGTCTTTCATGCTGAGCCAACAAACTTGACGTGCAATCCATTTCATCGTCCATAATGATCCCTGCTGATATATCTTCCATACGAACGATCTTTGAAATACTTTCCCTTAAATAAATGATAGTAAAAAACGGATTACACAAGAGATAATTTATTGAACGTTTTCGATCACATCATAATTTCTCACCTAAACTATACATCTCTACTTAAACTATACGTATATATGGCAATATATTATTTTGACTAGCACATTTACCTATGCATACCTTTACAGTTTTAACTTTAAAACTGTATTTTGACTAGCACATTTACCTATGCATACCTTTACAGTTTTAACTTTAACTTCAAAATTATTCTCTGATTTTTCTAATTGCTCTATGCAATCATCTAACTTTCTTTATTTCTAATCATTTATAACACTATGCTTTCTCAACCAACACACTGTCTCCTCTAAATCATCCATTCACTGTCAGTCCTAACCAGCAGTTATGGATATGTACGAACTATGCAAAAACGAACTTTGTATTGCGTATTCAACTTTTGCAGCCTTATATCGTCTGTTTAAGTTTAGGTCTCTAAGTGGTGCAGCTATTATGCGAGAGGGAATGAAGGAGAAGGGATGATGATTAATGTGTTGAAGTTGCGCTTACTGATTAATAAGTTGAGATTAATGCCTAGACTTCTTATGGCACCTTAGTATTGGCCTAGTATATTCTTTTTACTGGCCAAGAAAACATTATTAGATTTCTTATGTGCAACGACGGTGTAACGACACTATTTTGTAAATTATTTTATTAGTTACATTTAAAGCATCACTAGTATAAGAAATTTGTCGTATTGTTTGTCTTCAGCTATGTGTTACGTATATTTGTAGCGTATTTAATAAATGGATGGTAGAATATTATGCTTTACATTCGAAAAATCTAACATGTTAGATGTATTACTAGAGTATTAAGAATAAGAAGAGAAATTTAAAAAAAAAATAAAAGGAAGTAATATTGGATGCTGACAAGTTTTGATTATTTTTTTCCTGCATGCAGGTTTTTTAAAAAATTTTTCTATTATTTTGAAGAGGTACTATGAGTGCCCGCCCATTGGTGACCGTTTATAATGATAAGAGCGAAGCGACTAATAGTCAGATCAAGCTACCGGGCGTTTTTCGTGCACCGTTACGTCCAGATATTGTTTCCTTTGTACACGATCAAATAAGGAAGAACAAACGCCAGCCATACGCTGTCTCAGTTGAAGCTGGTTTGGTTATTTCCTTTTGTTTCATTATTTATTTCAATATACTTTACTAAACTACACAACTGTGCAGCGAATATTTCATAAGCTCCAAGTGAGATGGTGTGAAGAAGATAACGGTAAAAGAATCAGTAGTTGCTAGACATCCGTTGCTTAAAATATGTGAATATTTACTATGCTTTTATTAGTCGGTTAGTTATAGAGACAGGATTAAGTTAATGATAGTTATTAGCTTCCACAAAATCTAACAAATAGAATTTTCTAAGGAGTGACCTATTTTGGTAAATTTCAACATTTTGGTATGTTTAGGACATCAAACTTCGGCTGAATCATGGGGTACAGGTCGTGCGGTAGCTAGAATTCCGCGTGTACGAGGTGGTGGTACGCATCGTTCTGGACAGGGTGCATTTGGTAACATGTGCCGTGGTGGGCGTATGTTTGCGCCGACTAAGGTTCACTTCTGGTTTTTGATTTATTCTTCGTACTGTTATGATTGGCAGAGCAACGCTCATTTCAAAGATTTCGATCTACATCCTTTGATTTTGTTTTATAGTATTTTTCTGAACGGCTCTTTTTTAAAACCGTTGGTTGATCTGTGAATTGTTGGTAAATTAATTGTCAATTTTTAGGTATTCCGACGTTGGCATCGTCGTGTTAATGTTGCACAAAAACGTTATGCTATGGTTTCAGCAATAGCTGCTTCGGGTATTCCAGCTCTGGTGCAAGCTCGTGGACACATCATTGACCAAATACCTGAAGTCCCATTTGTTGTTGTTGATAAGGTGGAGAGCTTCAAGAAGACAAAAGAGGCTGTCTCATTTCTCCGTCGTTCACATTTTTGGGCTGATATCGAGAAAGTTAGTTTCTACATAAAGCCTTTGTTCAAGTAAGGAAAGAAGCTAATCATTGAAACTCACATTTCACCAGAATGTCATATGTTTTTTAGGTTTACAACTCGAAACGTAACCGTGCTGGTAAGGGGAAAGGACGCAACCGTCGCTACAAGGCCAAGTTGGGTCCTCTTGTAGTGTACAATCAGGATAATGGTGTTGTTAAAGCTTTTCGAAATATCCCTGGTGTTCATCTGCTTCCAGTTGATAAACTTAATTTGTTGAAAGTCGCACCTGGTGGCCATCTTGGACGTTTGATCATCTGGACGGAATCTGCGTTCCGTAAATTGGATCGTATCTACGGAACAGAAACTCGCAAAGCTGTTGCCAAGGCTAAGTTCGTCATGCCGACAGCAAAAATGGCGAATGCCGATTTCTCACGACTGATCCGGTCGGAAGAAATTGTTAAGGCCATTCGGCAGAAAAAGAAAAAGACATTTAAGGTCAGGGCTTCAAGGATGCATCGCAATCCACTGAAAAAAACCGCAATCATGGTCAAGTTGAATCCATATGCAGCAGTACTGAAACGTACTGCTATTTTGACTAATCGTAGACGGCTTGGAACGCAACATCCGTTTGAGGAAAAGATTCAGGTAATGGTTCTTTTTATTTCCAGTGACATCTGTGTTATCTATTGGTATTCAAAACAACATCTGGATTAAGCGAAATAATTCCACAGGGAATCATAAGCCTTTTATAAGCCTTGGCTTAAGTGGGAGTCTGGACTCCTTACTCTTCGAGGGATGCAGTAGAGTGGTTAATCCGGAAGCAACAGTTCCTGTTAGATGTACAAATACCTTTTATTTAATTGACTATAAAAATTATGAAAAGAGTCCTTTATTATTCATTATATGTTTCAGATTTTACGTCGCAAAGAGTTCGAGAAAAAGGCTGCTCGGAAGATGGCGGCTGCTCAGAAAACGCCGGCTACTCAAAAGACGCCGGCTGCAAAGTAAAGACATATTTGATTATCATGTAATTTGTTATACATCGTTGGATAAATTTTCACGTAAATGTAGAGGAGTCAACAATTTATAATAATATATTCATAATAAAATTATGGGGAATGCTGATTCAGATAAAGTGATATTGAATATTACAACTATCTGATAACCTAATTTAAGAGAAAAGCTTGGGCGCTTATCAAAAAAACTCAAGATAACGGTTTGCGGATAATTTCTGCTGATTGGTGAGTTCACAGTAAGTACTATCCCAAATACCAACAAAAATGCGAAGATTTAAGATTAAAGAATTTGATTTGTTCCACGAGAGATCAGAAATAGTGGTAATAAAAAACGAAAGAAACTTGAATCGCAAAAGACTTTGGAGGAAAGTCCATATACACTGTGAACATACAACTTCTTGGTAGTCAGTAAAGGACACGCTAACATGGTAATCAGTAAAGCAACTGGTAAACGTTCACATGGCACATTTATATGGATATAAGGAATACATACAATTAACTAATAAAACAGGAATGACAAAGCCTCTAAAAAGCACGACAAATACAACTAACTAGTCTTGATAAGCTTCATTTTGAAAACCCGAAGAATGACAATCAAATGAGTGTTTACAATTGGGCTTACTTCGTGTAAGTTCCATTTCGAAACCTTCAGCGAGGAAATCAGAGCTAAAAAAGGTCTGCTGAAGAAATAAAAGTAATTAACAGAACTCCAAAAATTGAAGACCCGACTTCAAGAAAAAAAAAACCATTCTTAATATTTGCTGATAGTTCTTTCGTTACATGTTCTTTTAACTGTTGCAGAATAAAGGGCGGAAATTCCCGAGGAAGAGAGAGCGTACGCGTAAGAGTCACTGGGTGCATATGTCAAAGACTGATAATTTTCGAAAGACGGCCCAGCGAGTGACAATTTGAAAAGAAAATGCAGTCAGAGTTCTCTTCTAATTTTTTTCTCATCAAATAAAGGGGAAAAGTCTTAGATTAATTCCCACCAATAATTAAAAGTCATCAAACTTACGTCGAATTCTCCGTTAATTTGTGTACAGTATCCGTTGTCTTCCTGATATTCATGTCAATTCTTTTGAAGATGTCTTGCAGGCTTTCTTCATTGATATCTTGTGATTTCTTAGATTCTTCATAGCACCGGTCTTTCTTCACACTTATGGGTTTATCCGATGCACAATTTTTCTCAAAAATTTCATCATAGATTGGTATCTCAATGTATTCCTTGAGGTAGAGACTTTCATTCGACCAAAGACGATTCAATCGTTTTATTTCGCTCATCTACAATTAATATTGATATTGCTGCAGAAAACAATACATCTCAAACATTCTGATAGAAATACTAGTTCTTATCTCTTCAAAAAGACTTAAATCATTAAGCTGCTTCATCTAAAATAAAGGGAAAGAAATTCAGCCAAAGTTAGGAAACGCTAAATATCTCGCTTAAAAGATTTTCAGAAGAAAACACCTATTATACGTATCTCATACGAAATGACAAAAATTAAAATTTTTCACTTCATTTTCTTCTACATGATGAAGAGTTTTGAAGAAATATCATAATGTAAATAGCTGAACATTGCTTGACCTTTCTTTCCATCTCAGTGAGAAACAAATTCCTAAACAACATTGTACCGAAGTTATAGCGCATTCCGCACAATTTCAACTGACCGAAGAATTATTTACAGGAAATAAATTTAATAAAAAATACATACTGAAGTGTTGTATTTCAGAACGAGTCCTTGAAGTGTATCATTCGGTTTAATCTGATGTTGGATGATTGTACGACAAGTTTTTGCGGAAATATGAATATTTGATAAACTGCCGTATCCGCGTATTCGTTGATAACTACACAAAAATGTGCGCTCATCTTGACCTTCCATTTTTATGCCACATCTTTAGTGCTTAACAATCTATAATAGCTAATTAAAACACAAAAATATAAATAATATAATTTAACGCTCCTATATAAAAGTCGAAATTTACGTCTAATTTACCGCATTAACATAAAAAAGTGTCGATCCGAAAAAAGTAGCACAATGACTCGTGTACGAATTTAACTGACCATAGATGCATTGCTATAAAAGTGCCCTCAAGTATTTCTTAGCCGTCATGGATTAGGTTTCTTGGTTCGAAGATAGTGTTGAATTGTTGGCAGGTAGACGAAAAAGGGTTGCTAGAGAGTATTAAAATGAGAGATACGAGGGGCAGAGGAGGGGATGTGGTTATTATCAGATGTGAAAGTATACAGTTTGGTGTGTTGTACTTGTTGACACGAAAAACTGTAAGATCCATCGGTGTCTCTCGGGAATTCTAGTGGACGTAAAATCGATAAAGACAAAGTCTATTACCATTCTCATAATAATGCCAAGTTTAGAGCTAACAGTTAGAGAGGAAATAATGGTGTGAGTTGTGTAGGAGGAAGTAAAAAATAGTGATGAAGAGATGAGGCAGTGGTTAGCCGCATTGCATTGATTTCTTTCATTGTCCTTTTCGTTTTTGCTTTGCCATCGATTGCTTGGTTTTCTGTGGTTTGGAAGGAGGAAAGGAGTAACTGTTCAGGAATTTTGAGATTTTTTTAACGGAGAAGTAGATGTGAACCGGAGAGAAATGATTCCCGAAAAAATGAATCATTCGTTGTGTGTTTAACTCATTCGTTTTAATATTTTTTCCCTTGTGGTACGCAAAAAAAAAAAAAAAATTCATACGTACTTATGACTGTGTACTGTTAAGATAAAAGAGATGTATTTAGGAAGATGGCACCAAGAAAACGTTCTACATCGAAAACCAGTTCAAGTTCATCATCAACAGAACGGTATATTAATAAATCACTTACCGTTTGCATAGTTTAATAAACGGATGGAGAATTCGTTGTTTAATTTCAGATCACGTTCACGAAGTCGTACACGTTCAAAAACCCGAAGCCGCAGTAAAACTTATTCACCAGAACGTGGTGAGGAGGGACGTCTTCATGTGGCGAATATTGATGAGTCAGTACGTGCAAGAGATCTAGAAGAAGCATTTTCGTGAGATTTCTTTTCCATTTAATATTTATAACATTTAGTAACATTTAAGGTAGTTTTAGTCTATGTGATTTCATTCTCATTTCATCCAATCTGCTTTTTTGGTTTTTATTTACAAACAGCTGATACTTTCTCAACACGTATTTTCTTCTGTTTTCAGACGTTTCGGAAAGCTCTCCGAAGTTTGGGTGGCGAGTTATCCACCACTTTTTGCATTTGTGGTATTCAAGAATAAGTCGGATGCAAATGAAGCGTTGGCAGCACTGAATAACACGTAAGTCGCGAATTATTTGTAAAAAAAAAACCTCTTACTATAGTTCATTAATGACTTATTTGTTTGCTAAAGAGGAGACTGATGTTTAAATTCATCCTTTAGAAAACTAATTGTCGGATATCTCACTTTTATGCTTGTACGTGGAATTGTACATCTGCAAGAAGTATCATTGGAGAGTATACCAGTCTCATCGGAAAAGCAATTTTTGAAATATTTCCTTTTCAGGTACATTCGTAACTGCCGAGTACGCGTATCGGTAGCATTGCCTCGAGTTCGTGCACATGATCGCTATCGTTTTGGTGGTGGTTATGGGGGTGGCTATTACGGTGGTGGTGGTTATGGCAGGGAATTAGTGATATTTTTTGTTTTACAGATTGTAGTGTGGACTGGCGGGGAGATTAAGGATGGAGAAAAAATGGATTTTTAGATATGGTGGTTATGGCAGCAGTCGATATGGTGACTATGGACGTTATGGCGGATATGGTCGAGAACGAGATAGACGGTGAGTGTTGCAGAATTTTTTTTAATCTGAATGAAGTAAGAAAACTGCAGGAAGGTGGGGGAAGAAAGATGGCTTAGTAAAAGTTATTCAGCCACATTTTCCTGAAATATTACCTTTCAGCACTCTAAGATGTCCATTTACTCCGGGATGGGCGGGATATACGAAGGGTTATCCATTAAATTAGTTTGATATAGGCCTGGATGATGGTAAACTTTGGTTGCTTTGTGTGTGATGGAATCATTATGGACAGTGTTGAAACTTTGGTGATAATTGGTTTGTTGGCTCGGCTCCCTCCGTCGTCCATATTGTTTGGAATGGATGAGCCGAGCTGTGAATTGGTTTTGATGTTGATGGTCCATCATTTTGTGTTTTTGGCATCCTCTGGAATATTGTTGTTGGAAAATGGAGGAAGTGTATGGTGATGGGAATTCTGTAGTGCACGATTCGCAATTCTTTTGAAAATGGTTTTTATTCATTTTTCGGACATTGTGCAACAAATGTGCCACATCCACGTTTCAGTCATCTGTAAAGGAGGTGCTCTCCTCTTCGCATCACCCACGAAACACATTTTTTCATCCTTTTTAGTTCTTTGACTACAGTTTGTCTCTTTTTTGTTTTACGAACTGCAAAAATTGGGCCTTTCAACACTTTAAGATGTCCATTTAAATGGGTTGTCCGTAAAAGTTTGAATTTGGCTTCTTGTGTCGTGGAATTTTTCTCCAGGATGATAAGGAATTTTACAATGTGTGTATCACTGTTTCGCTTAAATAATTCCTATTTTTTGCAGACGATCACCGCCACGACGAGAACGCGAACGTCGCAGAAGGTATGGTAACGCATATGTATTTTCACTTTTATATAGAAAGAGGCAGTATGGAAGAGGAAAAAGAGGGGAAATTTATCATTCAAAAAAAAGTAAATATGTAAGCATATTTACATTCTATTTTGAAATGCGTTTTACAGGTCCCGTACTCGCTCGCGATCACGTTCACGTTCTTCTTCATCCCACAGTCGTTAGAACATCAGTTCCACAGAGAAACATTCTGAAATTTTTGAGATGATGAAATTGCTGCTGACACATATGTCTTAATATGTTTCTATGTTTGATTTTTAACCTCATGTATCGTTTTTAATTTTTATCCAATTTCTACATCATATGCATAAATTAAACTTTTTAATTCCAGTCGATACGCAACATCATTCACCATATGTTTGAGGAATAATTTTTTATTAAGGGATGAATTAATATTTTTAGTATTTGCCAGTATTTGGAGAGCTGTGTATAACATGGATTATTGGTCGAAGTTAGGTTTTCAAGTATTCTTGAGTACTTAACTTATACTTGGGTTTCAGTGATATTTAGGCAGTTGCTAATATATTGAATAAAATGCTTTTGTGGAAGCTTTCATAGTTTTAACTGCTGGTATTATTTTTGTAAGCAGTCAATAACGGCAAACCAGATTGATGCAAACATTTATGTAACAATGTTAGTGCATACATTCACTATTTTTTTTATTTTTGCGCGAAATGTTTGTCTTTTTCCACCCTATAATTAGTAGTTTACAATTTTACACCATTGGGATTGTCATTTGTTATTGGATACAAAGTTGTTTCTAGAATAAATTATATCATCAAAGCATATAAGATTGGAACTGCTTATTCATTCTTGTGATCACATAAGTTAATTTAGGTTCTTGAAATGGGACAAAGAGGTTTACTGGCAGAGTATTGCTCACTATTCTGCAACTTTATCTCTGTCACAGATGAAAGGTGGTTGAAGTAAACAGTAATGGAAATATGAGGTGTAGTTTCTTGATGCCTTGGGGTTTTGGCTTGGAAATAGCTGGTATCGTCAAGGATTAGAAATCATTTTTAGAATCTAAAATGAGTAAAGAGAAAGGCAAGTGAAAATTAACGACCAATAGATTAATGATTAGTAATGGTGATTTGCAAGAAAGATAGGGAATGGATGCTCATTATCAAACAACCAAAGCCATATTTAATCCAATTTTAGGCCGAAGGTGTTCATTGTATATAATGTATATGCATAACAAATTATCGAAACGGAATGCTTACCAATTGCTTATCATGCAAAATTCTCTATTATCTATGGCTAAAATTGGTACTTGTGGGAATCGAAAGACAGAATATGACAATAAATTAGTTGGTAATGCTAATAGCCCTACAAGGGATATCCTTTGCAGCGAAGAGAAATGTCAACAGTCAGAAGGTATACCGTTTTAAATTAAAAGTGAACTGTATCTTACTTTCAGTTGTGTTCTACCCGTTCTAATGGTATCATTACATGGTGCAAAGTAAGCATTACCTGAGATGAAATGTCTACATCATATTTAGAAAAAGTTGTAGTGTTACATGACTTCATTATTCACTACTGGAGTTTCTGGACGTTTCGTTTTAGGAAATTGTGAAGTGGATAAAACCGACGATTATGACAAGTTGGAAGTAAGCATCGAAACATTAATGCCGAAGCAGGTGAATGTTATGAATACTAATAAGTGTAAATGAATGATTTCTAATCGATTGCATGTAAAAATTCGTTTTAAAAAAGTTCTATATTCATGGAATGGTTTTCCTATGTTTATATTTTTATTGAATTGCATTCACTTTCTTATTTAATATGTTTGCAACTGCAGCTTTGTCGGACACGTGGAATCAGTGGTAGCAGCAGTGAAAGCATAGATGTGAAGTTCAATAATACCAGAGCTGATGAAACTTCTGTTAGGTATGTAGATTATGGTTATTTGTTAATTGTTAATAAGAGAATATACTTTTTGCTTTTTTTCTTTTTTCTACAAGTTTCAAGTTTCAGGTCTTTAAAAAAATGGTCAAGAAAAAGTTGCATTAATGCTACAGAGGAAAAAGGTTTGTGTTGTTGTTTGCAACAAGATTCTTTGGATGTAACTGTCTTCACTGACTGGTGCATCCCGTTTTAGCTTGGAAAAGGGAATTCAATATGCCAATTTTGAATTTGTTTAACAAATTTAATTTCTTTGGTTCGGGTTCTCTGGTTTAGCCACTCCATTTGCAACTTCCTTTTTGTTTTCAATCTTCTCGAATCATGTCATTTTTCTACATAGCATTTATCAGCTATATTCTGCGATAACAAAGAATTTATGGTGAATTACGCGAGAGATTTCCATTGATTATGTAAATTCAAAAACTTTATTTATGCTTTTTTAAAACGACGTGAAATTTTTTATAGGAAAGAGCGAACAAAATGTGAAAGAATTAACGAGTTGTCAAAAGTTGTTAAAACTTTGTAATATCAAAAATCAAAGGTCTGTTAAATTTCCGCACTTTTGATCTCAATGGAAGTAAACGTGCTTAATAAGAACAATGTACCTTTTTTAAAATCTGTTGCTGCAATTAGTGCAACTCTGGTATGTCGAAATATAAAAGTGAAATGTAGGATTTTACACAATAAAAGGGTGTTGATTAATGTAGTCAGTAAGAAAATTGTTAATTATAATTTTACTTTCTCAAATAAACTGAATTTTTCATCTATACTATTTTTTTTTTCTTTAACTACTTTTAACTGTTTCTGTAGATATTTTGTGACGTGTAAAAAGTAAAAATGCTAATCGTTGTCTTTTCACCTACCACGCAGCCGAGTTTAATACGTAATTATAGTCAGGGATATTATTGTAGGGTTTGTAAAAGCATAAGATTATTACTCTGCATTGGAATTAATTTTCATTCTGTTAATCCTTGGAAAGTAATGGAGGTTAAATGAATTTGACAAATATATTTCAGTGAATACTTCATATGATAAATTATGTTTGTATAGTTGAATATTTCATTTCGTTTCTCATCATGTTTCTTACTGAGATAATAATAGATTTCAGCGAAAATTCTGATCAGTTTGGCGTTATCTCGTTTGCTTATACCACAATCAAGCCAATCAATTATAAACACATGCAGGTTGGAATTGTTCTAATATACCTGCAAGGTCTCATCTCTATTCACTTTATTTCTTAATGCACACTCTGTCTTCTATTCACTACATTTTATTACTAATTTAGGAACTCAGTTTTCGTGATTTAATTTTAACAAGTGCTTCGTATTCATCAGAGGACAATTCGCCATTTCTTAAATATTCCGATGGTGATAGCAAGAGCTCGGTAAGTTGATAAATCGGTTCCACTTAAAGACGGCAATGTATTTCTTTAAATGCTCTAATTTTTTCAGAGCACAATGTATCCATGTGTTTCTGCACGATGGCATGCATCATCTTGTGACAGGATTATAGGTTTATATATTATATATTATTTCATTGTTGTATAGTTTCATTTGTATTGTGTTATTTAAAGTAAGGTTACTTCTGGTATCGAAGCTTTTAGACAGAATAGAAGAAGAACCATTATTACTTCATTCAACAGTATGTGGTTCTGGTAGCAATGCAAATTCAACCGAATATGATCCAAATCTTATAGCAAATTTTGATTATCGCGCTCGAAAAACTGTGATGAAATTTAATGGATATGTGGTAAATTTTTTATTTCTAGGCAACGTTTTTTTTTTGACTTATGAATTTATCTGCTAATGTGTGATATGAATGACTTATTTTCAATTCACAGAGTACAGTAACGCATTATCAGCCAGACAGTGAAGTGAAACGTTTAGTAAACGAAGCATTTCGGTCGTGTTTCCCACATGTTTACGTCTCCTTCAGCAAAATTAAAAGGTTTTCATTTTTGTATCTTTTTATTTTTATTCCTGAATATACTTTTTTCTTACTAGAATGTGTCTTTTTCCACTGCTGTTTATTTTTCTTGTCGATTTTTTTTCACTTTTCTTTCAGTATTAAACGAGAGCTTCACCAAATAGCTGTTGCATGTAATTTAGAAGATACTACAACGGCACATGCCTATGTTTTCTACGAGAAAGTACTCTTGAAGGTCTGATTTAAAGAATTTAATAATGACTACTTTAAAATCTATCAAATTAATGATTCTTTTCTTTCTCGAGATTTGTTCAGTTTAATGAAATTAAGTGACTGTCGGGTATTGTATATTAGAAGATTTGTCATTAAAACAAGCATTACTTAAACGATCTTGCTTAGGCAAGCTCTACTTCTTATTGATTAATGATGTCTAAAAGCTATTTGTTCGTAGGGCTTAGTGTGTAAAATGAATCGAAAACTGGTAGCTGGTGCAGCTCTTCTTATTGCTGCAAAAATCACTGATTTTGGATCAACATGTATTTCTGACGTTGTGAACGTTAGTTTTCAGATAATTTCATCCATTCAAAACTTTCTCTTTAAATCCGTTTTCATAATTCATTTTAAATTTTTTCCAAATTAAATTGAACTCAGGTTTTCAGTATTTGGAATCATCATTACGAATCAGTCGCAAAGAACTTTTGCGATACGAGATACCGCTGTGTGCAGCACTTAGTTTCAACTTGAGGGTACCTGTTTGGCAGCTTTTACCACATTATCAAAGGATCGCTTTGACAATGTTATGACTTAAAAATGTTTATTTTTGTATATATTGTTCAAATAAACTTCTACTGTTGTGACTGGTTATAGTTGCAGAATGCTTCATTGTTAATGGCGTCTAAATGACGACCTTATCGGATACTGGATTTAGTCGAGGTTTTATTATAGAGAAGAAAAAGAAGATTCAAGTTACAATTATGATATTAGAAATTGTGTCATACAACTCTGGATGGTACAGGGTGGTAAAAGGATAAACATTTTCAGAATTACGGTAAATACTTTCAAAACAAAAATATAAGAAATTAATACAATCAAATCGTAGCAATGAATATCGTTGACTCAGTGGATGGCAATGATCATACGTCAGCTAATTCTTCATTCAGACTTTGTTAAACTTGTTGCACAGTATGAAAATGTGAAGTCATGTCGACTTGAGAAAGTTTAACTAATGTACGAAGTTTATCGTCAAATAATTTCCACAAATCTTTACACAGCAATATTTGTTGAAATACCAATTTGACGAGTCTCAGTTATCATTCCTTTCGGCTTTTCATTTTCACTTTTCTGTGAACTTCAAACTTAGTAACATCTATATTCTTAATGATTGCAATCACCATCAATAAGTTCCTTATTCTTCTTCGATTTACAACGCTGGAAGACGCTTTTTACTTAACATCTATTCCTTTTTTAGATTCCTTCCACGGACATCTAACATATTCAAATATCCCTGACATAAAATTTACCAAAGTTTTGGACGGATGATATGAACATCTTTTTTCACAACGGAGAATAGCTTGTTTCATGACGAGATTGTGGAGCCAATCGCATAAATCGCATAAAGCACATAAATTAAGCTTTCTGTAAATTCGCTTTTATAAGGTGTCACAGTCATCTAATCGCCTGCTGCAGGCAGTTTAATTAACTAACACAACGGTCAAACCGTCTTATAATTTACTAGTTTAAATTACTGAATCTATATCAACAACTGATAACTTAATCCATTGAAAACTACTATATAGCTGTATAAAACTGATTCATCCTTTTATCCAATCATCTGTCACCCACTCAGATTCATGTGGAAAACTACAGGGACTTATTTTATGCTCCATACAAACAAATCGAGAATTTATTAGTACATATTTCAAAAAAATAACAGAACGAATTTGAGTTTGTATGGGAGTTTTCTTCAAGAAACAAAAGACAGAAATCCTATTCCTCCTTTGAATTATCTTCGACCAGCCATTCCCGTATTTGCTGTCTTGTCGGTCATCGGAATACTCAGCTCCTGCAATCACAGAATATTCCCATATACATTCTGTTTATACCTACCGTTTAACTTGCTCAAGAATATTATCCAAATGCCATGCTTACAATCACAGATCATCATACCTTGTGCAGAACTTTTCAACATAATTGTTAGCCTCGCTAAAACTAAACAAATACTTAATATGTTTCCGAATAACTTCAAAACTACTCATTAAAGCCAACAGTTTGATGAAGCAGAATAACCCAATATTATCTCTGAAGCTTATTTAATTAATTGCGTGCAACATCAACTTGACCGATAGTAGCAATCCCAAAATAAATGATATCATACAAGGCCACAATTTAATAACAAATATTACATTTGTTAACCACTGTAGTAATTACCAACCCTTATATGTTCGCAAATGCAAGTAATCTAATTTTATTTTCCATGCAAGTAGTTTATTTTCTATCTAATGATACAAGTAATTTAATTTTCTATCTAAGGAAAGAAAAAGACAAAATCTAAGGAAAAAAGGTGAAAAAAAATAACAAACCATTGACTCGATCATCTGCTTGGTTTCTGTATCTACTTCAATTGTGGTCAACATTCGCGGATCAACAACAGAAATATCCGGCATGTAGTTATCACGACGCTCTCTTTCTTCCTCTTGTAATTTAATTGAAATACCACGAACTGGTCCCTTCTCTATACGTTTCATCAAGTGTGTTATATAACTGAAATAATTATTTATAGTTCCGGAACTCCAACAGGCTTACACAACTTAAATATTGGGCAAAACATATGATATAAATAGCTGTGCCTTCCGTTCCTGCATCAATTTACTGATGCGTGCATCATTACAAAAGATCTAGCATCTTTCACCCTAAATGATAAGCAAAGTAACGCAAAATGGGGGAGAATCTCATGATATACAACGAACAGTTCCCCAAATAAATAGAATCTTCAAATATATAAAATCTACTCCAAACCATTTGTGTCACAGACTTTTAATGGTGATCTCAACAGTATTCGCCATGAAATTATTAAATAGCTTTCTTAAATGTCGTCCTCATTACCATGGAATTGAAATATCTGCTCGAAAGTTCAACCTCACAGAGGCTAGAATGAGCAAAACTTGCTCCAAATAATTCATCTGAACTCAACCTTAGTCAGCAATTCAATTTCCACTCACCCCGCAATGCGGTTCCTCATTTTTTTGCTCGGAATAACTGCAATTTCCTCGCAAATTCGTTTATTTGTATGGAAATCATGTGTCAGCTTAGTATAATACTTTTCAATAATCACACGTGAAGCTTTTTTCACGGTTTTTGTGCGTACACGTCCGCAAACCATTATTTTATGCGGCTCACGTCACTTCCTGCGCTGAAACATTTAAAATAATCTGACGCAGTTCATGTTCAAAAAAATTTTTGGCAAATCAGTCAGATATGGTAATCTGTAGCCTATGAACTTTACAAGTGAACAAAAAAGACTAAATCCATAGCTTTAATTTGTAGCCTAGAGACTTTACAGTGAACCAAAAAAAGACCACATCCACAGCTTTTAGAACCTCTCAGAACCTTAAGAAAGTGCGTAACCCTGGGTACCTAGGATCAGTAACCTCGGGTACCTCAGATAACCCTAGTAACCCAACAATGGCAACACCAATCACCACCATACCTCGGCCCAAACCCGCCGCAGCACTCCAAACCTCAAAGGTAACAATGGCCCGAAGTTCCCTACTGGTTGACGTTGTGCAAACGATTTCGTCCCAAACATTTTACAAATATATAACGGTCGCCGTTCGGTAGACATGCACCACTTTGTGAAAATCACATGTCTCTTTCAAGAACTGATTTATGTATTTTCCACTTTAAGGTATAAGTAAATCCTTCGTAACATTTACAAATATTGTTTTTTCTACGCGAGATGCATAATGCTTTCAATTTTTTCTTTGAAATATTATTAATTAATTTAGATGGTTTATATGATTTGGAATGTGATAATTTATGGAAGTGTTTTATACTCTTTTCTTCTTTGCATTTTTTTTTTTTTTTTTGTGAATGACATAGACGAAAAAATTTTGACCATTGATTTGATCTTTTGTTGATGATATTTGTTGCGATGACGAAGCAAAATTATGATGGGTTATCAGGAAGAAAGCAGAAGCTATGAATCCTTCGATTCATACATTATCATTTTCATTTTTGAATTCTGTTCAGTAGAATTTCCCATTTTCCTTTTCCTAATTGAGTGAATGAGTATTTCTATTACTTATTTCTAACTTATTGTGTTTTCAGAGGAAATATCAATGAAAACGATAAGATGACACGTAAATGTTACTACTGCAAGGCAGGAATGCCAGAAGTAACGTACGTTGTCTTTCATAAACAATCCGTTTTGATCCTATCTTTAGCAGATAAACCGTATATTTTGCTTATTGCTAATTTTGAGATGAATTTTAATCCATTTCTTTTTGAATTTTTGAAATTACTAAATTTTTATTATAATGCTATGTCGAATATGATTTTTAGTGCAAGTAGTGAAAGTGACTCGCAATGTGAAAAGTGTAAGAAGAACGAGGAGAAATATAAAACAAAGGTTAGTCACATGTTTTTATAATATCCTTTTTCTGTTTCTATCACTGGATGACTTCTTTGGAATTTTCATTAATTAATGTTTCAGTTCTTCAGTAACTTAACAATTGAACCATGGAATCTGCACTTTAAAGAGCTATCATATCAGATAAGCTGTATAAGCTTTCCAAAGTAGCATGGGATTGTGTTAATAATAATAATTGTTCAATTTATTTTAGCCGACGATATGTATGTATTGCCAGTTACAAGCTGCTTTCGTTGCTAACAAATGTGTTTGGTGTTGTCATGCTGAAAGGAAGTATGGATTGCCGGTGCAATGTTCTCAGTGCCTTCAGAAATCAGCCTTTGTTCGAGAACCCTCACAAAAGGTTACAAATATTCGTGACGATTGACTATTTTTGGCTTATCTATTTTTTTTCCTTAATATTTTTCGTAGTTTTTCGTAGTATGAATTATTTTAATGCGAGATAATGCTTTATTAAGGATGCTATCTAATTCTTTCCTAATTAGAGCATTTAATGAATTATAGGATAAACCGGTATATTGTCGTTTATGTACAATGTCTAGAAAGGCAATGTTTGGAGAAGCTTCAACATATAGCAATATAACAAAGTCAAAAAGTGGCAGTCATTCAAAGCGGAAAAGATTGAGCTCTTCTGAAAACAGAAGTGGAAAAGTATCAAAAGTGGGAAACATATATTTTTTACTATTTTTTATTATTTGATAATTTGATATCACTTCTTTTAAAGTAAATATAAAAGGATTGGAGCAAGTAACTTTTATGTGATCTAACAATTCAAATAATTTGTTTTACATAATCTTAATGTCAGCAACAATTCCTATCTCTTTTGAATGTAATTGTCATTTGATGCGACTTTTTTTTAGCGAAATGCTATGACAGAAACAACGCTAGATAATGCTCATTCGGAACACATCTTTGTCATTCAACAATATAAGGACGAAATTTTAGAGTTGCAGAAGAAATGCTTTGAAAAGGACAGAATTATACTGGAAAGAGATAAGAAGGTTAGCTTTCGAATTGTACAAATTATTGCCTTATCTTCCTTTATTTTGTTACAGCTTCCTTTTACACTCTTCTGAAAAACAGAGAAAAAATTCGGAAAAAAAATCGGGAAACGAAAAGAATGTGTATCATTTGTTTAGTCAGAGGTTTTTATCATAATCAGCGAACAGATGTCGCTTATTTCAGGATAAAATGATTATCTGACATTAGAGGCCTATTTAAAAAGGCTGATACTCTATAGATGTATCTGAATTCAGTTGCAATATACATGAGGAAATAATACCTCAAGAATCACTTTGATATACTCACCGTTTAATTTGTGATGATGCTCTATAATAAGCGTAGTTTGTTTTTGTATTAATCAATTTTTACAGATTGCAGAATTGAATGCTGAAATCATAATGCAAGAGCAACAAGGACGAATGAAAATAAACATGATGCAAAAGCAACATGCCGAATCGTTACAGTCACTTCATGATCAAATACGGACTTTAAACAAACAAGTAATGTTGAAAATATTTTAATCACATTTGGCAGACTCGATGTCATTTTCCTAGACTAGAATTTTACTAATAATTGAATTAAGATTGTTTGATTGCTTCAAGTAAAACTCCAGCCTATGATCCAGTAATGTAGATTATTTTTTTGCCGTTTCAGTTTTACATTTTCATTTTCAAATTTTAGGTGCGGCAGTTGCAGAAAGGATTTTAACCGAGCATCCGGTTTGTATGATATCTTTTCTATTCTTCCTTGTAGTGTTAGCACTTTTCTTTCATCATTGAAATGATACTTTTGATACAGAAACATAGCAGTACTAATTAACAATTTGGAATATATTAAACCACAGATCTTGTATTTTTATGAGATTAGTGATATTCGTATATCTTTTACATATCCCTTATGTTTTTTGCATCATCCTATCTATCAGTGAATTGCAGCTCTTTTTTAATAGAATTTGAAACTTAAATGTTAAAGGTAATTAAATGTTGCCAAAAAAAAAAAACTACTCACTTAGAGAAAACAATAGTCTTTTCCTGAATCTTACCCATCAAAGGTAGAAAGTACATTTCCAGATAGAAATCAACATTTTTTAGATAGATATTTATTAAAATGTAATTATGCTGTTTCTGTTACAATAGGTTTCATAGTTTGTATATTCATTGATATGTTATGCATATTGAATTTTAACTATCTTTTTTATTTCCTTTTGTTGTTATTGAGGAACCTTTTGTTCGTTTTTGATTTGACGACGAATCTCTTTTTCCTTGTTTGCAGAGACGAATAGCTTTGAGCATATGAGGATTTATTCCTAATAACTGTTACAAAATAATTACCAAAGAATATTGGGAGTAAAGTTGATCATCACATTACATTTCTTTTCGTAGTTCATAGGAATATTTGGATAGAATTTAGTTATGATGGTCATTTTGTAAGCATTTGATTGAAATAAACTGTTCTTAGGAGTTGAGAGAGAGGAAATAACACTTATAATGTAGGAATTATTATCTTCTTTCCTTGTGTACAATGACAAATAAAGTGGAAGATTTTTAGGATATCATAAGTCAGATTAGATGTTTTGGAAGAATATTCAAAAACATTACAAATAAAATTGAAAGATAGATGAATAGTAATTATTTAAATATTTACAATGTTTACAATAAAAATTTGTTTTATTCAATTCGAAATATTTCTACAATATAAAATTTATTATTCCAATCCAATTTTTTACCTTTTTCGTTGATGATTCTATGTTTGATTTTCATATAATATGTACCTTTTTGGTTTTACTTTCTGGAAAATATCTTCATGCTATTTATGATTTCGAAAATCGTTTTGTGGATAAACCAATTTAAATGTTTGTTGTTAATCAACAGTGTTTTCAGTGCCGAAAACGGAATGTGATTGGTGGTTTGTACATTGTAATCTAGTTTTATCATTGAAATAATTTTATCTAAAAAAAGTATCATTCGTTTTCAATGTGAAATTTTTTTTTTTTCAATTTATTAGTGCATGTATAATATTCTACAATGATAAATGCAGGGTGATTTTTTCCATGTCATAATTTAGTATATGATTTATATTGCTGTTATTCATAAATTTTGAATTTTGATGAGTCAGGTATTGTATAAACATTTGACACAACTTAGGTATGTTCATGAAATTTTTTTTTTTTGAAAATTCTAAAACTAGGAAGTTGATTAAAATTTAAGAAACGTGTTGATTTTGTCACATTTCAAAGATTAGATGATTAGATGTTGTGAGCAAGGATAAGAAAGAAGTTGTGGACAAAAAAAGTGGATTTTGTTAATTAAATTTAGATGTCATAATTTAAGTAAACAGCACTATCATAAGTATTCTAACATAGTGCGAATCAGAAAGAAATTTATGCTACAAATTATCATCATAACTTGCATTTTCCTCATTTCATTACCTGTGTCATCTTTTTCAGTCAATATTTGTAGTCGTCATAATAGTAAGAATTTATGATAAATGATAAATGATTAGTACTCCTTATCCTTCCTTGTGTAGACATTACATAACTTTTTTAATAATTTTTAATAAAAAAAATATTTCTTTGCTTAATTATTGTTAGAGCTTAGTGAAATCAAGCATAGATTAGTCTCAAATTTTCAAGATGGAAATGAATAAAATAGAATTCGTTGAATTTCCTTAAATTTTTACAATTATTATCCATAACACATAATATTAGTCAACCATAAATATTATTGAGAATGAAAAAGAATCATAATTATTGAGAAAATAGACATTCATCACTTCTAAAATTTAACTCATAAAACTTCATATTACTTGTGCTAACAATATTGTTAAATGAAGGATTATATTTTTTTTAAAACTTAAAGTTGAGATTTGAAATGAAAAAACAATTCATTGCTAATCAAAGATAATGTTTGAAACTAAAATATACATATTAGATGGAATCTTTGCTAATATTTTGATATGAATAGAATTGATTTGAATGAAAAATAATTGGAATAAATATCAATTTTTATTGCAAAATCTTGAAAAATCATTTCTTTCTTTTATTTTTTTGTCTTTTTTTTTCTCTGTTTTAAAAGATTTTAATATGTGCAATAGCTTGAAATCATACCTATAATAAATAGTTAATGTAAACATACGAATATGAAATTGATTTGGAAATGATATGAATGGCAGGAAATTGCTTAGGTATTGAATTTACATTTAATATTTTGATGAAACCATAGGTACGGACGGTTACCATAGCAATTTTATTTCATAATTTGGAAAGGTAGAAAAACGAGAAATATGGATTAGTATGTGTTTATTGTAATTTTAATCAAAATGCCGTTTGCACCAATAAAGGATGGCGAATTTACGAGTACAATTTATGGAATGGTTTGTTTTAATAATTTGAAAAAAAAAATGAATAATTAAATGATCTTAACATAATTCTTAACATTTTAAATGTTAAATCTCAATCTTTTTTTTTTTTTTTTCTTTTTACTAATTCAAATAAATGTGAGAATTTTTGGAATAAAACAATTTTAAATAATTTTTAGGCAAATATACTAAATTTGTAATTTGAAATGAATCGTTCGTTCACACAAATTATACCATTATTTCATTGATAAGTACTAAAATTAGATAAAATGATTCATCAGTTATTAAATTTAGTAATTAACTGATTGTTAGCATCTAAATAGTTGGAATAATAAAGTCCTCATTAATTCTCTATATCTTTACCTTTTTTTTTTTTGAAATAAGCCAAAGGTGAAGAAAAAAAGATAGATAAAAGTGGTACGTGCTACGTGAACTGCGTGATATGATCATTTTGTATATTCAGCAAATAAGCAAAAAAGAATTTATTGCATATTGTTGATTTATGTTAAAAATGATTAAAAATTATTGAAAATTGTAGGTTAAAAATTTGTAAGTTAAAAATCAACAAATGAAAACATAGCAATAAGCTTATGAAATTGAAAGTTTTTATATAAATGAAAATGAAATTTACTTCTAAAATTATTATATTACAATCATAGAAGTTTTTTAAAAAAGAAAAATACATAGAAATGAATGATAGATGCTATTAATTGTAAAATAATGAAATGAGTTTTATCATTCTTAGAAATAATTTAATTGAAAAATGCAATTCACTGAAAGTATGAATATAAAAATAAGCGAGAAATAAGCTAATGAAATAAAACTTTTTTTTTTTACTTTAATAGCAATAATTAATGATTGAAATTAATTAATGTATTACATTAATTTGTAGATTCAAGAACGCCGATATGAAAATGCAATTCGAGCATTGCAGTATGAATTGCAACGAACGCCAAATGTAATCTTTAACAAATTTAAAATAAGAATAATTTTCTTTTCTGTTTTTTTTTTTTCTTATCACAAACTGATAAGGATGTGGGCTTAAGTGCAAAAAGATTATTTTCTATGTAACAATTTGTTTTCTGTCAATTTGTAGTAAACTGAATGAATCATATATGATTTGTAAACAAATGATACTTTTTATGAACTGCTACTTAATAAAAATCTTTTTCATAGAGAATAGTTACCAGAGAGAGGGAGAGAGAGAGAGAGAGAGCGCGAGAGAGAGATTATAATTTTTTTTTTTTATATATTAGTATGCTTTGATTTTACTGGATTTGCAATTATATTTTTCATTAAAAGAAACAAACAAAATGAAAAGAATAAATTATAAAATTTTGCATAATTTAAAATTTCAAAATAACCTATATTTGTATGTTTAGAGTAGAGCAGCTTTATCATTACTTGGCTATTGCTATTTCTATTTACAACAATTTATTGATGCAGCAGAATGCTATGAGCAACTTGTCCGGTTATATTCATCGTATCCGGAATATAGACTTTATTGGGCTCAATCACTCTACAATGCTTTTATGTTTCCGGAAGCTAGTGCTGTTGTTTCACAAGTAAATTAATTTTTCAAAAATTATTAATTCAATTTTAATATTTTCATTTGAAAATTAAAAAGTTTTAAATTTTTTAAAAAATAAAAATGAAAATATATGAAAAAAATTTTTAAGATTGATGAGCCACAATTTGCTGGACAAGTGTTAAAATTAGAATCAGCAATTAAATATCGTGAGGAAGATATAGTAAATGCTCGAATACTTGTTGAAAAATATGCAATGAATGATCCAGATGGTGATATCAATTTAGCATGTCTTGAATATAAGGTTAACAATTAGTCTTAACAACTTTTATAATAAAAAGTAGGAAAAAAAAAATTTACAAAACATATTTTAATTATATTTTAGGAAGGAAATTATGAAAAAGCACTTGAACGTTTTACAACTGCTACACATCTTCATGGTTATCAGGTTAGTAAAATTCAAGTTAGCAAAATTCAATTAATAATTTATACTCTCATTACTCTTAAATATTATCATTTTAAAATAATTTTTCAGCCATGTTTAGCTTATTCAATAGCATTATGCTATTATCAAATGCATAATTACTCACAGGCATTAAAATTTATTGCTGATATCATTGATCAAGGAGTGCAAAATCATCCAGGTAAATTTTTTCATGAAATAAAAAAAACGAGAGAAAAGAAAAGATTTATTTTTAATTGTTAAAAATTTCAAAAATTTAATCAATAATTTATGATTTATATTTGAATTAAAAAAAAAAAGTGAATTGAGCAGAATTATCTATTGGTATGGCAACGGAAGGTATGGAAGTGAGTTCAGTTGGTAATACACGTCTTTTGCGTGAGACATCGTTGGTTGAAGCGTGTAATTTAAAAGCAGCAATTGAATATAACCTGAAAAATTGTAAATTTTAATTCTTTATTTGTAAAAATTGTTAAATTTTTTAGCATTAAAAATTATATCAAAACTTTACAATTTAATGATTTGAAGAAAATTAAAAATTATTTGTTAAATTATAGCAATAATTATGCTTTATTTAATTTTTCAAATAATTTCAATATTTTTATAGTATCAGCAGCTTCTGAAGCATTAACAGATATGCCACCAAGACTAGAAGAGGAACTTGATCCGGTCACTTTACACAATCAAGCTTTAATTAATATGGATACCAATCCGTCTGACGGTAAATCTTTATTTCACTGTCACTTTAAAATGTCAATTATTTCATTTCATTAGTTATTCTTGTTATTATTTGACAAATGTCATGATTTAATTTCATGCTAAATGAAATTTTCCCAACAAACAAACATTTTATAAATAATTACTTTTAGGTTTTGCAAAATTACAGTATCTTTTGAGTCAAAATCCATTCCCACCGGAGACATTCAGTAATTTGCTTCTTCTCTACTGCAAATATGAGGTAGCACTTTTACTTGTGGTGGTAAAATTTCTCGATTAAAAAATATTTGAAAAGTAAACAATTGTCGGTATCAGTTACCGTTATATAATTATAAAACAAAACTGATTAAATATTTTCAGTACTACGATTTGGCAGCTGATGTATTGGCTGAAAATGCTCATTTGACGTATAAATATCTTACACAAGTAATTTTATTATCATCAAAATTTCATTTTTTCTATTTCCCAAATCATTATTATTATTATCATCATCGTCATCACTTTCCAGTATTTCCAGTATGATTATTTTAATTTCCAGTTTTTATATGATTATCTTCATATTCCAGTATTTGTATGATTATTTTGATGCGGTAATTACCCAACAAACAGCGCCAATGGATGCATACAACAAATTTGAAGCAATTGGTAACGAACAAATTAATGAATTGCGTAGATTGACAAAACGTATGAATGTATGGTTTTCATTCTCTACAAAAAAAAAAAGTTGATGAAAGATAGTATATTAATACAATTATTTTTACAATATTCATTTATTATCCAAAGAAAAAAAAAATTGGGAATAATGTAAGTCAAATTTCAATTTCTAATTAAAATTAAAATATTCTGACTAATATATCTTAGATTTATAATATGTTCAAAAATTTGCATCTTATTATATTTTATTTGAAATAAACAAACAGGTGGAATTTTATTTTCGAAACAATTTATCTTTATTGTATTCATTTAATCAATAACAGTAATTATAATAATTCAGGAAATTCGTGATGGAAATGATGAGGTGATTATTCAAAAGACTGCTAAAGCATATGATGATACAATGGCTAGGTAAATTTTCAATGTAAATGAGAAATTATTAATCATCCATAATTAAACCGGATTACCGGAATTATTCATTCTATGAACAGTAATATCATTGGGATACATAAATAAGACTAAAAATATGGGATATGCTGAAGAAAGTTTTTGATATAAATCATCGAAGTGATCGATTAATTTGATTCAAATTCTTTTTGTTTTCAAAATTTTAGCTTTTTCTAATATTTGTCCGAAATGGTTGCAGCAAATTATATTGCAAACTGATTATTTTTGGCATTTGCATTTTCAGTATTGTGTTAAAATTAAATATTATTAATTGAATTGCATATGAAATTATAAAATATAACATATGAACAACAATTTCAACAATTTCATTTCCAAATGGACTTATAAAGTGAAGAAAAAAGAATTTGCATTAAATTTTAAATTCCAGTTCTTTATTTCCTTCTTTCTATTCGTAATTGAATTTAAATTAAAATCAGATATATGCCAGTATTAATGTCGCAAGCTAAAATTTACTGGGATATGAATAATTATTCGCAAGTGGAAAAAATTTTTCGAAAATCAGTGGAATTTTGCAGTGAGAATGATATATGGAAATTAAATGTTGCCCATACTTTATTCATGCAGGTATCAAGCATTAGCCATTATTGTTTTATTATCATTATTTAGCCAAGATTGTTTTATTATCATTATTTAGCCAAGATTGTTTTATTATCATTATTTAGCCAAGATTGTTTTATTATCATTATTTAGCCAAGATTGTTTTATTATCATTATTTAGCCAAGATTGTTTCATTATCATTATTAAGCCAAGATAGCTTTATAACACTGTTCAATCAAAATTGTTTATTGCTTGACACTGATATTTTAATATTTATTGATATTGTTGAATGATTTTAGCAACACTATCCAGTCAAATTCAATCATTTTTCTTTTTTAGGCCAATAAATTTAAGGAAGCAGCAGGATTTTATGAGCCAAATGTTAAAAAGAATTTTGACAATGTATGTTTTATTCGTCAATATTTTATTGATTCAAATAGTTGTAAACATTAACAGTTATTAATGACTCATTAAAAAATGATTCATTTGATATCAATGATTCATCCATTTCAAATTTCAGATGCTCAGTATAACGGCGATAATTTTGGCAAATCTTAGTGTCTGTTACATTATGACTAATCAAAATGAAGAGGTTAATAGTCCATTACAAATTTAAATTTCATAAATTATTATTTTTTTTTTAAAGTTAAATTTTCTTTTTAAGCTGAATTTTATTATTGAAGAAAAAGAATGAAGTAAAAATGTTAAATAATTTTTATTTTGTTGAAGGCTGAAGAATTGATGAAAAAAGTTGAAAATGAAGAAGAAGCAAGTGCAGCAACTTCAAATAAAACAAAATTCTTTCATTTATGTATTATAAATCTTGTTATTGGTACACTTTACTGTTCAAAAGTATGTCTTTTTTTTTAATTTATTTATTTTTTTTTTTTGATTGATTTTAAAAAGTTAGACTTGAAAAAAAATGCTTTTATTAAATAAAATATATTTTAGGGTAATTATGAATTTGGTATTTCACGAGTAATTAAAGCAATGGAACCATATGATAAGAAACTTGGTACTGATACATGGTTTTACTCTAAACGTTGTATGATTTCATTAATTGAAAATTTAGCAAAACATATTATTAGTATAAGAGATTCAGTGCTACAAGAATGTCTTCAATTCCTTGAACAATGTGAAAGTTAGTTTTTAACAAAATTTCATTTCACTCCCTAAAATTGCAAAGAGAAAATTGAAAAATGAAACGAAATGATGAATTCACTTAAATTGTTCAAATCTTATCACCATTCATTTCTAATATCAATTTTGTTCAATTTTAATAATTTTACTTAATAAACATATTTTCAAATTTTCTTTTTAATCTTTAAATTTAATTAAATTCTGCTAAACAACAAAATGTATAATATTTAATTAAATAATTTTATAAATAATTTCATTTATTTTAGTTCATGGAAAGAATGTACCAACAGTAATAGCTGATTCATTAACACTTAATGAATTGGAAGATGGAAATGCAAAAAATACAGTAACTTATGAGGCTCGATTATTACGAGCATTATTATTAGAGGTAATAAATAATTGAAATAAATGCAAAATAAATTAAATTGATTTTTAAAATTGATGTAACAAATGTATAAATTTTGTTTTTGTTGTTAATTAATAATGAAATGTTAATAAATGAGAAAAGAAAAAAAAAAAAGGAAAAATCCTTTTTTTCTGTTCAAACATTTTCATCTTTACCGCTTTTTTTTTCACACATTTTCATGTCTTACCTTTTGTTACCCAAATAAAATAAATGAAATAAATTTTGGCAACAATAACAATTCATTTTTCACTCTTTCATTCATTTTCTCTTATCTCTACTGCACTCCTTCTTAAAATATTCTGGTCTCGGTTAATTAAGTATTCGATTTAAAAATATTTAAATCAGAAATAATTAAAATTGCATTTTTTTCTTCCATTCTTAACTCATTAACACTTCCAATAAAGCTATAATGCATGCAATTAACGACAAAAGACGTGAAATAATGACGTGCTACAGTGTTACGTAATATTACGTAAACGATTAATTCTTACAATTCAAATTACCGCCTGATGGCAGTATGCCAAACGATTCACGTGCATTTGCAAATGTCTAGACGACGGTCTTCTGGAATTCGCGTGGGAGGGTCACTGATAGGCGGGCGGGTGAGCGAGCGGGCGGGCAAACGGATGGGTGGGTAAATGAGAGCAATGAGACAACGATTGGTTACGTGTCTTTGCGTTCGTTTTATGCGCTAAAGCTCAAATTTCTTCTCTTTTACTATCAGTTGCTAATTTCGTACACTTTGTGCCATTGTTTATTTTAAATATACTTAGCTTAACTTATTGTAATATTTATATTTATATCAATGCCAATTTTGTCATCAATCTGTATCATTGCAGACAAATGTTACTTCAGTGTTATTTGTATATATTCCATAGGAATTTTAAACGTACGTCACTTATCTCTGTACACGCACATACACACACAGACGTACACACGCGCTCACACACATGTGATTTTTATATTTACATCAGAGACGTTTTTTTAGTCTGTAGTATTATTGAATTGATATATTCACTCTTATTCAGTGTTTTGTTTCTTTTTTTTCTGTTTTTTTTTTTTTTTTCAGGTGCTAATGGATAAAGATTTTAAATCAGGTGCCGTTGTTTGGGCTAAAATGAAAGGATTTCCACCATGGCCAGCAATGGTAAGTTTGCGCACCCGGATTAATAATATTTGATTAATTTTATCCAAAAAACCATTGTTTTAATGATTGCTTTAAGACGGTAGGGATTAGTTAGTCGTAAACGAATGATTGTTATAGATAATGCAACCATCAGAGAAAATGGAAGGTATACCCGCTGGTCGTTACTCAGTACTGTTTTATGGTACACATGAAACAGCGATAATGAAAAAGAGTGATTTGTTTGACTACCATACATATCGTAATGAATATGAAGTACAGCGAAAGATTAAGGTCATTCTTCAGATTTATGCACTTTAATTTTGATTTATATGTCTGTAACTGTTCAACTTAGAACTTCTTTTTTTAAAGAAAAAAGTTTGATGGCATTAATGGAATTGCTTGTTATTTTCAAGGGTTTTACTGAAGCTTTGCAAGAAGCACGTGAAGCTGCTGGTTGCAAGGAACCCAGTTTGACAGCATCAAAAGCTGGAGTGTGTTTATCAGCTGTTGTCGAGAAATCATCTCCAGGATCATGTAACGCTAATTTTTTAGCAGGTTTCGCATCTTTTTTTTTCTTTTTTATTTGTCAACAGACGATAAATTTCTATCTGATATCTTTTACTATATGCAGTGTTAATAGTTTGGATCAGTGTGTCGTAAAACTTTAGTGGAGATTAGCCATACTTGGACTATATCCGAGACGTTTTAAAACGTGATAGCCTTGCAACGACAGCATGATAATTCTAATTGCTAGAGAGATTGAAGAATCTAGAATATCTTTTAGGAGCTAGAGTTATTAGCGGGAACAGATGTCGAAGAAAATCGAGTCGATCTGATACCAGTGATAGCTTGTTGGAAAATCTTTTATCAAGTCCAACCACATCTTCACCTCTTCCAACCAGAATGCGAACACCGTCTCTTTCGCCAAGTATTTTTCTGTGAATGGCATTTATAAAGCACTGAGATCAATTATACTCTGAACTGTTAAATTATATTAGAAAACTACAGTGATGATTTATTTCTTTTCAGTTAAAGATAACACCGAAATAAGAAGTGAACGGAGGCGTCTGGGAAGCTTTACGTCTATCTCAAGCCGTAATAAAACGAATTCATTTTCGCAATCATTTGATATAGATTTAGGCGAAGTAAATTTTTTCCTCTTCCTTAATAAATCACATGTTCTAGAATGCTAAATTAATTTGAAATAAGGATGAATTAAATTTCAACTTCATTATTGTTTGGTAATATTTCCTTTCTAGGATCCTATGCTACCGATTTTAAGTGAAGGTACTTGTAACTTTCTACTGGATGGAATTGGTACAGACATCGACGAAATTTCAAGGCCATCAATGAAAAATAGCCTCAAATATCCCAAGTCTGTTATTGGTGATTTATCATCTGAAAAGCTACGTGAACGCTTCAACAGCATATCTTCAGGGCGTACAAGGTTCATTTAAATCCATAATGTTGTCATATCCATGATGGTATTTTTCGAACTAAGCGTTCATTTTTCTAATAACACGGCACTTTTTTATATGCTCCGTATTTCTTATGAAAATTTAGTTGCAAGGATCATATATTTCATTCTTATAGTTTCTGTTTCTATTTCATTCACTGTTATATCTTTTTCGGATTTTCCAGATTATGTTCGGGTATGTCAGATGGTTTCGATGATTTGTTTGGTTCTTCGCCACTCTTCAGCCCTACAGATCCACTATCATCGTTGTCATTTAATGATATTCTGGGCGCATCTGATGATCGTCCGTTAGCGGGTTTTGATGAGCAGAACTTCGATTTTCATCACCAAAATTCTCTTCAGAAAAATTGTTCAAGTTGTGGTTACTATTGTGTTCTGTATGGTATTAAATGGAGGTTTGTGCATTTGCTTCAATTAAAAACCCTGCAAACTATCTGAGTAAAAGTTCCGAACTATAATAGTCAAGTAATTCTCTAGGTGTGCAAATGTGAATTGCCTGAAATGGAATGAAGTTCATGAACCATCAGTTTCTGAAATAAATAACCAGTTGCCTAGTTTTGTGGTAAGTGCCTTTTTTTATTCCGTCAAGCTTCCCAAAATTAAAAAATTTTCAATCTTCATGTAAATCTTAATGCATGCGTTCTTTATCAAAATTTCTTTCTGATTCCCCTGATTATATTTTTGTTGCAGTGCATCCACTTCTATAGATCAAATTAATAATAATAATAGTAATAATACATATGTAATCTTTTTTTTCAGAAAGAAAATCCTGATGATGTTAAAACGGATCTTGTGACATTGAATGTTTCTCCAAGCAAACTAAATGATGGCACTTTAGACAGTATTCATGATCCGATCATTTCAAATATTATACCAGATTGCTTGCCACCAGATTCATTTTCCAATATTTTTGCACAAACATCACTGCCATCTATAACAAAAATTGAAAACGAACCCGGTCAAGTTCAAGGATATTCTCAATATATCGATCAGAAAAATGTTTTTCCAGCTTCAGTACAATCTTCACTTTCTCCGAATCAAAATGGATCACTTCAAAATAGCCAAAATATTTCCTCCAGGAGAACTGGGAATGGACGTCCCAAATTTTAGTAAGTTTTCTTTTAGATTGTTTATGCATGGTTCGAAGTTTTCTCACTGTGAATTTTTATTATTCAAAATTTCAATGGTTTTTTTGATCTTCCATTTGCGGATTCAATAATTGACTGAAGTGATGATAAATAAGGGATTCGTGAGACTTACTAAAATTTCAAAACGATTTCTTTCTCTTATTATCTTGTCAAATAAAAAAAAAAAAAATGAAAAAGGTGCTTCACCTCAGTAACTGAAAAAGTTCTTTGAGTTCAGTAATTTCAGTAACTGATTTCATTTTTCTCTTTTTTCTTTTAGCAAAGTGGAAAAAACGCCGTTAGTAGCGGAAGATGGTTGTAGGCACTGTTTTCACTGCAACGGACAAGTACGGCCACAGATGTGCGGTGGCAATAGACACAGGTAATTTTTGCATAATAGCTTTTTAAAAAATTCTCTATTTTGTATAACTATTTTTCTTAAATTGTAGATTTGAAGTGCTCTAGATTATGCTTCTAATGAATAGAGAAAATTGTGGCCTGTAAGTAAATGGCTTGTTAATTTGTACCTGTCAATAGCTTGTTAATTCCATAGTTCCTCAAATCTTATTTTTTTAGATGGCGTTGCGTCGACAAAAAATGCCGAAAATGGTATGGTTGGGTCAGAAGTCATGAAGAGATACCTAAGGTATTAAATTTAATAATTTTAAATTTGTTTCTTTTGTTACAGGTGATGTAAATAATCTATTATTTATTTTTAGGATTTGGGCAAAAAAGGAAGATGGAAAGATCTTATCAAAATTCGAAGAAAATCACCATCAGTTAGTGAAACTGAGGGTGAACAGGTTGTTTTAAGGCAGTTCAATTTATTTTCCATATTTTAGTCTACTTAATCTACAAAACTTGATAAGTGTAGTGAATGAACTTTTCTCTCTTTATCGCAAAGTTCCGTTTCTGATAAGTCGCCCTCATATGCTTCATTATTTTCAGAGTGAATCAGTCAGAAAAACTGCGAGGAAAAATGCAAGGCAATCAGGTATGTACACTGATATTAAGTGGTTCTTCTATTTCAACAGTGAGATGTTTTCGCTTCATAAAAGAGGCACCATGATGAGTTACAAATACAGTTAAAGTTGTTCAAAGCCTTGATTTCTTAGTTTAGTTTATGTTTCTAAATTGAAAATTTTAATTTAGGTAATCGAACTCGATCATCGGGGGTTATGCAATTGAGGAGTTGCATGGAACGGCGTGTACGATGGTGGACAAATGAAAAAAGAGAAAGTGGACTATCTCCAGAGAGAGAACTCCCGAGTGATCCATTAGCTGCAGCCGCTGTATGCATTACAGTATCGAAATCTATGACTTCAGCCGCTAGTACACGGTATTTTATTACTCATCAATATAGCATCAAGAGTATGATAGAATTTGGATTCTAGTATTTCAGGTTTTATCAAAGGTTTCTGCATTGTTGTGTTTTGGTATGAGTGTTTAAGTATTACTTAGCTGCTTTTGACAAATAAAAGATGACTTATTAAAATGGAATAATTTAACATTTGTTTTAATTTAAATGTAGAACTGATGAACCGGGTACTGTGGATGGTTCGTTGGATTTGTTAATGGACACGCTGTTCAGCTTATTAGCACCGCTTTTAGCGCTAACAAAGCAGGTGCCCAGTGTTCTAGACCAAGAGACAGAAAAAAAACTTTGGGAGGCATGTGCTATGCATACACCACGATTTGCATAGCTAGAATTTCTAATTTTTTCAAACTTGTTAAAGTTAGTTCAGTTTTCTAATTTTGATTAATACTTGGTTTACATGTTGAATGTTTGCACTTTTCCGTATGTTTTTTTAATATTGCTGTGAAATTAATGTATGATTATCAGTTTGAGAAATGATAGTTTAAAAGACTTTAGTACCACAGCATCTACTAATTTAAAGTTTCTCATAGTGAACAGAGTAGAGTGATAACATCATTTCGTCATCCTCATCAAATATCTGTAATATTTGCGAAAATTTCATGTGGTCATTTGTAAGATCATATCATCAGGTCCGTTTCTTCGTGTCATATTTGCTTATTCTGCAGTTTATATAAATCGAATAAACTCACAGGAGTTAAATTTTTTAGGATTTTTGTTGATGACACTTTTTTGTTGTTATTGTTTTATTCAGTATTACAGTTTGGGACAGGAGTTCGTCATGCTAGTCTTTGCAGTCGCTTTAAGGTTATGGTTTTTCGTAAAATATTTTCAGTATGACAGGATATTTTAATGTACATGGTTCTATTTAAAAAGTTTATTAAACTTTTTAAGGCTTTTACAATAAACAGGACTTAAATTACTAATGTCTTAAGTTAGAATGGGATCTTTGACTTTACCGTCAGATTATGGTTATATGTTTCTGCATTGCTTTGTAAAATTCACTAAGAATCTTTGCTCATACTTCTTGCTTTACAAATTCATGTCCCATTGTATGCAGCTGAAAGTTACATGTGCGTTGTTTGTTTTCTTCTCGTTCTTAATTCTGTTTTTACAAAATATACACAATTCCACAACTGGTAGTAAATCTCGGTGATCGCAGTGCTTTTCATTCATCGTTGTATTTACCGTTAATTTCAGTTGAGTTCATTCTACCACTGTTGTTAAATTTTCTTGTTAAGATAAAAAAAAGAAATAAACGGAATTTTTTTTCCTGAAAAAATCCATCTATACACAAGTAAGCAGAATGATAAAAACATACATATACAGCAAGAAAATCTATAAACTAATTTCGTGCAAATTAGATCAACGAATACCCAGGAATAGGCGAGAACTATTTGTCACTTTCAAGTATTTACGAAGAGGGGAGATGCAAAAGCTAAAGAGAAATACCACAATCATATATTGGTATGTGATAGTAGGAGATGCCATATCATACGAAATTGTTATATGAAATTGCTGAAGCACTCCTTTCAATCTCTTTCTAAAGATACCAAAAATTGCATGTAAATCTTGCAATTTCTATAGAAAAGAAGATTAAGCTTAAAAAAGCGAGAATCTGATAATAAAGTGAAAGAAATTATCAAAAAGTTTATAACTGCACTAATGAAATAGCATGGCTGTCTATCATCATCATTCAGACTTACACAGCTTCTTCAACATTTATTTTTCCGGTCCCAAGGAAATTATAGTTAAAGCAGCTTACAGTTATTTTTATTATTCATGAAGCACAAGGATTATATGCAAAGAATGCAAAGAAAAAAGTGAACATAGCTGAACTAAAATTAAATCTGAAAAAAAAAATGAACATAGCTGAACTAAAATTAAATCTGAAACTAACATAGTATTGGAGTAAAGTTTTTGAAGGACTAATCCTGCTATCTATAACTATTATTCCAAATTATTTTTTTGCTTCGAATAATGCTAATGAGCAATCTTTTCCTAATTTATAATTACATATAAAATACAAAATCGATAAATGAATAAGCGAATGAAAGCCATTAATTAACAAAATATGCATAAATTCATACCGTCAATACCTCAGCAACTTCAATATCATTCATCTATGCAATTTTTTTATGACAAGTTAGACAACAATTGATTCATTTACGTTATTTGGTGAAGAAGTATGCAATGAGAATGAGAATGAGAATGAAAGTAAAAAAAAATATAATTAAAAAAAATCTCTTTTGTCGTGCCCTTTGTTGATATATAACAGCTCGTTGCACTGCTGTTGCACCCTGAAAAAAATTTTTTTTTTTCCTTTCATTTGTTCAAATGAAAAAGAAAAAAGCAGCAAAATATATCTTAAATTTAAAACATAACAAAAATTCTGTAATTTTAACAAGAATAATATTTTGAAATTGTCCCACACTGAAGTATTAAAATACTTAATATTTTAAATAATAAAACTACTACACCTGTTGTACTTGCATAGATGCATGTTCCACATTTGCTTCAATACTATCCATAATTTCACCTTGATCATGCACAATTCTCGCCAAATCTTTCATTACCTGTGTCACATCACTGATATCCTGATCAAGCTGTCTCATCGCCTGAATATATAAATCATAGACAAGTTACTAATTCTAATATTGCTCTCTAATCGTTTTATTCATCCTTCTTTGTTTTAAAATATTTTTTTAGAAGTAATTTATTTGCATATTTCCTTTTTTGAAAAGCATACAGAAACATTGCAACAAAAAAAAAATAAATATTTATGTAGAAAATTACAAAAATTTCAGATTGTGTAAGTAGGAGAATTTTCGAGTTAAAGAAATTGATTTGAAATTAATTTAGAGAAAGTTGTAACAAGCAACTATTCTTTAAAATTTCTTATTGAATTTCGAACAGTTAAAAATTAGTATAAATATAAAGTAATAAAATTGACTTAAGTTGTACGACATCGGACGCAATATACCTCCTACTTCATCTGCAAATTTATCAGAGAAATAAAATGGATCATGACTCGTTCAAAGCAAATGTCCATAATGCTTCCTTCACAATCATTAAGTAAATTATAGTTGTAAAAAACAATGCTAATAAATTTTGTTTAAATTAATCACCTACTAGCACATAGAAAGTTAAATTATAACAAAACTTGAAATACTAATAAAAGAAATAAGCTGTAAAAGTGACCTCACTCCTTTCTCGAATTTCCGTCAGATGCTGCTGGTGTTGAATCTGGAGTTGCTTTCGTTCCTGTTGTCCATTATCGTTTACTTGTTCTATCTATAATAAAAACAACAAACGATCAACAATGACATTCTTATAAAAGAAACAAACAAAAAAGCTTCTTATGGACTTGTAATGTATGCTGAAAAATTAATGTTTATATGGATGGGAGAAAATAACTACGTTGAAATTAATTCCATAATTTGTAAATTTTGAATTCATGTCTATTAAAACTTCTCAATTTCCTTGAAGCAAGATAAATGTTTTCTCTCTTTCCTCCTTTGTTTCGCTTCATATATATCACAGGTCATCATTCTTTAAAATATAATATCCCAATCTTAAAACTAGGAGTTAGGTATGTCTCAGCAGTTACCTGATGGCTAACTTGTTGATCCTGAGCAGCTACTGCTTTCATTGATTCCTTTTCTTTCGCAATTGCATTCCTTTGCGCCACTTGTAAACGATTTAAAACACCAATTAAATCACCCATGAGTCGTTCACGATGAACTCTCATCGTCGATGCATATCTCTGAAAAATGACATACTATTGGACAAATAAATGTTAAGAAGAAACTTACATGCATAACAATTTAATTTATCAGTACAGCAAGTATCTGGATTTTAAAATTATAAAATCAGTCACAGATGAAACCTGATCGTTCGATAATTCCACCAAGCGTTTCATTAAAGTATTCGTTTCTTTACTTAATGCATTGGCTGATGATGTTACCTCTGCTACCTGATCACGTAAATGTTCGCCATCATCACTGCTACCTATTTTTCCACCTAACACTTCCAATTGTTGTACTGAAATTTGATTATTTACGATTTCTTAAAATTACACTAGTGTCAGACTCAGATCCCTTTCTTAAATTAATTTACTATTTGCTCAATTTCTTACTAAATTTATAAAAGATAACCGAAAGAAGATTTCTATTATCAGCTTCAGGAAATAAACATATTAGATCTTTATCTCACTATTTGTAACATTAGATGGATAAAGGTGTCTTAAAGTTTGACAGCAGTTACATTAACAACAACAAACTAAAGAATGAATCATCTCGAGATTTCTGAATTTGGAGAATGAGAGAAAATGAATACTGCACCAAATAAAAGCAATTTCATGTTAAGCAAAAACCGTAATAGCATATAATTAATATTAAGAATTATTCTAAGATGATAACAGTAGAAAAGAATTCAAAAAGGGAAAAAAGTCAAACCGTATTGGCTTAATCGTTGGATATTACTTGCAATAGTTGATACTAACGTGCTACCTTCAACACTATCTGAATTCATCGTCTGTTACCTAAAAAGAAAAGTACAAATGCAAACAAATACAAAAAGCAAAATGCATAATTTCGAAAATAATATATAGAATAAAAACAATTCACGAACAGTACTTGTCACACTTTCTTCCTGTCAAACTGATTTCAACGATAATTTAAACAGAAAAATTAAAAGAATAAATAAAAATATACAAAAAAAAAGTGCCATGAAAACAATATATAGTTTAATGAAAAAATATGTTTTCCCGGTACAATTCATGAAGATTACGCCCTCAATTTATCGCAGAAAGTTAAGTATTACTTCATGTTAGTAATATCGATTTCTAGTAGTTACATTACTTCATATCATACTATTCTACAATATACTTCTTAAATCATGTTATAGATCATTCTCCCAAATATATGTCATAAAGTAATAATTAAATTATAGAATATTATTATTCCTACACATTACTTTAATAATTCCATTAGTAGCCTTACTAATTAATCAACTTATTCATCAATTCTTGCATAAAAATTACTGCTATTGCGAAGATACGCCAACTGACTGTTAGTAGCTAATTCGAAAACATGAAAAAAAAACAAATTTCAAAATTGATGGAGAACAATTCACAAAGTATAAAAAAAGACTTTAGAAATATTATTATTTCAGAAATTAGAGAGAAAAAAACTAACAACTTATGTAACCAAAAAAAAAAAAAAAAGTGATATATGTATTGAATGAATGATCTTTGTTAAACATAAATGTATACTTTACTTAGATATAACAATTAGACATGGATCAGTTTATTTTATCTTTCCTTTATTCCTGCTTTTTCCAAGTATTAAAATGACAATTATGTATTTCAACAAGTATCAATTGAGATGAGAAGACAAGAAATCATAGTATTGGAATTCTCATAATGCATCATCCCCTCGGTATATAAGAATGGAACAAAAAAAAAAAAGAAAATCAAATTTTAGAGGAAATAGTCATATGGGCAAATAATAAATGTTCCTTTTTCTTATAGAATATACAATGAGTGATAGAAAAATGAAAAAAAAAAAAAAAAACTTTTTTTTTTCATCTTATTCTTATGAATGAAAAATAAATCTCTCACTAACCTTTTGTGTTATTTTCTCTCAATGATCCTTCCGTTTACCGATACCCTTACAGACAGATTCATGTGTTAAAACATTTTGCTTCTTTAATAAAAATTTTCAAACATATCACTACAATTTGGGGAAAAGGCAGAAAAGACAAAAAAAAAAAAAAAAAGAAAACAAAAAGAAACAAAGAAAAACCATTGCAGCAATAAAATCGTGAATAATGCTACAATAGATAGTAGAGGACAATTGATTATTTATTTCATACTATGTAATCAACTGTCCTTAATTAATTTCATCAATGATATACATCAGATAACAGTTCTTAATTTTAATTCCTATCATTAATAAAAACAAATAATTGATCAAACGATTTTTACAAATTCAACAATTTTATACTGGCACATATCCGTTTATAATCCACTGGAAAGACTGCAGTACATCCTTCATTTCTAACAATTTCAATAATTTCCCTATAATTGCTTATCATCATAAAAGCTACAAATCATTTAAATATGCAAAATTTTTTCAGCTACTTGTGTAAAATTTGCATAAAATTCTAGATAACCTATTCAACAAGATAATATTATCTAAGATGACTCATCACAATCAATATTACGACTATCAATAAAGCTAGCAATAATAATTTCTAGAAAAATATCACATACAATCGAGATACATCATATATTGCAATATTTCTGATATGATCTAAGATATTCCTAATTTGATAAAGAACTTAATTTGATTCATTTTAAATAGTAGCATAGAATAATAGTAAGTGTAAGCAAAATAGAACAATGAAAAACTGCAATCAATAAATCAATCAATCAATCAATCAATGAACCAATCAATCGATTAACCAATTAATCTCGTATGAATGAAACTTCACTCTGTCAAACAAATAAATAAAGTTATAATTTGATATTGAGAGTTGAATAGAAATACCAAACCAATAGGAAGGACAAATTTCATTTCTTTCACTACCACTTCTGTTTTACTCTCTATTCCGCTCCCAAATCGGTCGTCTAAAAGACCATTTCGCGTATTTCGCATTGTTATAAATATCATTGATATAACGGGAAGGTTGCATTTATTTTGCAAATTGTTTAATCGTCGTAAATTCAAATTCTTATTTTATTCATTCGAGAATTACCACTCAAATTTCACGTTTAATCTTGCCTAATTTTAATGTTATCTATAAATCTAAACTCTATCAAATGATTTAAATTTTTAACTGTTCTCGTCAATTATTAAAATAATCAGTAAAGATGTCTGAGCGTTTTCTAAATTTAGCTTTAATCAAATAGAAAAAAAAAAAAGAAAGAAATACCGGACAATGTTATACATAAAAGGGAAGTCATATCGATTCTCTCAAAATCTACAAATTTTATCTCTCAGAAATTTCTTAGATTAAAATTTCACTGATTCATTATGTAAATATAACAATTTAAGAAATAATTTTAATTTCATTTCTATGTAATGGTTACAGAGACGATATCAATGAACTTTCAGCACTATTAATGCTACTGCTACTTCATAAAACGATGAATTTAAATTCTTTGAATTTTTTTCCTTACACATTTGAATTCTTCTCAAGTCAAATCAATTTTTTAAAACCAAAACTGATCAGCTCATTTTCACCAAACTTTATCAATTTCATCACTCGAAGACAAAATGCAATGGAGAAATCTAATATGAGCAAACTTTGTTCCTATTATTATTATTATTACTTAGCCCTTTATAACAATGAGATTTAAATCATACAATCCTGCTGCAATATTAAATATCATCCCAGAATTTTCTAAATTTCACTTCTTCCCTTTCCCTTTAGTCCTACCTTTTAAATAATTCAAATTTAAAATCAATATTTCAACAATATAATTCTTAATTGGTATACAGATATGCCGAACCTATCAACCAAACAATTTTAAGTAGTATCCATTAAATAAGGATAAGAAGGATAAATAATAATTGCAAAACTGACTGAAAATATGAATGAGAAATTTTGAAAATAACTATAAAATAGGACAAATGATGCCATTCATCGATAGTATCTTCTACGAATATGTCTTTCTTTTTTTGTTCTTTTCATATTTTATGATAATCAGTACATCATACTTATATTCTCGTACCAAACAGGAAACAACTCTCACTTCATTTCATTCATATAGAAAAAAATCATTCTAACTTTTTCATCATTGTTTTTGATAAATTAAAAAATACCAACTCCTATTGAATTTAGATTTTTAATCAATAGATGAGGGAGAAAAAAAAAACTCAATATGCTCAGATCAAAACCATACAATGAAGTAAAATATAACATACTATCCAGCACTTCAAAATTATATCATATACTTTTAAAATGAAGAAAAAGAGTAAGAAATAAGCTGTAGAATTGAATAAATCGATATTATTAGCAAATTCTTTCGCTGAATAAATCATTTTACTTATGTACAAATAATAGCAAAAACCCGTAGATGAAAATTGTTTCATGCTGGAAGATTGAGTGGATGATGATCACAAAGACTGAAAAGAAATGCTTTTTAAAATACGACAGAATATCATTGTTCAAATTTATAAAACAAAAAATTATTAGCAACTAAACGGATTTATCCCTCCCAATTCTTCTTTTCTTTTTTATGCTTTTGATTCGTCTTTTTTTTTATCTTCTCTTTTCGACCATATTCAGTGGAAATGATTGACATAAAGTATTCCACTATATTTAATAGGAATAATTGAGATGGAATAATTATTGATAATAATTGAGATCTTTAACAAAGATAGGTCAAATCCGTCCAGTAACAAAAGCACAATCTGCGAAAAATTATAATTTCCATAGAAATAAATTTCACGGTATGCAGACCAAATTTATAATAAAAACCCTGAAAAGAGATAAACAATAAATGATAGAAAGGTTCAAAACAATATAATCAAAAACCAAATTTAATTATGATATCACGAGGAGCGTATTGAAAAATGTAACACAGTAGAATAATATACAAAAAATGTTAGCAATAAAAAGGAATATTTTCAATGAAAAAGGCCTGAAATAGCAAAAAATTCGAGTAATTTATTGTTGGAGTATAACATATAATTTTAATAAACAATAGATGATAGAAAAATTCTATTCATAAAAAAAAAAACTTTTTTATTCAAAATCTAATATAAACTCCAACGTACTTACAGAAATTATAAATAATAGTACAAATTTATGAATGATTAAACTGATCAGAAAACAATCGTTAGGAAGTAATAATAGTAATTAAATGCCCTGAGGTAGTATAAAAGAAAAGAATATAAAAAAGCAGAGAAACAAATGGAAGACCTAAAATCATGAGAAGAATGAAATCGTTACATTGCAAAAAATTGCCGCTCAACATCAGCTGCCATATCGTCATCATCTGATTCTGATTCAGCACAGCATGATGATTTCTCAGATTCATTCTCTTCCACATTTTCTAAAGCTTGTTTCTTAGTGGATGAAGCACTATCTTCCTCATTGTTCTCTTCAGATCTTCGTTTTACAGAACTATCTTCTTTTGAGGGTAAAGTTTTCACTGATTTTTCTTCTAGATTTTCTTCATCATTATCGGACGCATCCTCTGATAATGCTTCATCAACCTGAAATATCAGGTAAATTAACATTTATTAATGTTTAGTAGTAAATGAAGAAAAGAAGTCTTAAATCATTGAAATTTATGTCATTTCAAAAAAAAAAGACTGAAATAAAAATTTACTTCGCCAGTCATAAGCGACAAAGCTTCTTTACCAAGTGTAGGTAATCTTGAGATTTCATCAACGACGATAATGCCACCTTGAAGTTTTTCTGTGCTTCGTGCTTCATCTTTCAACAATTCAAATTCTTTTTCATCCGCCTAAAAATATAGACATAAATCATGACTTAAATAAACGGAATTCAATCCTTTTTTTTTCACTCCATAAAAAAAATGATAACTGATAAAAAGAAAACAAAATCATTCGCTATAACCAACAATTGTAACAAAGTTACCAATAATCAGAATGTTTTACTGAATGTGTCTTGAAATGATAACTGCAATTAAATATCAGTTTGCTAGTTAATAAATTGAATGATAATGGACGATACCTTTTCCCATCTTTCAACACAGGTAAATAACCATTTGGGATTCACTATGTATATATTTCGTAGCTTTTCTGCTTCATGAACTTTCCTAAAAAATCAGAATGTGTGCCATGTCTTATAAATAATGGCATTTTGAAAAATTCAATGAGCCAAAAAATAAAATTTGGAAATTCGCAAACAATTCACAAAAGTCTATGAAATATTGCTAACTGAATTCTTTTTTGGCGGGATCAAATCATGGTAACTTTTTAGAAAGTAAACGTGATAATAAATCGAAATATTATGTTAAGTGTTCTCATTTTGCAATTGGGCTTTTTTGGAATGATATCTACTATAGCACAAAGCTGCAAAGAACTATTAGTGTTTTAAAAAAGTTTTTTTCAATTTGTGACTTGAAAGTTTGATTATTCAATCATTACATGTTAATATTCTTTAAAGAAAGAACAAGAACAAACAAATATTGAATGAAGCTAGAAATTACACTAACGTTGTGCCCCACCGTGCCGCAATCACGTGAGTTGTAGAATTATTCACGTTGTCAGTAACAACTGCACCGAACTGCACACACAAGCGATACACTTCTGTTTTCTTAATATCAACACCAACGGGTACAATGCCACTTAGTACTATCGAGCATTCACGTAACACTTGTTTTCGAAGGTATGATATTATTCCTTTCAAGTCCTTAAATACCAAATTTTATATCACAAATGTTCAAGAAAACATTGAAGTGAAAGTATTTATAAAGAAGCTATTGTTGTGAACAATTTTCATAACTTAGTTAATGAGTTTCACTAATTTTCAATATTATACCATCAAAATGCGGTATTACAAAATCTCATACGGTACATTATATTACAACAAAATTAGAATTTCTAGCACTTTAATGTTTTTTATTTCATTAAACGTTGTTCATATGTCAATAAAATTAATCAAAAAAGGACATATATGCAAAACAAATACAGAAAATTGTTAAACATACCGGGAAACGGTTTACTTTTGCACTGTCAAAGAGCTCATAAAAAGCACTATGTACTTTTGTCAGGACAAGAGCAACATATTCCAGTGTTTCATCATCTTCTGATTCCATATCTTGTTCTGCGTAACTGCTAGAAAGAATTGGTTCACCTTTCTCGTATCTTGGAGCATTGATGTCACCAATTTCTTTAAAGAATCGATATGGCTTTACCTATAAATTAAATCCGAACTATGCAAATTTTAACAGATGCATCCATAACATAGATATGACTATGATAAGTTTTTCATCACAAAGTTTGCCAAGTTCTTAATCACCTGAATAAGAGCATCTGAGTATTGCCAAACATCAGGCCTGTCATCAATCATTACAATCATATGATCGCCACATGGAAATAACGCTTGCATATTTCGTGTTTTATACATCGCACAAAATAATTCATCGCGTGATAATATCCCTTAAATATTTTTTAAAACATGATTGCTCAATAGATTTCTATTCACATTTTTTGGTATTTTTGGTATTTGGTATGTTTGTTCCAACCATCATAACTGGCAGAATGCATTAGAGGAGGAGCACTAAGCATTAACAGATCATTTTTAAATTTCTTAAAAACTTTTAAATTATTTTGAGAGCTGTCAAGTAAATCAAGTAATTCACACGGTTTACATACAGTATTGCTATCTGAAATAATAGAATTACAAATAACTAACTGTGGCCAAAATATATCTTCTCAGGATCTAAAAACTCCGCGATACGATGTGCATATTGTCTTTCTCCATAACTAATTATATGCATTTCATAGAGGCCAGCCATACGTCGCAAAAATTCGCGTGCATGTGGACGAATTTTGGTGTAAAAATCAGTCCCTTTTAGTTTATAATGCAAAACATCCTGAAGAAAAAAACTAGTGAAAAATATTCATGTTTAATAATAACGTAATATGCATATTAGTAAGTACAAATAGATATTCGATTAGATGCTAATGCTTAATTCCTTCATTTAGAAATATCCTTTTTCAGTAATAGTCTGAAATCAAATTTCCTGTTTGGTAATTAATTTGAAATCCAACTTGCTACATAGCAAGAAAAAAAACGTCAAATTTAAAAACTATTATAACATATCTTCAAAGGGCTAATCTTACCGTATCTTTTTCCAGTTTAAAAGTATGATTGGTTGTATGTATAAGTGTTTGGTCTAAATCAACCAACAATACCAATTTGCGTGCTTTTAAGAGCAGTTCACGATCTCGACTGCCTATCTTTCGAGCCAGCTAAAATCATGATTACGTATAACACTTAACATTTAAACAACACGTTTTAATTTAGAATAATTATTTTTTAATAAAATTTAGAATGAACCTCATCAGAGACGATCAGTTCAGGAACATGGTGTATCATCGACACGTTTGCAGTACTGGCTTCCGTTAAATCTCCAGATGTTCCTGGCTTACTATAAAGATCTCTTTTAAATCTTACATTTTTTTCTTCAGCTTCAACAAATAATATATGTATAATTTATTATATAAAATCAGCAACATTATGTTAAGAAATATTTCCTTTTTTAAAGGAATATTTTAACAGATTTTGCTGATTTTTTTAGTACAAAGAATTGTTAATTGATACAAATACAAACCAACCCTCTTAAATCTTTGCCGCACGATGCGCACATATCTTTGATAACAATTGCATGACTACAGGCTCGTAGACTGGCAACAGTCATACCTTTTTTTAATTTCTACAAAAAGAGAAATTTACAAAACTGACGTTTGGACTCAATCAATTCAAGTGCATCAGTAATTGCGGATAGCGCATCAAATCTTAGATGTTTAATTACCCAACTTATGGGGAGTGAACTTACTATTTTTCCTAAACGTCAGAGAAAAACATACGCTAACACCATGAATGGAGCACTAAAATATCGAATAAGCTACTGATCTAATCGTTTTTACCATTTTTTTTTCTATCAAATGATGCGACTAATAATAATTTTAATACTAATTGATTGAAATGAGAAAACTTAACATACAATTATTTATTTCTGAATACAAACAAAGGAATTAAAAATTACGTATATTGGTGATATTAAGTGATTTTTACATATTCATTTTGAACGAGTGAAACACTCAATATATGTAAATAGGAAGTTGTAAACAAACATCAGCACCAAACATACTTACATTCCCTTTTTTAATGGTAGTATCAATGCTAACAACACCGGATACAGAAGCTTTTAACGATTTTTTCTCACCACTTTTACTATCGTAGATGAGAAGAACAGCATCAGCAGATACGTAAGCACCGTCGGTGACTTTCCAATTAACCAGTTCACCCTCTTCTTCATCATCAAACGTTATATCTGTTTTACTTTCCATATTTCCAGCAGCTGAAAGAAATATTAGAGTGTTTTTTAGCACCACTTAATAAAATAGATCCCATATTTCCGAACACGTAACATACGTAAACTCACGGGTTCATGTAGCAACTCTTATTTACATATATTTACATATATTCATATTTACATATATTTACAAATCAAGTAGGGAAATCTAATAGCTTACACACTTCCATATAAATAGCATAAAAAATTGATAATATAAAAAATGAAGAAACATGAGATTAAGCCAAAAATTAATATAAATAATTGCATACTAAAAGAAAAATAACTCATTGAAAAAGGGTAGTTTACAGATAAGCTAATTATAATGACATGTCTAATAAGAAAAATCTAATCACACTTACGATCCCGATATTCTTTAGGAATATAATAAAAATAAATTAAAAAAGGCCTATTTCGGAGAGATTGAAACTAGACTTATTCTTTTTGATATAGTAAATTAAAAAGTTTCCGTAAAACTAAAAAATGATAAATAACAATGACTGAATTATAAATCAAAAATAATGATTTTTCGAAAATTTCCTATAATATGAACAATTATCATTCGAGCACTAAATAAAAAAAATTTTCATCAATTAAAATGAAATCATTGTTAATCCCAAAGGTATAGCTACCAATCTAGAAAAAAATGATATAAAAAATATAATTTAATAGAGGAAAGCGGGAATATTGATTTTGAAGGAACGAAGAATAAGGAAATATATAGATGACGGAATGGTCAAGAATACTTCCAGCAATTTGACCTATTCTCTTAGATCTCAGCTTAATCTTTCATTATCATCGTCATTATCATCAAACATTATCATCAATTATTATCATCATGATGATATCACCACCATCTATTAAGTTCATTACGCAAATAAACTATTTTTGTAATATCATATTTCTAATAAATTATTTCTTTAAATGCATATCACGCATACCTGTTCACGTTTCAAGTCTCACGTGCTTCAACTCTCATCTACATTTATGCTAATATACCATTTCTGTATTGCTCTTATCACAATGTTATATTTAGTTAACGCTGATCGAAAAGATCAAAACATATTCAAATATGAGAAGAATCGATTTACTTATGTTAAGTTAAGTGATCTACAGCAAACAATCGAATAATTCTCGAGATTACCTAATAATCAATTAATTATACATGTCATCTCACGTACTACCTCACGTATAGAATGCTATCATTTGACGTCTCTTACTTTTATAGCACTCAGATGTTTGTCTATTTTACGTCAATCATACGTTTGGGAAAATTTTAATAAACACAAATTACAAATTAAAAAAGAATATTCAATATGCTACCTTAACCTTTCGCAAGTTGAACATAATCCCATCATAGCATTGTCAACAAAAATATTAGTTTCCACCTTGATGGTGGCTTTGCATTGGTACCTGTATTCTCGAGAAATCTCGGGATTTCTTGGCATTGTGTATGTATGTATGCCGCTTCATCTGATAATTTCTCATTCTGTTACCAATGATATATTGTTCATCTCTCAATATCTATAATCATCTCATCCCAATCATTACTCAACACTGACATTGTTATCTCTGTCTCTCTCTGCCTCTCCATTCATTCTTCTCTCTCTTTCTATTCCTATTCATCTCTGTCGAATTATGTAATACAAAAAAGTCGAAACGTTATTAAAATTAAACAACAAAGGAAAAAAAGTGCTCCAAAGAATTTAAAAATTTAAATTATTCATTAAATTTAAAAATATACTATAAAAGGAGGAAGAAATGCAATGAAAACTTTAAACATATTAAATTTATTTTACCAAAAAGTGTAATTCATTTAAATTTCTTTCTAAAAATTGTCAACAAAAAAAGGAAGAAATAAATGAAAATGAGGAAGTAATAAGTACCAGTTACTTTCATTATACATTTTCTCTTCCTTTCAGATTGTTTCATTCAAAATTGGAGGATAATTTTGTGGAAGTGAGATGGAATTATTTATATGGCCATCTGATTTTGGATTACCTTCCGTAGACTCTCGTTGTCTTCAATTTATGGTAATGAACTGTATATTTTATTAGAAATAGACTATTTAATCTGAAATTTGAAAATTCAAATTCCAAATGAAAGTCTAAAAATTTCGAAATTTTTTTATTAGATGAAAAAAAAAATTGGAGAGAAATTAATAAGTTTGATAACATTAACAGGCATGTGCCAAATTTTGTGCAGCACCGGTATTTGTGATTCCTGCTTGCTCACCATGGAAAAGTCATAATGGTAAGTTCAATTTTACTAAATTCAATTTCCTATTTGTTTTGAAAGAGATCCAGTTTAGTTTAAAGTTGACTCACAACCAATTGAAAATTATTTGTTATTGTAGGTGAATATCCAATGTTTATTGATCGAAGTAATATGGTCGAAAAAATTTATGATTTCGATAAGTTTGCTGACATTTTAAGAAGAAATGCCCAGGTGAGATGATGATATTTTCATTGCTTAATTTAAAAAAAAATAGCAGTATAAGGTATCTTTTTATTTTTTTTTTTTTTGAATTTAATATGTTAAGGCTTATATTTCACGTTCAACTATATTTTGCTATATATTCCAGCATAGAAGACAATGATACATTCTCTAGTAGTGCTTGAGCACAGATTTTCAAAATGTTTGGAAATCATATAAATTCATCCGTAGATAATGATTGCTGATAAATAAACGATACATTATTGGCAAGAAATTAGAAACCGAAGGAGACATCAAAAATATGGACACAAATAGACATGCATACATATGCATTAGCAAACAAACAAATAAATAAATATAAACAAACATATCCTTTCTGTTGGATATACCTGCGAAAAATAAATTTACCATAGGAATTGTTTAGATCGTTTGTGTATGTTAGCAGTATGAATGAATTGATAAAAATATAATTTATAAAAAAATCATTGTTATTTGAGGAAGTTGTGTTGGACAGCGAGCTGAGAACCAGTGAAAAATGCGAATTTGAAGCATATTCAAGTTTAATGCATCGAAATTTTTATCCTGCTGAGGTACAAACCACTGCATGTCTTAATATTTTTTTATTAATTTATTTAATTAATCTGAATTGATTTGATTGCTCGAAAATATTTTCTCGAAAATTTTTTGAGAAAATTCTATTTTAAAGTCAAACATCTATTTTTTGTGATGCACTTTAAAGTTTTTGAGTTTTTCTATCCATATTCAAACTTTCTATTTCAGTTGCAATTCCTTTGGCTTGATTCGTATAATTATTCGGCGATAACGCATCATTGGTATTCAAAACAATTACCGTTTGGTTATAATTTATATTACTTGGAGAAACGTCGCAAGCGCGCTCAAGCTTACGTCTCAGCTTGCGGCCGAAGTGAAAAGCAAATTATTCATGATGCCATAAATACGATCAATTTTTTAGAAGACAGACTTGCTAATAAGAAGTACTTCTATGGTGACAAGTACGTGGTATTGAAACTTTAACTTTTATGCTAATTATATATTTAAGTAAAAATATGTACACATTTTGGTCTTTATTTGAAGATATACTTTGTGCATTTGACATCATTGTTCATTTGCGTTTCTATTTTAGACCAAGTTCTATTGATGCCTTAATTTTTGGATATTTGGCACCAATTCTAAAACTACCACTTCCATCAGATCGATTGCAGCAACACATAATGAGTTGTCCAAATGTTGTACGATTTATCGAATCTATTATAAGCATATACTTGCCTTTGAGCGAAACTCAAATAAGGCAGCAAGCTGCTCTAAAGGTTATCATTTTAGTGTTGTTTCTCATGAAATGATTTAGATATATGATTTCGCTTTCGCTTGAAAAAATGCTTTTTGTTTTTCAGGACAAATGGTATAGCCGACGACGTCGCGCACAAAAAGAAGCAGGACAAATGAATTTGCGACGGACAACATTGAAAGAGCAGCAAACATCAGTAAGTTTACAAGTGGTTAAGTAGCAAATATAGGAAAGAAAAAAGGAACAAAAGTATAACAATGATGATGAAAATCAGTTGATAGATTGTAGATTGTTTGTCTTGATCTATTCTTAATCATCTAGTAACTGTATATATCATTTAGAAAAGTTAAAAGTAAATTTTTAAATTATCAGATCTCTTGTATTCTTCAATGTTTCTTTTTTTTTTTTGACTAAAAGAAAAGGAGAGAAAAATCTATTCAATTAGATACATCAAATCATGAAAATATTACATTTTCATTACATTTTTCAGGGTCCAGTAGCTGAAACGATCTTCTTTGCTGTAGGCGCATTAACGATATCGGTGTTATTTGCTGTGCATTGTGGTTTAGTAACATTTAGTGTGGCGGAGGAAGAACCGTCGTTCGAAATGCTTTGAAATTTTCGTTATTTTTTTGTTCATAGAATTCATTTTTATTGGTGTAACATTTGGTTTAACGCAATAATGTTTCATATGAGTTAATAAGTGCTGTGTCTACTATAGATGATTGCTCTTATGTTTTGTGTTTTATAGAGTTTTTTTTTGATTATATATTTGTTATGAAACTAATGACTGACATATTATCCATTTGTATTTGCAAAGGTTTTAGTTCTTTCCCATGTTTGTAGTACTTTCAAAATGATAAAAAATCGCATTGTATTCACAAAAAACAAATTGCTAACATTCTTACAAAAAAAAAAAAAAAAGGAATTTCATGAAGCTGATAAGCTACAATATCATGAAGTAATTTAACATTTCATGATTTTTGATTATTTAAAAAAAAAATTAAAAGAGTGAAAAATTATTTACAAGAAACTTGCAACCATTAATAAACTTCTTTTTTTTTGTTAAATAGAAAAAATGTTTATTTCGAAGAAAAAAGGCAAAAAGAAAAATTTAAACCAGTTTAACTTCTTTTTTTTATTTACTTTTTTATTTCTCCATTCCTTTAGTTAATTATAACGCTTTCAATGTTAAACACTTTACCAATTTGATATATGTAATTCATTTCACAATTAACCAAAAAAAAAAAATAATAAATTGCTTTATGTAATTTAAGTACAACTATTGATTATACATTTTTAAATTATTTTCAAAAAGATTAAAATTAGTAATAATAGAAAAAGAAAAGAAATTAGTATAAGAATAGTACATTCTTTATTATATTATAATTATTAAAAATAATTATTATATTTCAATAATTTTCAAAATAAAAAAAGTCGTAACTAATGATTGAACATCATAAATTCGTTAATCAACAGGCAATTTAGTAGGCGTGGCAGGGTGATATTACAGAAATGATTGGTTTGTTAGTTTTATTCCATCCTTTTCATTCATTCATTCATTCATTCATTCATTCATCCTTCCAATCAACAACAATCATCTTTCAATCAATTCGTTCATCTATCGTTGCATCTAATTTCTAATACAATTTTTGAATGAATGCATGCAGCACGAATGCATGCATGCATTTTGCATTTCTCATCCTTTTTATATTAGCTAATAATTATTTTTAAAGAAAAGAAAAAGAAAAAATGGTGAATAAAATTAACAATAATGGTATTTTGCATAATTTACTAGCTAATTATTCCATATTTTTATTCAATTATCCAGGAACTATCCTAATTTTAATATCATTTCTAACTACTATTTTACCTATAACTGTATTATTCTTTAATCCATTACAAATTAATCAAAATCCTGAAACTGTAAGTTTTTCTTTCTTTTTTTTTTTTTTTTTGGTTGCTTTTATTTTATTTTCTTTAATTGTTTTTTAATTCTTTCTTTTTTTTTTCTCATATATAATTAATACAATTTTTAGGAAAAATATACTGTTTCTTTTTTATTCTCTAAAATTTATTTTTACCATTTTCAATTCTATTCATTAATATACTATATATTTAGTTTTAATTAAACAATCGTTATTTAAAGATTTATTAACTTTATTCATTTAAAATTACCTATAAAATGCTGATTTTAGATAACACTCATTAATTTAAAAATTAATTTGTTTAACGAAGAAAAAAAAAATAGGCTTATGTAAAATTTTGGAATTTTATTTTATGCTTGAAAAGAAATGAAAGAATTTGTTGATATCTGCTGTGAAATAATGATTGAAAAAAGAAATTCAAATTCCTGTTCTTATAGCAACAGAGAAAGAATGCTGCTTGAAAATGTTTGATGAAACAAATAATCTTAAAATAGCATCGCAACGATCAAAGTATTAGTGAATTTCAAATGTTTCCTTCCTTTAAAAATTTTAAGAACATGAAAAATTTTAAATAACACAAATTTTACTCATTTTAATTGCATTTAAAAACTTTTCTTTGTTAAAATTTGACAAATTTTATTCATTTAATGCGGTCATCGATCATTGAACTTTATACGAACAATTCATTGATTAAAATAAGATCAAAGAATGAATTTGTTACACAATTTAACCTAGATGCAAGATATCAAAATGTGATATTTGATAATACTGACTAATTGGTATTAAAGTTAGATTTGTGTTAAAAAATTTCTAACATTATCGCCTGAAAATTAAATTTATCGAAATAAATCTCTTAGATATTTATATAGCAAAAGTTTATATTTGCCCATATATACCTGAATATATTATTTGTCAAGAAAAGATGGGTAAAATATGTGTGTATCTATGATGGATTTATGATTGCGCCTATTTACTTCAACAAATTTTAAAAGATGTCATTGAAAAGTGAAATTAAATCCACATATTGGACAGATGTTTGAATTTTATAACATTTCAATTGAAACGATGTATGAATATATAAAATAACCTTTTTATAATAAAAGTTTGCTGAGTGAATGCTCCATATATTATTTATTTACCTAATTTTCATGGCGAAAACGAAGTGGGAAGATAGAGAGAGAGAGAGAAGAGAGAGAGGGAGAGAGAAGAAAGAAGGGAATAAGAGAGAAGAAGTAAATAATGTTTAAATTTAATTTCACTGATAAGATCTTATCTTTCCTCAATGATTTTAATTATTTGAAATGATTTCAAAAAAAAGAAAATTAATTAATGACATAAATAAGTGTTTAAAATATGGTTCTTTCTCCTTTTTTTCTTGCCGCAATTTTTTTGTAAATATTTTATTATAGTTAAAATGTAAATATAATAGAATTTAAGAACAAAGCAGCAATTTAGAATTTCCCTGTGAATTCAAATTTTAAATATACTTATATATTGCAATACATTCAGAAGGTGGAATTGGCTAATATAAGCAATTTATTTTTGTTTATTTAATGCGCGGAATATTCCCGTGATATCCCGGAATTTTCTTAATATCAACTTTATTGGTTGCATTATTCATTTTATATGAGTTTTTTTCTTTTCCTTCTTTTCACTTTTTTAAGACCTTAGCTTAAAATTTCGTATTTAAAGAAAAAGAAAAATCGAAACAGACATTTCAAATAGGGAAGAAAGCGATAAATAATTGTTGACGGATTGGCATATTATTCAAATTTTTGAAAATGAATGTGAAAAAGAGAACCCATTAATTTTTTTTATTTTTTAAAGATTAAACCTAAACAGGTATAAAAACGTCCTTCTTCATAATGTAATAAGGAAGGTCAATTGAAATGAAAAATACGTGAAAATAAAAAGTTCCAACGAAAATTAAATTTGAAAAATTCAACTTAAATAAACAAAAACAACAATTTGATACTGATATCAGTAATTACTAATATTACTCCTATATTTATATTGAAAATCACTTTTTTAAATTCATATATGAAAAATTAGCCAAATCATGTTTAAAAATATTAAAGTATCATTTAAAAAGAAAAAAGGTCAATTTACAAATTAATCAGTCTTTCATTAGGAAAAAACATTTTTGAATTAGATTAATTAAATGAATTAAAAGATTTTCATTAAAAGATTTAGTATTAATTTCTAATATGAATATTCAATTAAAAATTATCAAAAAGATGTTAGCATTGTTTCTTTTTAGGGTTTCGATACACGTGATACGGAATATTCCGGGCAAAGATTAACGTGGGAAAAAATAGGATTAAATATGCAAATGGGTAATCGAATTGTCCTACCAAATGCGACAACAATAAGAAAAAATCGCTTGAAGCGTTCTTGGGCTGATGAATTATTAAATACATTTGGTCAGGTGGCATGCTATGAGACAGCTATTCCAGCAAGTAACTTTTGTTTTCTTTCTTTTTTTTTTTAAAACTAAATTAAAATTATATTTGTGGGATTGATTAGCATAGGAGAATTAAACTTTAGTTAAAATTAAAGCCAAAATAGTAAAAAATAATCAATAAGATAAATTACTGATAAGATAAGAGACATTATTGCAATAGCAATTAATTAATAATTTCTATTGTTTATTTATTTATTTTTTTCAACTTGCTTAAAAGTTTCGGAATTGTCTTGCTGTAAAAAAGTAAACGGAAAAAAAAGCAAAAGGAAAAAACGAAAAATCATTTTAAATTTGTCATCAAGCAGAGAATATGCATATTTGTAATGATGTTTTTTTTTTTTTTTGAAAAAGAAAAACTTTTTAAAGTTTTAAGAATTTTTTTCTTCGAAGCTTTTAAATTAGAATGAAAAGACTATAATAGATAATATGTTAAACTAAGTAAATTATACTGAATTTAATGCAAAAAAAGGAGAAGTTTTTGTAAATTTTTTGATAATTTTGCAATGTACTACTTTTAAATTGGATTAATTTTCAAAATTACAATTAAAATTACACTGTATATGTAGAAATTTCCGATTCCTCTCAGTATAATTTCTATCAATATCTTCTCAATTAACAATTAATCAAATTAGAAATGAAAATTTAATCCATATTTAAGAAATTTTTCACAATAATATTTTGTAGTGGATCATTTAACACAATTCGTTGTGGAGGTAAACTCTTATGATGACCTATTTGACCTTGACTACCTCAAAATGCTCTGTTCATTGCATACCTCACTCAACAATCAATTACAATTATTTGCTAATATAACACCGTACAGGTAAATTTCTATGTTTTTTTCTTTCTTTTTTTTTTTTAAAAAAAAAATATAATCAAATTAAATTAATTTTTTTTTTCTGCATGAAAAATTATTCCACATCAATTCAATAATTATTCATTTGAGAGAAGATAGATGGTAAGAGAAAATAAAAGCGAAAAAAGAGAAAGCCAAATATTGAAATATAATTTTCATATATAAAATTATTTTTGGAAACGATGAAAAAAAAAATGTAGGAGAGGAAGAGAGAGAAAGAAGAGAGGCAAAGAAAAAGAAAGGAATTCTGTACTTTATAAAAGTTTTTTATCAAAAAAAAAAACCGGAATTTGATATGCATAAAGTGATGAAAACATGTTCTGATTATTTATCAATTCATGAAAATGTTAACTTTTGCAATGCGAAAGGCAGTGAAAAGATAAAACTAATAAAAGAAATCCCTTGTTATTAGTTTTACATTTATGGCAAGGTAACCGGTAATAGGATTGAATCGATTTTATCCGATTCAGTTCATTTTAAATTTTAAAATTACCAGTTATTATCTTTATTTACACTACCATTTATTCAGATTGAAAATATTTCAAAGGCACAATGATTGCATTTTGATAAAAATTCTCCTCTCTTCAATTTTTCCTATTGCAATAATGATAGAATTAATGAAATTTACAAAAATTATTGCATTTTTCTATAATACTATGAGCATATTGTTTCATCGAAGAAAATATTATTAAAATATGGGATCAAAGATCATTCAAGATAATAAGTTTAAAATTATAGGGAGAGCTCATTCCAAATGCATTAAGAAGAAATTATTTATCATTATTATTACTTTTTTTTTTTTTAGAATTTCTGTATTGCAAATTTTTGAGTGAAATTGCGTTTATATAATATACTAAAATCATAAAAGTGGAAAGCTTTTCCATTTATTTCCAAAAATTTTTGAACTAAAAAAAAATCCATTAGTTTGTTTCTCCTCTTTTTTTTCCAACAAAATTTTAGATTTCTAGGTTATTGGGATGATAAATTTACTCAATTTTCTAGATAAAGAAATAAAGAAGAGATAGATAGGTATGTTCAAAGAAAATCAAAAAGAAATGCACACAATTTCTCTTGGCAATTTATCATAGGTGTTTTTATCCGGAATTAATTGGAAAATTTTTTTGTGTGTCATTAAAAATTAAATGTTTAATTTTCATAATTTCCATTAAATTCTGAACTTTTTCGAAGGAAATGTGCATGCAACAATTTGATAAACATAAGGAAATTTAAAAACTTAAATATTATTTAAAAACCTAAATCCAAAAGTTAATTGCAATTAAATAGAAAATGCGACATTTTACTGAGAATAGTAAAAGAATTCTGTAGCTTTCCAATTATTTATATTATTCAAATTATTCACACAAATAAATGACAAACTATTAAATTTGACATCGATAAGTCATTCAACTATTAAAAGTATAACTTATATTAGGATGATAATTAAATGCATACAGTATAGCAAATATTTCAGACTACTATTTTAGGATATACAGTTTAAATCTTGATCCAAATGTCAGAGGTCAATGAGATTTCCTTTGCAAAAGACAAACACAAGAGTAAAAGTTAGAAATAAGTAAAAGTTAGGATTAGTTAAAATTTTATCACTAATATTGCATACGATTACAATGGGCAATAGATTATTCTGATGCCTTATTAGTTAACAGTCTTTAACTGTTTTTTCTTACTACTGATATTCATTATCACTAGAATTATCATTATCAGAAGATTACTGTTATAAAAGTAAGTAAACGCAAAATGATAAAATTTTTGACTTCAAGAATTTTAACATTGTCTCACTTAAGCCTGTTTTCTAGAACTTTTGAACCCGTTTTTTCTGGAATTAATGGGAAGAAAAAAAATAGATCAAAAGGATAAGAGATTGGGATAAAAAAATGAAGATAAAAGAAAAGCATTTGCCTTTTAGAAGTTTGAGTATTTATTTTTGAAATTCTGAAGTTAAATAGACCAAAGGTTAACATTTTCCTCTTATAATCATCATAAATTAATGATGAATAGCTCAAATTAAAATCTCGAATTTTCACTACTATAATTTAATTTTTAGCTATTGAGATAGTAAGATCTCTTTCGATACTTATAGTAATAATAATTATTATTATCAATTATCATTTTGCATATTTATCATTACTTGATCACCCTTTATCATCTACAAATGTATTACATAATGCATTGAATTTAGATTTTAATTTACAATTAACATATTTATCTTTTATGATTAATGAAAAGTTGGTAAAAACGATTAATTCTTTTTGTAAATAAGAATTAACGAAAATAATTGATGAAAATGATTAAATATATATACTTATCTCTTTTATGATTAATGAGAAGTAATGATAATGCTTTCGTGATTAATAAAAATTAACACATTTATCTTTTATGATTAATGAAAAATTATGAATTAAACTAAAAAATCATTCCAAATTTAATTTATAATAAATTTTATACCTTAATTTTTAGAAATATATGGAGTTTACCAAACTATTTATCATGCTTCTCACCCAATTTTCTAACAAATTGTTCATTTCTTGCTGAAAATGATGTAGAATTTGCTCGTGATATCATTGATTATTGTCAATCATATCGTCGTGAAATTATCAATTGTCGTCGAAATTGCTATTTGGATTGTTCGCCATGTTTTAATGTTCCAACAAATTGCTCCACTCAAATGATTTTTGATTTATTTTATCGAATTTTACCAAAAAATTTGAACACAAAACCAATTTATATCAATGGTTTTTTGCCAATTTTTACATCAGCTGGTTATCGATCACAAGGTTTTCATGAAGGAACCATACAATATTATTTAAATTTACAAGAAGCATTCAAAAATTTCTCCATGAAACATGAAAAATTTATTTTAAAAGGTAAAATTTATCATATTATAAAATAATTTTAATAAATTATATCTTTGAATTATCAATGAATATTACTTATTATATTTTATGTTAGATGCCTATTTTTCTTTTAATTTTTATTGTTTAATTGTATTTTTAATTTACAGTTAAAATAGAAAGCTATTAAATGAATTATTTATAACAAATTAAAAAAAAAAAATTTCATGATCGATAAATTACATAATATATTCCAATTTTTCATATGTTCAAAAAGTTTATTAATTTGCAAAAAATTATAGCATTAAAAAAAGTTTAATTCCTTTTATAATTACTAAATAATTTTATATTAATGGTTTAAAAAGAAAAAATTGAACATATAATATTTTTTTTATATCATTTATTTATATATTGATATCATTCATGTATTTATATATTTATCATATCACTTATAGTATCATCTATTTATTTTTAATATTATTTATGTATTTATATACTGATATCATTTATGATAACATTTGTTTATTTTTTTTTTTGATATTTATTTATTCTTAATATCATTTATGTATTTATATATTTATATCATTTATTTATTTATATATTTATGATATCACTTATAGTATCATCTATTTATTTTTAATATTATTTATGTATTTATATACTGATATCATTTATGATAACATTTGTTTATTTTTTTTTTTGATATTTATTTATTCTTAATATAATTTATGTATTTATATATTGATATCATTTGTGTATTTATATATTGATATCATTTATGATAACATTTATTTCTTTGATATCATTTATTTATTTATTTTTAATATCATTAATGTATTGGTATCATTTGTGATATGATTAATTTCAGGATTATCAATGGATATCAAGCGTGACCTTCTGTACGACGGTGCCAAACGTGACTCTCTCCTCGCTTGCGGTGCTGCATTTTCTGTTTTTCTAATCGTTTTTCTATATTCATTAAATATTTTCTATTGTATTATGGTTGCTTTTGTGCTATTTGCATCAGTTCTAAGTGCTTTAGCAATATATTCTCTATTTACGGTGAATTTTCCACTTCTAAATTTGGTCATATTTGTCCTTTTGCTAGCAATTGGATCAGATGATGCATTTGTCTTATTAAATTCATTTCCAATTGATGTGACATCACAAAATATTCATCAATGTCTGTCACATACAGCTAATGCTATGCTATTAACTTCCTCATCAACAGCTGTACCATTTTTTACAAATATTCTTAGCAGTGTTGTTGTCTTCCGGTTAGTATTTCCTTTTTTAAATTTCTTTTAATAATTTTACTTTCAAATATTATTAATTTTTTTTTGCTACATTCAAATATTATTCTTTAAACGTAACAAGAATTTATTATTATTATCAAATGATTTTATTATCAAATAAAAAACACACACACACATTTATTATTAAATGAAAAAGGAAAAACAGAAAAATTTTTTTTTTTTAAACAACCATCTCAAATTTATTTGATTTAAAAATGATAAAATTTTAAGAAAAAAGAAAAAAATAAATTAAATAAATGGTTTTTTTTTTTCAACAATTTAATTTGTATATTTTAAAAATATTTCATTATAATTATATGAAATATTTTACCATTAAATATTTTTTGTTCAGATAATAATAATAATAATTTGTCGTTTTTTCTTTTCTTTTTTTGAATTAAAATTTACACATTATTTTATTTATTTTAATTTTTAAATTGATTGATTGATTTATTTATTTGTTTCGTTTTTTTTTTTTACAGATGTTTTGGATTATTTGCTGGTATTACATTAATATTCAACTATTTGCTAGAAATATCACTTCTACCAGCAATGCTTATATTCCAGGATCGTTACATACAACGTTCCATTACGTGGCGTATATTTTCTAAATTTAATTATTTAATGCGTGATTTACTACCATTTGTTATCATTACGGGTCGTTATATTTGGATCTCATCTTTAGCTGCTATTGTTATTACTATGACTTATTTAACCTATAATAATCTACAATTTCCACCATATAATCCATTACAACTTTTTGTTGATTCAAATGAACATGAATGGTACGATAATAATGCTGAAAAAAATTTCGAATTTATTGCTAATAAGCTTCAAATTCCTATTGCTATTCGATTAATTTGGGGTTTAACACCACGTATTTCACAAAATATTTTTCAACCTGATAAATTAACACCTGTGCAGCATGATTATAGATTTTCATTACGAAATACAACTGATATACAGCAATTAGCATTCAAATTACGTAGCTATAGAGAATTAAACTTTATCAATCATCAAAGTCAATATTGGCCAGAAAGGTAAAAATGATTTTTTTTTTTTCTTTTTTTTGTAAATATAAAATAAAAATTGACACAATGATTTGTAAAATATAAATGTTTATTTTGGAATAAAAAAAAATTTTTTTTCAAATTTTTAATTTAAAATAATTTTTTAGATATTATATATTTCAGATATTTAATTTGGAGTCGTAATTTTACCTGTGAACCAACTCAAATATGTTGTAATTTTGCTGATTCAAATTTTCACGAAAATTTAACAGATTATTGCATTCGATTATCAACAGCTTATCTTTATACACAATATAATGATACACCAATATATGATAATGATACTTTTAATTTAATTGGTTATACTGCAATGTTACCAACTAAACTCAAATATTCACATCGATTCAAGAATTTATCACATAGTTTTGATCTATTAAAACATTCATTTAGTAATATGAGTTATGGTAAGTTTAAATAAATCTTACTTTTTATCGATACATATAATAATTCAATATTTTAAAATTATTGAAAAACTTTTTTTTTTTGTCGTTGTTATTGCTAAAATTAAGAATCTGTTAAAAAATAAAATGAAATGGAGAAGTTTTTTTTTTGTTATGATTTTATAAAAGACTAATTAATTGATTAGTATGCTGGTCAATATGAAGGATTTTACAGGTATGCAAATCTAATAACAATTTAAATATTTCACTTCAATTATACTTAATAATACCTTTCTCTATAATAATATTTAATGAGTAAATCATTTATAGGTGGATGGTATACCACAGAATGGACATTAATTTGTGTATGGTTTGATTTACTAAATTCAATAATTACCGATTGTCGTCAATCTTTATTGTTGTCATTTACGGTTGTAGCAATCTTTGCATTTTTTCATTTACGACTTAAATCGCTAATTGCATTAATTACAATTTGTTGTATTGTCATTGTAACGGTTGGTTGTGTGACAACATTAGGTTGGGTGATTGGTGTCCTCGAGGCAATTATTTTGGTACTTGTAGTTGGCTTATCATTTGATTTTACCTTACATTATGGTGCTTCTGTACCGGAAACCGGTTGCGGTAAGCATCGGATTTGGTTTGCAGCTCGTAAATCAGTAATACCGGTCAGTTTATCTGCTCTATCATCGTTTGCTGCTGGTAGTTCAATGTTAATCGCCGAAACACATGCATTTCATCAAGTATAAATTTTTTTCTTTCTTTTTTTCATTCTTATGTCAAATTTATTAAAATCAAATTAAAAATAATCTATTAAATTTGATTCTATTTTTAAGTTAAAAGTTAAATTTGTTAATAAAGAACGAAGTAATGAAGAAATTATAAAAGTTAATTTGTTGCTACAAATTCAGGAAAATGTATACTTCCTGAAAAAAAAAAAATTTCCAAAAATGCAAAAAATACTTGTGGTTAAGTTTAAAGTAAAACTTTAAAATGGTATTAAAATAAAATATAAACATAAAAAGTATTTGAATATTTCAGGTTGGTGTATTTTTGATAACATTAGCTAGTGTTAGTTGGCTTTTTGCTACATTCTTCTTTCTTCCGCTTCTATCTATCACGTTACAATCAAACGTGAACTGTACGTTATGTCAAGAAGATTCTACGGTGCAAATTAATTTACCGATGAAAGAAAAATCAACTTTGATGTAGCATAACTTTTAGTTATTTACAAAATTAAAAGTAAAAATTTGCAACGTTGAAATTGTAAAAAAATATCAGTTTGTAAATGTATCAATTACGATAATATTTTAAAACTTTCTGAAATTTTTTTTTTTTAAAAAAAAGGAAATATTAATTATATTTGTGAAATATATTCCATTTAATACTAATACAATGAGCGAAAATATTAGCGATATTGCAAGATTTATTTGTATTTTCGAGAAGTTCGTTGAGAAGCATGAAAATATTCCATTAAATTGAATTTCGATAAAATATTCGAATTTTGATAAAAAATTTTTTAGGAATGATTGTGCAAGAAGTTAATTTACTTTGTCTTATTGTATTATAAAGTATAAATTAGCTCGTGATGGCTTATTTCTTCTTCATTTTATTTTATTTTTTTTTTTAAATTCATTTAAATGCTCTAATGATGCACAATTTGCATGCATTATTCATTCGTACAATGCATTATTTTGAGTGTAAATTAAAGAAATTTTTTTTTTTTTTAGAATTTACTCCAAAAATTTTCAAAATAGAGAGAGAAAGCATGCAAAAGGATAATATTTGAAAAATTTTGTAAATTTTGAATATTTCATTAATCTAAAAAGTACATAGATCTAATTTAATTATGTTTCATTTTGTTAAATATTTATTGATTGTTGTTAAAATTGTGTATATTCAAAAAATAATAGTAAAAATTATGTGCAAAATGATTCTCCTACTGTTTTTCTTTTTTTTCTCCCTCTCTTTTTCTCTTTAAATAATTGAATTATTTGATGATTAAATTAATTTTACTTTTTAAAACTGCTTAGTTACATAGGTGCTTGACAAATAGAAACGTTAGTGCATTTTTTTTTCTTGTTTTAAGCTAATTAGTAATTATTTTGTTTATGAAAATGGGATGATCATTAACAGAGCAGAATTAATATTTATTTTATCTTTTTTTTTCTTGTTTTAAGCTAATTAGTAATTATTTTGTTTATAAAAATAGGATGATCATTAACAGAAAACAATTAGCATTTATTTTATCTTACCTGCAATTAACTAAATTAGTAATTTGCTTGTAAAACATACGAGAAAAATTTTGCCCATAATTTACAATATTGCTTATTATTTCGTCATTTATTAATTTGAAGCGCACAATTTTACTGTTAATATGCCAAAAAAGAGAAATTAAAATATTACGGGTTACTTTTCAAAATGCTTTTTAATTAGTAATCCTTTCCATTTATCTATTTAACATAAAATTTCTACTAATTAATGATTAAATATGATAATAAATGCGATAAAAAGTTTCTCTGTAATTGATATAATCAAAATTGTTTAAAATAAATTTATATTTTATTTCAATTGTCATTTCACTTTTATATTATGACAATTTTGCCCAAGTAAATGTTAATATTTATCATTAAATTTGTTACTAAATTGATTTCATCTTCATTCACTCAAATTGAAAGAAAAATAAGTTCAAAAAATAATGGCTTTTAATATTAAATGAATAAATGAAAGGTAAAAGGTCATTAAAAAAATGAAACTGTCGCTTCGAATCTTCAAAAAAAAAATGATCTGCTAGAAAGGAAATTAAATTTTTTTTGAAATTTTTTTGAGTTGCAACAAATATTTTCTCTTCGTAAAAGTTCGTTTATAAAATACATCTCATTTAAAAATAAGAGAATAAGTGAAAATGTTGGAGATATTATCGAATTTCTTCTTATTTTCGTGAAATTCATTAAGAAATACAAAAGTAATTTCATTGAATTAAATTTTTACAAAAAATTCAAATTTCAATAGAAAATTTGTTGGAAAAATTGTGCAACAAAGTTATAAAATGAATTTACATTGTAAGTAATTTTATTATTATAAACTATAAATTTATTAATTGATATTTCTATTTTATTTCTTCTTTTAAAAATTCACCCAAATGTTTTGGTTATACGCGGTGCTATACAATTGCATTATTTCAGGTGCAAATTTTTATAATTAATAGGTTTTTTTAAATTTACTTCCAAAATTTTTATGATATACAATTTGAGAAAAGTACAAAGACATAAAGTTTAATAACAGTTCATATCAAATAATAACAGTTTCATAACCAAATAATAACAGTTCATATCGGTATTATCGCAAAAATATTTTAAAATCTATCAAAATTCATTCAATAAATATTTATTCATGCCAAACTGTCACGTAAATTCTAACAAAAAAACTTTTAAAATTATTGATAATTTCAAAACTTTGAAAAGAAAACAAAATATTTAAAAAAACATTTATTTGCAGATATTAATTAAAAATGTTATTTTGTTTAAACAAAATCATTTTTTACATAAATTGTAAATATATATGCCATTAAAAAGGTAATTTAATTAAACAATGATAAATGCTTTTAATTAAATCATTTCATTGATTTATAATGCAATGAAAAAAGTAACAAATTATAGCAATAAATTGATGAAAAATAGGAATGAAATAATTGTTGTAATTAATTTAATAAAGAATGAAAAAATTGACAACAAATAGGCCATATTATTTCTGTTGTTGTTTTTTCTTTTTTCTTTTTATCGAATATTTTTTCCTTTTTATTTAATTTTTATGCTATTTCTTTTTGTTTTTTCATTTTTTCTTTTTCTTTTTTGTTTTTTGTTTTTTCACAAAATATTTGATTTATTTGAAATTATTTCAAATGGAATGCTGTAAAAAAAAAATGAAAGTTGTTCGCCTTTTTCTTTCCCGAAATCATCGTAATTTATTAGTTAAGAAAGTCACACAATCATGAACACTAATTTATTTTAAGGTATAACTAAATCATTCATTGCAATTTTATTTTATTAATTTAATTTCGATTTTTTTTCAAAAAATTTTTTGCCGAATAGTTAATATTCTTTGTAAGAGAATTATACATTTACATAAAATTTTTGTATGAAATGGAGCAAAATTAATTTGGTATGTATTGCTGTAACAATTTTGAGCATCAATTTATGGTTATTAAATTATTTGTTTGATTCAAATTTTTTTATGCATTAAAAGATTTATTTGATTGATTTAAATTTATTTGATATGAAACTATTAATTCTGTTATAATAAAAAAAAAAAGTTTTTCTTTAAATTAATTAGTCGAAAATTAAAAAGCTAATTTTGTAAGTAATTTGATTCAAAAATTTCTCTCATTTTTGAAAATCATTAAAATGTACACAGAGAATTTGCGAAAATGCAGTTAAATGCAATGATTAAAAAGAAATTTAAGAAGCTAATTTTTTAATCAAAATTTTTTTTTGTTTAACTTTTTATTTTTTAAACAAATATTTTAATAATTTTTTAAAAATATAACAAAAGGCTAAATTTAAGCATAACTGGTGACCATCTGACATTTGATAATTAATTAATCTATTGATTAATTTCAGTTATATAAAACCAAAGACTTTAATATTTTATAATATATAATTCCAAACATTTTCCGTTAACCAAAAAATCATTTTTTAAATTACTACAAATAAATTAATTCTGTTTAATTTCATATTTTCTTTAAGCTTAAATAAAATTCTTTTTTTTTCCTTTCCCAAATGGCCTTTTCAATTTATTTGAAATCTTTGAAATATTTAACAATCTTGAAAAGATTTGATGCTTTTCATCTATTACATCTTTCAGACTACCATCAAATATTCAACTTACAATTTGTCACAAAATTGTAGGAGCAAAAAAAATAATCCCTCATTTCTTATTTTTAAATATTTTTTAAAATGTTAACAGCACGGTTTTTTTTTTTTTTTGATAAGATTTATTTTGATAACACTGTTAATATATTGTCCTCAACATTTATCATTCATTCAGTTTTATCAAAAAAGAAATTATCAACAAAAATAACATTTCAAATTTATCTCTAAAATACTTTTTACTTTCTCTCCAATCAACAAAAAAAATTCACTTTATACTATTTTTTTTTTTTTTTGACGTCGAAATATTCTTTACGAAATAAAACGATACAAAAATTGATTAATTTATTTTCAATTCATTTACGGAATAGCAAAAATTTTACGAAGCTCTTTTGTAATAAACAACACAAATAATATTTTCAAAATTATTCCGTTAATAATTATAAACGGAAATACTCTTTCCCTTTCCCTCTCTCTCTCTCTCTCTCTCTCTCTCTTTATCCCTTACATTTAATGCTTGCATACTTTTTTATCTCTTCGTTTAAATTTCAAAAAAAAAGTTTTCTTTTTTTTGTTGTTACGAAAAGTTCATTTAAGAAGAAATGCGAAATAAGTCTGAGAAATAAAAAGAGGAAAAAAATCGTACTTAAACTTTTTCCTTTTCCTCTTCGTCAAATTCTCTGAAATTAATGTAAATAAAAATTAAAAAAGAAAAAAAAAAAGGAATGAAACTGTTGACATTGTTTTGTATTAAAATAAATCTTTCGTTTATTTTAATTCTGAAAAAAAAAAAAAAACGAAAAATAAATAAATAAATAAACATTACTTCTTGTCGAAATAAAATTTATTATTTCAAATATTTATAAGCAAGCAAACATTAGAGGAAATAATTAATTTATTTTTAGATTTTTTTTATAGAACGAAAAAAAAAAATGAATAAAAAAAACGTAAGAGGAAGTGATCAAATATTTTTGATAAAATAAAACGATGCATAAAAAATGATTAATTTATTTTTAGATTATTTGTGGAATAACAAATTTTTACGAAGTACTTTTGTATTAAGCAAAAATAAATGTTTTTTTTTTTTCTTTGGAATTATTCAGAAAGTAATTATAAACGGAAAAGTTAATCATTTTTATTTTGCTTTTTTTTTTTTAAACGCTTACATACTTTTATCTTTTCGTTCAATTTTTTTTCAAACAAAAAATAAAGTTACAGTGAATTGAGGAATTTTAACAGTCTGTAAATATCGAAAAAAATAATATAATGGTTATTTATTTTTAGATTATTTGTGATAGAAAAAATTTTTTATAAAACTTTATTTGTAATAAGCAAAAAAAAAAAAGGATTATTAATTTATGAACAATTTATTAATTTAGGAAAAATTTGCTTAATAATCTATGGAAAATTTGAATTTGAATAATAATTAACTGAACAATTTTTGTGATTATTGCAAAATTTAATGAAATAAATTCAAATTTTTAAATCATTTTTGTTAAATGTGTTTTAATTATCAGAAATATTCACATGCAACTTTCAATTATATTCAATAATTATATGAATTGTATATGATAATTAAACTAATACTGGCTATTGCTGCATTTGATTGTTTTATAGATACAATAATTAAGATATAAATTGTCTGTGAATTTTAAAAATTAAAAGTAAAGTTGAAAATTGAAAATTGTTAATTAGTAGTAAAGAAATATTGCTCTGTTTAATTTTATTACCGTAATATAAAAAATTTTTAGCATCTCTAAAACATAAATATGCATTGCAATTTTTATCAAATGCAAATTTATCGTTACCCATTTTTTCAAAAGAGATTTTTGATGGCATTTGTTAGATAAAAATTATAACTTATATAAATTCTTTAAAGAATTTATTAAAATGATAAGGCTGAATGAAATAATTGATATCACAATTGATAAAATATGACAAGTTTATCATCCAATTGACGTCGTAACCAGAAGTATTACACAGTGTTTAGAAGTTCTATTTATTTATAAATTGATTGAAACACAAATTAGTTCATTTTCCTTTATCACAAATTCTTGCAACATTTCAAAATTTTTCAATTTTGTACTTTCTTTATTCTTTCAAAATTAGCAAAACAAAATATTTTTCCTTTCCAATTTTATCACTTTTAGATTGCTATAAGAATAAATTTATATGCTTATACGTTACCCATTTTATTTCTATCTTACCCAACGCTACTACCATAATAACACTCTGAATTTTGCCCATTTCCAGGGAAAGGAAATATATATGTCTGTGTGTGTGTGTGTGACCGCAGGAAAATAAAACAATTAAATATCGTGAAAAAAGTTTATAGCTAAAACTTTGGAATTATTTTTAGCAATAAATGCAAGTAACGAATGAAAAAATTAACAAAAAAAAAACGACAAAAATTAGAATAAATGAAATAATTTTAGAAAAATTAAAAAAAAATTCCCTTAAATTATACAAAAGAAGAAGTTACCAATTTTATGCATATTTGAAATAAAAACTCTTAAGAAAATCAGTGAATTAATAAGCGCTACTTAGAGAATATTTGAAAATACATTGCTATTATTAATTAATTAATATTGTTGTTATTATTGTTCATTACTATTAATTAATTAATATTGTTGTTATTATTAACTAATTAATTAATAATATTATTATTGTTATTGTTCAATGTGATAAATATTTGAGATCGAAATTGTACTTAATTTTTAGATATCAAAATTGCAAACAAAGGCGTAAAATTTTCTCTTCATTGTGCCATCACTATATTATTGTGATGAAGTAATCGAGAAAGTGAAGAAATTCCGTTGACGAGAATTGATCTTACGTCAATCACTTGAAAACAACGAAGACGAAAAAGGTGAACGACGAAGAAAGAAAGAAAGAAAAGAAAAGAAAACTGCGGGAAACACGTTTACAAATTTAAAAAAAAAGAATAAAAAAAAAAAAAAAAATAGAGAGAGAAAATTTATTTGGCGCTGTTGGTAGTGTGATTGTTCTGTTCGCCATCATCATCAAACTTCTTCTATCATCAAAAAATAATCGCAGCAACAATTTACGAAATCTTTGGCTAAAATTTTCACTATTTTCTAAATTATCTATCAAATATTTCCTTCCTTCTATCTTATAATAATGATAAAAAAATTTATGATAATTTTACTACTACTACTATTATGGTTACAAAAAATTATTATTGGTATTGGCTTTCATGATATACCGGGTATTTATTGTGGGAAACGATCACCAACATGTTGCCCAAATCGTGATGATCAATGTACAATGGCAATTCTCGGGAATCATCTTTGCTATTGTGATATGTTCTGTGATCGAGGCGAATATGGCAATGATTGTTGCCCAGATTTTAAGGCAGTTTGCCGTTACAGTCAACGGACATTAGCGCCAGGTCAGGTAAATTTGTTAGAGAGAAAAAAAAAAAGAAATTACTTGCAAAAGTGATATTTTTTGCAAGTATGTTGTAATTTTTGTTGTGCAATTATTTTTTTGCAAGCATATTGGCATTTCTTTTATGCGTCATTTCTTGCACACACACACATGCACGCACATACACAGACACACACACAGACACACACATGCACACATACACAAATATTTCATTCAATCGAGTAAACCTGTTAATTATATTTATCAATTAGGAAGTTTTTAATTAACTTGTTTTTTTTTTTAAATTTATTTTTTATTTTAAAATCATTTTTTCTTTTTATTTTACCACAAATAATTTAATGTAAAATTGAATCATTTCATCTATATGCTAATGAGATTATTAGTTTTAATAACAGTAAAATCTGTTTTCAAGTACTGTTAGCATTTATTTGCTTTATTAAATTACGGAAATTAAATCCGATTGCTTAGTATATTGTCAATTCATAATTGTAGTAATTGATGATAAAACTTTTTTTTCGTCTTCCAATTAATTACTTAATTATTAAATGTAATTATTTAAAATTTAAAAGTAAGCAGACAAAGAGAGAGAGAAAGGAAGAGAAAGACGAAGAGATTATTGATAAATTTTGATATGATTATTGATAAATTAATGAATATGAAATACTGTTAATTTTATAGTATTCAGATTGCATTCATGATGGAATAACATATTCAGAAGGAGACACAATCACCAGAAATTGCAATCAATGGTTCATTTCTCATTTTTCTAAATTAAATTAAATTTTTTTATTTAAATAATTACGAAAAAACAATTTTATCAATTGAAGAAAATCTAAAAATCCATAAAAATCTTTAAATAAAGGGAAAAAAATGAAAGAAATCAGCGAATTAAATTATTTATTAATGAAAAGTATGAAATGTGTGTGACAATTTTATAATGTCATATTTGTTAATAATTTGAAAATCAATAAACATTTCATCAAAATACTTGCTATCGTTAACTGTAAATTCGTTTCATCTTGAAAGTAATACGGTTTGAAATTTAATTATTATTATTACTTTTAAATTGGGACGGATATTTCTGTTTCATACATCCATTTCTATCGACCCATCTTATATTTCTTTTAAAAAGTCAAATCATTCAATTAAAATTAATCTATCAAAAATTAAGCAAAAATTCTCCTTTTTCTTTCTTCTCTCTCCCTCTCTCTCTCTCTCTCTACATGTTAGCTAGCTGTTATTGTTTTAAATGTTACGAAACACAAAATAAAGCAATTAAAACATATATTGTAATTAACTGACAAAATTTAAAATTTCGCGTTTTCTTTTTTGATATATATTTATATTCTATTTATTGCAGTAATTAATGAAGAATGCATTTAAAATTTCAAACGGAAATTTAGCAAAAAAATCTTTCTTTTCTCAAATGTAGAAATAAATTAAGTAATCAATGAATCAATGCTAAAGTAAAAGTTCAAGTAGAAAGAAAGGGAAATAAGAAAGAGAAATTCTCGTAGTTTTTATTGAAATAATTCTTTATGTTCGTAAATTTAATTTATATGAAAAAAAAATGATGTGCGAAGCAAATATGGGATTAATGAACTTTTGAAATTTGATTGATTGTGACTGATTGTTCAACGAACTGATTGATTTATACGAAAAGATCAAAGGGATAATCACTGAATGGAAAATTTGTGCATTCTTTTTTATTTGTTTCATTTTTACTTATCACTAATACTTTGATCAAATTATTTCTTTCATTTCTGGTATTTTTCATTTTAATTTTAGATTTTCATTTCAGTTTCATTTTAAAATTTTTTAAAATAATGAGAGTTATTTACCATATTTATTTAAATATGATTAGCTCTTTTTCTTTACTTTTACTTATTTATTGGTCTGCTATTATGTTAGTATTTGTTTTATAAAATTTTTTGAATACTTTCTTTACACTTATCAATTATAGTAATTTCATAATTCTGCACTTTATTAAGTTTGATTATTGTTAATTTGGAGGTTTTTAATTATTAAGTTTGATTATTGTTAATTTGGAGGTTTTTAATTATTAAATTTGATTATTGTTAATTTGGAGATTGGTAGTTTTAATTGGTATTGTGAAAAATATTAGATAAATTTTACTATATCTAATTACGACTGAGCTCAAATTATATTTTTAATTACATTTAGTTTAACTGAAATTTTCAAAATTTATCTTTTGGAATCAAAATTTCTTTCAAATTTTAATTGGTTTCTTTAAATTTTTTGACTTTTCTTTCTATTAGTTTTACTTTAAATTATAGATGGAATTTTGATAGCATACTTGGGATTACATTGTTGCCTCAAAATTTTTTTAACTTTTCATTACACTGCTGGAAATGCTTTTTAGTAGTGTTCAGTATGTGATGTTTGTGTTTTTTATGTATTAACTTATTATTTTTTAAATTTTTCTAATTTATTATTTATTTAATTTTTTTATTTGCACCATTCATTCCATCAATTCCTATTTTTTTCCATTTTTAATAGATCAAACACTTTGAAAAACACTCTTTGTTAGAAATTTTCACAATTAAAATTTACATTTAGCAAAATTAAACAGAAAGACCGAGCTAAAAATGTTGTGGAATGATTTATATTTTAAAAACTGCATATTTTAAATAAATGTTTTGAATAAATATTTTAAATGAAAAAAATTTTTTTCATCAATTTATATCAAATTAATAGAATTATTCCATTAATATTAATGAAAATTGACAGATCTTCAAAATTCGATCATTCAATTTATGAAAATAAGAAAGAGAAAAAAGATTTTTAAAAATGTAATTTAACTCTTTTAAAGCAAATCTGTTTTGCTATTAATTGATAATTTGATAATTGTGATAAATCATTAATGTCACATTTCGCATTTCATTTTTTTTTTCATATTTCAGTAATACAAATAGAAACCTTTTTTCTTTTTTTTTCTTGCAAAGAATAGCTATTTGATTAGCTATGTAAATAAAAAAATTGGATTGAAATATATCATCAAATCAGTCGAATAATTCAATTTTGAAAATTCGCATAAAATAAGTCTTAAAGTTCCTATCCATAGCTTTTATTTATTCATTTCTAAGATGTTTTTTATATTATCTATGGATTAAAAAGCCAAAATGGTTAATCTTTTACCCTTTTTTTATTACTTAAAAAAGAAAAAGACGCCACGTGTAACTAATATGAATTCCACGTAGCGTTAAAGTTTGAATTCTAATTTGTAATTCGGAAAATTTTTGGAAAGATGCACACACATTGTGCTGTTTTATTTTCTTTTTTTCTAATTTAATTTATCTTATGAAGTATTTCTTCAAATTTTACATTATATCTAATAAAAACAAATGATTAAATTCCTTTTAATTATTGAAACTAATTTTCAATTCTAAATTACTAAAAAATTTACTCGCATTAAAGTTTGTTTAATCAAATGCAATTTTGAAACTTTTTATTTATTGTATTTATCAATTTTTATTTGTTTTAAGTGCATTTTTAAAAGTTATTTATTATGTTATCATTTAAACATTAATTATAGTAGCAATTTTAGAATCAATAAAGTGCGACATTTACATCTATTTATTAAATTCAAATTTAATATAATTGATTTTTGATTTTTCATTATATTAATAATAAATTAATTTAAATAAATATTAATATTTACAGTACATGTACTGAAAAGGAATGGAAATGTGATAATGAGCCATGTTTGATTGAAGAAGATTTACTACTAAAAATTCAAAATGGACGATATACGTTAGTCATTTACTATTTAAAATTCAAAGTCATTTACTAATTGTAATTCAGAATGAGAGAAATGCATCAATCGTTTACTGTTTAAAATTCAAAATGAAAGATATGTATTAATCAAATTCCATTGTATCGCTTAAAAAAGTTTAGTTATGCTAATGATTACGTCATGCAATAAAAGGTTATAATGAATTTCTCGTTTTTTTTTTTTTTTTTTTTTTTAAATTTTGGTTAGTTTTAGCTAATCGAAAACCAAAATGTTATAATTTGTACGAATCGTTTTTTTTTTCATTGCAAAAAAAATTTCTCAAACTGATTGATTATAAATTTGTTATATTAAAATATCAATTAAAACTTTGAAGCAAAAGCAAAATCAAGCTAATCTTTATTTAACCTTTGACCCAGCCATTGATAATTATTGATAAAAACAAATCATTTATGTTTAATTTTAAATGGTTTTTTCTGCAGTTAACTTGCAGCATTTTACGATATTATAAAATACTGCAATTTACTCTCTTATTTGATGAAATTGAAAGAGAATATTTTCAAAGTATTTAAATTTAAAATTAGATTCTATTGGAAATATTCTAATTTCGTTAACAGCAAATTAATAGTTTAATTTAATTGGTTTAACATGAAAAGCCTTCAGAAATAATGAATTTTATTAAAGAAAAGAAAAAACTTTGAAAAAACTTTTTATTCTTTTTTTAAGAATTTATTTCGAAAAATTACAGAATTGAGCAATGACACAATTTCAATCAGTAATATATGTATTCAAGAAAATGCACAAATAAATTATTTAATTTTTGAAAAGTTTTCAATTTTTCTTTTATTCAAACAATAAATGTGAAATTTAAATTTGTTAAAAAATTAAAATCCTACCGAAAGCAAAAAAACGAATAAAAATATGTTACAATTTAAATGAATTTTCAACAAATGGTCATTCTTTTTTTTCTTCTAGTACATTTCTAATCAATTAAACTTTTCAAATTTTTGTCATAAATTGTAAAATTTTAAAATCAATACAAAAAAATTAACCTTTGACCCAGTCATTAACAGAAAAAAAATTAATAACACAAAATTAATACATAAAATTAGAGAATAATAGAGTTTACTGATATTTCACTAAGTTTTGCTGCAAATTTTTGCTTTAATTTATTACTTAAAATTAAGTGAAATGTTAAATTTGTTATTAAGAAAATAAATTTTTTTTTTTTTTTGTTGTTTCAGATGGACGGCAAGAAATTATTCGGAATTTTGGGGACGTACATTGAAAGATGGAATACGCCATCGTCTTGGTACACTTTTTCCGGAACAAAGTGTTCAAGTATTACTTAATCATTAACACTTTTTTTGGGGGGTTAATTAACATATTGTGTTTTTAAGTTTTTTGTTTTTAAAATCATTCCTTTTCAAATTTTAACTTTATTACCTTATTATTGTTTTCTTTTTTAGTGTTTATTCTATGTTTCATTATCATTTCTCATTTCCATTTCCAGTATAACTTTCAGTTTTTATTAATTACAATTTTCTTCTAGTGTTGATATTTTTTTTTTTTAGGATCAAGAATTTATTTATTAAAAGTTTTAAAATTTTGTTGAAAAAAGTTTCAAGTAATTAAAAAATTATTATTTATAGAGTATGAATGAAATGATTGTTAAACCACGCGAATTACCAACAAGCTTTGATGCACGTCAAAAATGGCCTAATTTTATACATCCAATTCAGGATCAGGGAGATTGTGCTAGGTGTTATAGTACTAAAATTATTTCATTTTAAACTTATCATTTAATTTTTTCAAATTTAAGCTGCTAAAAATTCTATTCTTTCAATCTAAACTTATCATTTATCCATTATTTCAATTTCAAATTTAACTATCAAAAATTCTATGTAAAAACAAAAAAAAAGAAAGAAACAAAAACTAAAAATGAAATATGCAATTTGGATATTTAACTGTTTTTTCTTTCTCAAATTTTCATGCTTAAATTTCAATTCATTTCATTTTATTTTATTTTTTTTTATAGCTCATGGGCGCAATCGACCGCGGCAACATCAGCTGATCGTTTAGCGCTAATAACAGGCGGTCGACAGAATGTTTCACTTTCAGCTCAACAAATTCTTTCCTGTAATCAACATCGACAGAAAGGTTGTGAAGGTGGTTATCTAGATCGAGCCTGGTGGTATATTCGAAAATTTGGGTTTGTTTTATTTTGCAAAACAAAAAAAGGAGATATTAAAATTGTAATTTAATTTAATTTTATTTAATAGGTAACTTGATTTTTTAATATAGGTAATTTAATTTAATTTAATAGGTAATTTGATTAGAGAGAGAAAAAAAAAAGAAATTCTAAATTGTTTATAGAGTAGTAAGCGAAGAATGTTATCCATATGTAAGTGGAATTACAAAAAAGCCTGAAATATGTCAAATGCAAAAATCGAAACACGCTGACGGACGTGAATGCCCAAGTGGACATGCTAATTCACGTGTGTATCGTACTACGCCATCTTACAGGTAAAGTATTAAATTAAATTTATAATTTTCTTCTCTTTTCTTTTGCGGAAAATTTTCAAAAAAAGAAAATTAATTTTGAAATTTAATAGTTTAAAAATTTTTTTTTAAACAATCATTTATAAATTACAGAGTTTCAAGCAAAGAGAAAGATATTATGTCAGAAATTTTAACAAATGGGCCAGTTCAAGCAACTTTCCTTGTTCATGGCGATTTCTTCATGTATAGGTAAATTATAAATTATTTTATTGATATGAAAAACTGATTTTATTCATTTATTATTTTTTCCCATTTCAATTTACTGAATTAAAATTGATAATACTCTGAAGAATTGGAATTTTCACCAAATAGAAAATAAAACATTTAAGATTTGATAATTAGAAATAATTATAATTAAAAAGTATTTAAATGAATTGCTTTATTTTATTTACAAATATTATCTTTTGAACATTGTAATTATATCACAGAATTTGCAATTTACTTTTTGAGCGTTTCATAATTGTTAAGTTAGTAATTAGAGAAGCTAATAATTAATGCTAAGCAAAGTAATATTTAAATATTTCAGTGGTGGAGTTTACAAGCATTTACCAACAGTTGGAGAAAAGGTCGAAGGTTACCATTCAGTACGACTTCTTGGGTAAATTTTTTTTCATTTTAGCATTAAATCTTTTACAAAAATTGATTTTAATGATGTAATTATAACAAATAAATTATCAGCAAATAAAATCAGCATTAAGCTATTTTAAAAACTAAACTTTCTAAATTTTACTTAAAGTTAAATTTTTTTTAACGATGCAAAAAATGATAAATTATACTACCATTTTGAATATTTTTTCTAAATGTTGTTAATTTTTTATCAGTGATAGAAAAAAATTAACAATAAATATTAATTATAATAATTACCAGTTAAGAAAAAAAAAAAAAGAGAAAAAGATGGGTAAATTTTCAGATGGGGTGAAGATCATTCGACAGGAATTCCAATTAAATATTGGATTGCTGCTAATTCATGGGGTTCAAATTGGGGTGAAAATGGTACATTTCGTATTTTACGTGGTGAAAATCATTGTGAAATTGAATCATTTGTTATTGGTGCATGGGGTAAAGGATTTAAAAAGCGTCGACGTTTGCTCAAATTACGAAAAATACGGCGACATTTCAGGATGCTATAATTATTCATTAATTTTTCTTAAATAATTAACTCTTTTTTCTTTGGCCTCTTCTATTTCTTCTTTTCTCTCCCTTCTCGCCCTCTCTCTCTCTCTCTCTATCTCTTTTAAAGCACTGCCTTTCTAGTCTTTCATAAATCCTATGTATTCTTTGTGATGAAAAATTTTTAAATTGTTTTGAAAAAAAAATATTTTAATTAATGATAAATTAGAATTATACAATGAAATTAAAAAAAAATATTTTATTGTATAAATGAATGTCACATTTTTTAACAAAATTTGAACTTTAACCTCTTAACAATTCTGATGAATATTATCATTAAAAGTAAGTTTAAAAAGGATCAAAATAAGTCATTTTCATGATATGATATTATGATATGGGTAATTTGTCAAATTTATTAGTTGAAATGACGAAAAAAGAATGAATGATTAATCATATCATTCGAGAAAAAAAATCAATGAAACATTTCGTCTAATACTATTAAAACTTAATTTTTTTTTTTTTGAAATAGTGCTCAGAATTTTAAATAATTCTTTATCAAATCAATCACGAATTATTCGTCTATTATCAAACTAATCATTCGCAATTATCGTTATTTCTTTACATTTGAAATATGCCCGATCAAACTATCAAATAAGATGCAATGATCAAAATATTAACTATTATATATCAAATTATTTCTCTCATATTCTCTTTTTATGAGCTCTCTCTTATCACTTGCTTCTATCACTCTCTTATCACGTTATCATTATTGCTGCCACATATGATGTAATACAATTTGTGATATTTTATTTTGTTGTGAAATTCATTATATAATGAATGAATATTAATAAAATGAATAAACGTTTGCAATAAAAAAATATTATTTCATTTTTATTGTAAAATTAATATTTTAAATTCGTCGTTTTAATTAAACATAGCAATAACATTTATTAAGTAATTAATAGAAAATATAAATTTAAACTTGATTAGTTACTATATTACTATAACTTGTAAGATTTTAGAGTAAATATATGCAAATAAGTCATAAAGTTATCATAAAAAAATTTTAAAGTAATTTAATTTGGACATTTCCATACAAATTTCGTTTTTTTTTTTTGTATCGAAATTAATCGAATTGTTTAATCAATTGATGAAATATTTTTGATGGATTTCATAGCTAATGTTAAGTTTTAATAATTTCAAAAATTTTAAATTTGTCGGTTTTAAATCTGATAATTATTCCATTCTATTAAATGGCTGAATTTTATAAATGACTAATTTTTTTAAATGGATTTATCTTCGAGTTTAATTTCAAAATTATTATCACAGAATGTTTTATAAAACAAAAATTTTGAAAAAGTAATTGAAGATTTCTCATAGTGTAAATTCAGTTTTTTTTTACTTGTAACTATAAATGAAAAATAAGATTTGAATTTCATAAAAATGATTTTCGACAAAATTATTTATGTATTTATGCATATTTTAATTTTATTCACTTGTCAAATCAGAACTTTCTGAAAAGTATGAATTGATTATTGATTTTTTCTTTAAACTTATTCTTTACATTGATTAATTGATTGAAATATGATCTAATAATCTTTCATAAATGTGAAATAAAATCTGAGTATGAATCTAACTAAGAAATAAAAAAATCTTGCCATGGAAAATTAAATTTTTAAATGAATAAAATGTTGACAATGACTCTATTAATTAGAAAAAAATTAAACTAATATTAAAATTCACACCTAATCGATGATGATTTATTTATAGTTTCTTGATCGGAAATATAAATAATCGATAATATAACCTGTTAACATAATCTGACTCATTTATTTTGCATATATCTAAAATTTAAATTTTCATTTCAAAGTTGAAAATGAAAGTAGCTAAACTGCAAAACAATACTTTTTTATTTGTTAAATTATTCATCATAATTTAGTTTTCACAGTTCTATTTTCATTTTCCTTTGTATTTGAAAGAAAACGACAAGTTTAAATAAAAATAATTTTATATTAATGAAATTAAATAATACAAAACTAATACTTCAATCATTTGAGTGTTTATTCAAAATTTATTTTGCTAATTACGATGACAATAGAACAATATTAAAGAAAAAAGTGACACACAAAATTGATACATTTATGATAAATTCATCATTTAGATCAAAATTTGACACAATACTATTTTTAATCTCAAATATTGGAATCATAATTACTTGTAACTTTTTTTTTAAATTAATTAAAGTATTTATAGCGTATTATCAGCTGAGAAATCCCAAACAATTAAATTGTAACTTTTTTTTAAATTAATTAAAGTTATTTATAGCGTATTATCAATTCTCTTAATGTTAACATTAAAAGAAAATCCGAGAAATTTATCCTTTACAATAGAAACGACCCAGCAAAAATGTGTGATATCAATATAATCAAGAAATTAATGAATGAAATGAATAATTAGAAAACAAATTTTTCTATTTCTTAATTTCCTTTAATCACTAATTATAAATCTTTAAATAAAACAACTATTAAAAATTAGCTAATAGTCTCATTATTATTTTTAATATGCTAATTTAAAATCTTTCATTGACAATAACTTAATTAATTACTTATTTTTCATTTTATTAAATTTTGTTTGATTTAATAATTATCAGGTTATTATAGATAATGTTTTATATTTTTTCGCTATGTGTTTTGTTGGAATTTTTTAGCTAACCTGAACAGGTCATTACCTTACTGATTATCTTTTTAAATGTTTTAATTTAGTTTGCACTAATTTTTATTTCGTATTAATTTTTTTATGTATTTGGTAAATTTTTTAAATTATAAGTTATTTGGTTATGTTTATTAATATGATAAATATGATAAATTTAGAATTTCTCCGCAAAAGGTAAAATTTAAAAGAAAAAATGATTCGTTTTATTAATTCATAATTGCTAACTTATTCGCTTTCTTTTTCCATCACACAAAAATCATTCATTTCATTTCATTATTGCCATTTAAACATTTAATTTTTTAAATGATAATTTTGATAATTTTAAACAGACATTTGTTATCACAATGTTATTTTCTCCAATCATTGCTTGTATGCTTAATTCATAAAGTAAATATTAGCTTTATCATATAAAATTAGCCGCTCTTAACTTGAGTTATACATCTTTACTTGTCTCATTTCATTACTACTAATTTCCTCTCGAGACCAAAGATCAAAGAATTTTCAAGTATTTATTTAAATTTTTAACATATAGTCCCAAATAGCTAATGCATAGGGAAATTTTAATGTTAGAAAAAAAAAGAAAGGAAAAAGAAAGGGCAAAACAAATTTGTTGGTTATCAGAAAACTGATAATAATTAAACAAATGAAATGAATTCGTTTGATTTTATATTGTATGTAGTGAAGTAATAACGTTTCATATCATTTTTGAACTATTGAAATGCTTATCACAAGAAAATTTCATATTATCATTATTGCTATTATCATTTATGCTATTTCTAACTATATTAATGATAATTTGTACACAAAATTATCATTACATTTTGATTACAATGTAATTGATGATCGATTTCAATTAGTTTCAAACGTTTTCAGGTTATTTATTTTATTATTTTCTTCTTTTATAATGTATTTTCAAAATTTTGATGTTAATTTTTTTTTTTAATTTTAGAAACTTTCAATCTTGTCATAAAAATTTACTCAATAATTTATTATTTAAAATGATTGCTAATCATTAATAACGAATTCATTAATAATTTTATTAGGAAAAATTTTATGAATGGTTGGGAGCGTGGTGGTGCAGCATTAACTGTTTATCATAAAAATCAAAAAGTTGTTGATATTTGGGGTGGATATGCAGATGTACAAGCAGCTAGAAAATGGCAAAGGGTAAAAAATTATGTCTCAAAAAAAAAAAACTTTGAAATTTCTAAATTTTATGAATAGTAATTGATGTATTTAAATGAGTCTTTCGTTGTGATGCTGATAACTGATAACATCTAAATTCAATCAAAGTATAACAAAAATTTTTTAGATTAAACAATGATGCAATGTTTTATGTGTAAAATGATAATCAGAAAATGTATATATGTTATCAATTATCAATTATTCAGTTTAATTTTTTTTTTTGCTAATTAATAATTAATAGGATACAATCACATCAACATTTTCATGCTTAAAAAATATTATGGCATTATGTGTTGCATTACTTGTCGAAAGAAAATTAGCAAATTATGATGATTTAATTATCAAATATTGGCCAAGTTTTGGTGATAATGATAAAGCTAATATTACTATACAAATGTTATTAGCTGATACGGTATGATATCTTTTTTTTTGAAATATAAATTAAATTTGAAATTTTCTTATTATTTAAAAATTTGAATGAGAGTTACTCTTTTTTTATTTTATGATTATTAAAAAAAAAAAAGATTATCACTAATATAAAAAAGTTTACTTAGATGGATTTGAAATATTTGAATAAGCCGCTTAGTTTGAAAAATGCCACCGATCATGAAGCAATGAGGTATGTCATTTTCAAAATATTCTACTAAAATTTTAAATTAACAAATCGATTAAAAATATTTCAAAATCAAAAATTAATCAATAAATTAATCAGAACTGGAAATACTTATTTCTTCTTTTTTTCTCTTTCCTCTATTAAATGAAGCAAGAATGAATAATTTAAAATGAATCGATAATTTTTCTTTTTTTTTTAAAAGAAAAATCTTCGAGAATGAACAACCAAAATGGCAACCGGAACAAAAATCCGATTGTTACGGATCATTATTCTATTGGCTTATTGATCAACTTATCCGACATATTGATAAGCAGAAACGAGGCGTACAACAATATTTTCATGATGAAATAGCATCTAAATTTGGTATATAACAAAATTAGTTTATTTCCGATTTTAATTTCAAATATTAGATATTTTTTTTAGAAAAAAAAATAACGAAAATTTTTTTTCTCAATTTCAGGAATTGATTATTCGATTGGTTTAATGAAAACAGAAGAATATCGATTGGCCAGAATAATAATGCCATCCTGGTTTGATATTTTTAGTGAAATCTATCAAACCCCTCATTTAATGTCCAATTTGTTATTTCAATTTTTCACACATAAGGTATATATATATTTCATTAAAATTTAATTTTACATAAATATTATAAAATTATCAAAATTCAATTTTTAAATATAATTTTTTTAATATTGTTTTAAAGAATTGCTTTCTAAATTAATTCAATTTTATCATTAAATTTTGATTTAATTTCGTACAAAGTACGATTAGTTTTTTTTTGGAATTAAATTTAATTTATTTAATAATTTATAGATAATTGCAGGATTCGATAATATATAAAGTAATGAATAATTTGAAATGGTTAAATCCAATTATACCATTACAAATTAACAATCCAAACTTTCATCATTTATTACACCATGGATTTGGTAATGCGCGAAGTTTAGCAGAAATATTTCATATGGTTAAATAATTTTACTTTATATATATTATAATTTACATACTTAATATACTATAAATAAATCTGAAATAAATAATTTAAAATTATATCAAATATTGAAAAGATTTATTGATATTTTTGCATTTACATTTTTATAATATTATAATTATAATTGAAATGAACAAAAATGAAATGAAAAAAATGATCCGAAAAAAAGATTAAAAAATTGATCTAAAATTTAGAAAATAATTTTAAAATTCTTTGAACTAATTTTAACGCTTTTTATTTCATTGAACATTTGATAATATTTTTGATATATTACAGTTATCAACAGGTAAACTATTATCACCTTCCAATCAACTTCTTTTGCAAAAAATTCACATCAATAGTACTGATATATGTACAATAAAACATTTAGCAAAAAACATTGGCCTTTTAGTTTTCATCGATCAATCACAGGTGTGTGTGTTTTTTTTTTACACATTGATTCGAGTAATTTTAATTTCAATTTTCTATAATTGAAATTAAATTAGCACTTTTAGTAATCATTTATAAGCTACAAAAACTGAAATTTTGATTACATTATCATATCATAAGTATAATAAAGCATTCAACTACTTTGCATTATACCTTAGTTTAATTATCTGACCTTTGACCATTATCTAATTCATTTGAATACATCTACAGGTGACACATACATATGGTCATTCAGCTTTTGGATGTCAACAAGTTATTTATGACAGTCGAAATGATCTAACAATTGCTTATGTCACAAATGCTATCAAAGTTGGCGTTTATAAGCAATGTCGTACTTACATTCGTTTACACAATGCCATTTATGATATTATTCAAAAAAATTAATAAAATTTAAAATTGTATAATATTAGCAAAAATTAATGATAATAAAAGTGATTATCAATGATATATCATTGCTATTGCTAACATTAATAACAATGATATGATATACATCATATGATAACAATAATATCATTAATGATAATGACATGAATTTGATTAATCGTAATTTTAATCGATATAATATAGTGAGATTAAAATTTATGAACAAAGCTAAATGAGCATAATTTTTAAAAACTATTTGTTTTTAGTCGCTAGAATATTTATTTCAATTCTATTTTTAATTTAAAAATTTAAAAAATAAAAAAAAATAATTAATTAATTCTCTTAAACTAATCAACCGTTCAATACTATCATTCCAACACATAATAAAGCTATCATTTTGCTCAGTTTTCTTGTGTTTCAATAATAATTTGGTTGAAATTTTAAAAGATTTTTTTTTTTTTTAAGAGAAAAGCGAAAGAAGCACTGAAATGTTTTGAATGTGTTTTTCTCGTCGTTTTCGCTCTTTTTCAATGCCTTTTGTCATTTTGTTTGAGAAATCTAATTTTAGAGTGAAATGATTCCGTTTTTTTTTATTTCTTTTTTTTTTATACATTTCTGAAATAAACAAACGTTTCAATTTGTTCTTATATTTACATTTCCTTTCCTTTTCATCCTTTTCCTTTCTTCATTTTTTTTTTTCATTAGTAGTTTAAATGAAATGAATGAATCAACGAATAAATGAAATGAATGAATGAATGAAATGAAATGAAATGGAATGAAATAAAATGAGATGAAACGAAGTGAGATGAAATGAAATGGATGAATGAATGAAAAGAAATGAAATGAAATGGAATGAAATGGAATGAAATGAAATGAAACGAAGTGGAATGAATGAATAATCTTATTTGGTATTGATTTTAGAAGAAAAGGAATGAGAAAAAGTTTTTATTTTATTTCTTTTTCATTGGTTTTTCTTTTTTTTTTTTATTTATTTGCAACTGCTAAACATGAAAGAAAGGAAAAATGTACAAGCGGAAATGGTATTCAATTGTGAGAAAATCAGAAGAAAAAAATTTTTTTGATTTGCTAAGCGATAAGTGTTCCACAAGTTGTCAAAATGATCATTTTTTTGAACTTTTTATGTTTTTTGAATTTGAATTTAAAATCAGATTTTAATTAATTTTAAATAGTATAAAAAACGAAAGAAAAGTAAAAAGCGGAGATTTAAGAATTTTAGATCTAATTAAAATTGATTTTAAATATGAAATGATGAATTTTTTATCAAAATCTGAAGATTTCAAATTTTAAATTTAATATAAAAATGAAACGTTTGATTAATGGAAATTTCATTGATCAGAATGAGAGGTAAATTTTGTGTCTGAAATTTCTTTTATACACTTAATTCAATGATAATGTAAATGTTAGCTTATCAAATCGATGTAAGCATGTTTTTTTCTTGTGCTTAAATTATTAAAACATTCAGATAAACATTTATCATTTTTAAGACTAAAAAATAAGAATAAAAATTGATTAAAATAAAAATATTTATAAAAAGCATCATTATCAAGTTAGATTTAAATTTAAAATTTTTCCTTTTAATAATTTTTTCATCAAATTTTACTCAGTAATTTTCAACAGCGTATTGTTATTAAATCGTATAAATTTCAATTTTATGAGAATTATCATTATCCTATCATTCTTGACAGTTCATCAATCACTGCTTCTTGTCATGTGATGTACAAATTTTTGCTTACATTTTGCGCTTAATTTTTTTTTTCTTTCAAATCTATCTGTTTTTTTTTTTCTCGTAATTTCTATTACTTTCACTAAATTCATTTTACATTATCGAATTCAGCAATTAATCTTTAATCTTAACAACAAAATACTCCATCAATTTCAAATTAATTCTAAAAATCATTTCGATTTGTCATCAAAAAACCACTTTTTTGATAAAAAAAGTGTCAAAACAAAAAAAAAAAGGACTAATTTATAAAAAGCAAATTTTTTAAATTAAATTTCACAATATTTTATTCATAGAATGATGACGATTGATTTATAAATGATAATTTGATCAAATTTTCAGTTCATTTATTTATTCTTATCATACAGTACTTATCAGGTGAGATTTTAACCGGAAATCTCAGAAGAAAACCTGAAAACATTCAATCACCAAAATTATTATTTGTTATTTTTCATAAATGTTATCCCACCATCTGCTTCAAATTTACTCTTTTCATGTGTAATCATAATTACCGCTTTCCTTTTGTCATATAGAATCAATTGGCGGTAATTGTCCATCGACAACCTATAATAACTAACATTTATTTCTTCATCTAGCTTCTACCATAAGTGAAAATACATTTGAAACGTGATCTATGCTTATGACTTTTTATAATTTTAATTTAAAATTTCTTTTTTTGTAACTTACGTAAAACATAAACAAAAATTAATTCAATTCATTGTTGAATTTAATAAAAGAAAAAAAAAATGAAATCGAAATAATAACAATTTATCATTAGCAAGTTTAAATGATTGTAAGAAGTTAGCTAGAAGTTTTCATTATAATCGTTTAGCAACTGCTTATCACATTGATCTTTAATGCTTAACAGACAAATAATTTTATGATAATTTTTTCAGTTGAAGAAGAAAAAAATATTCTTCATCGAAAATTTTTGTTACATTTGGTATTGGAATTAAATGAGTAATTAATCGGATTTCAAATAATTTAATTCCATTACTCAGTTTAACTCAGACATTTTAAGAAATCAAATCAATTTCAAGACACAAATTATCGAAGAATTCAAATTGATAATTTAAACTGAATTAATTTTGCAACAATTAATTTTTAAAAAGTGCAAAAAAAAAAACGGAAAAAGCAGTGCGATTTTAGAGGAAAATTTAAAAAAGAAAAAAAAAATCGACAAAAATGTAAACTAAATTGAATGATGTATGATAGAATGTTTTGTTTCAATTTTCAATTATTTTTCAATCAAAGCTAAGCTAAGAGAAAGAATTCAAAGATTGAAAATGACAATAGGATGATGATCAGAGGCGGTGATGGCGCATTAATTGAAAAAGTCAGCTGTTGAAATAACACAAACCGCACAAGTAAAGAAGAGAGATTTGTCTCAACTAAAATGTTGATATCATGACTTAATCACTTATCATTATTATTTCATGTCTTATCATCATCATCATCCATTTCATCTATTTCATTTTTTTTTTTGCTTTTTGTTTTCATCGTGTTTATTAATTGGTTAATTTATCTTTAGATTCTATCGAGAGCAAATTACTTTCTTCTTAGTTTACATTAGAAATTAGCTTCGTCATCTTCAGACTACATTAGAAATTTAAAATATGTTTTGTGAAGTACAAAAATTTACATTACCTAAGTTTCTTTATCTTTAGGTTATATCAGGAATAACTACTTTCTTATCAGTCTATATTATGACTATAGGATTGATTATCAAATATTTATCAGAACTAATGATATTTAGCAAGAAAAAAGTGTTTCAATTTCAACTAATAGTAAAATTTGAGCATTTCATCGTAGTTATTCAGCAGTTATTCCCAATACAATCTGATAAAATTCCCGATCAGATCAAATCTAAGTCTGTGAATACTTAGTCTGAATTTAGGATTGGTCAGGAAAAATTGTTTTTTTTATCAGGTTTTATTAGAAACAACTGTTAAATAACTGCGATGAAATGCTCAAAATTTACTATCATTGAATTTGAAGCAGTTTTTTTCTTAATAAATATCATTAGTTCTGATAAATATTTGTTGATTAAAATAAAAACAACTTTTATTATCTGTTTTTTAGGAAAAGAAAAGTAGCAATTTCAAAGAGCATATTTATTATTATTAATTAATATTGAATTAGACTTAATCAGGAATAGCTATTTTCTTATCAAATTGTATCAGAAATGGTTAGCACGAACTTAAGCTTAATTTTACATTTTTTTTTTTTCACTTTCTTGGCTTTACAACTTTGTTTATGTTAAATTTACTAATTTCTTATTTAAAAGTAAAAATTTAAAAGTAAAAAAAAAGATTTAAAAGTAAAAAAAAAGAAAGAAAAAATTCTTCAAAATCTAAGATCAAAAGAGGAAATCTTACTATTTCCATTGTTTATCATTGTTGTTTTTATTTTATCAATTGTTAAACAATTCAAAATCATACAATCATTGAAAATGAATTTTTTTAATTCCTTTACAATCCAAACTTTTCATCAATTTAATCAAATTTTTTCAATCCTAATTTTTTTTTCTCCAAAGTAAAATCTTTTGCTTCTCATGAACTTTCCGATGTGACCAAAAAATTGTCACTCAATTTTCAAAAATGTCATACTGAAAATGAAAAATACTTCATGCTAAAAAGTTAATAAATTTCAGCCATTGCTTGAAACAATTAACAAAATCTAAAAATAATTTCATCAATTTTTACAAAAATTCATCGAATAAATCATTTGTTTATTTTCGAATATTTTCAACTATTATTTCAATATTATCTACAAATTTTGATAACATAATTTTACAATTTGAAATGACATAAAAGATTTTAAATTTTAGCATTCTTCAAAAAGAAGAACTGTTCAATTTCTTTTCATTTTATACATTTTCCATTTCACATTCCAATCAATTGTTTACGGTACTAAATTTAAGGCCAAATTTAAGAAGAATGTGTGTATATGTATGTATGTGTGTATGTCTGTATGTGTGTGTATGTGTCACTTTTATAAATTCAATCGTTGCAGTTGTCCCCTTTGATCTTTGATGTCATCTTCCCAATTATATAAATATATAAATACGATTTTTTTTCTGAACAAGCAAAAGTTTATAAAATGTAATATCATCGATGTTTTTTTTTCTTCTCTCTCTCTCTCTCTCTTTCTTTCTCCCTCTTACTCTTTCCCTTTTTGTTTATGTACATTTTTTTTTTTGGATGAACATTTGAGAGTAAAAATAAAAATAAATCAAATCACCCTTTTGTTATTAATAATAATTGACAGTATCCGGGTTGAAGCAAAGTAAACATTATCATTCAACAAATGCATTAGTATCATTCAAATTATGAATAAATAATTAAATTAAATTTAAAAAATTTAACAAAAGAATAAGAAAATAAACTTAAAAATTTAACAAAGGAATAGAAAAATAAATTTAAATTCAAAATCAAACAAATAGCTAAAAGTTTAGGAGTAAATAGAAATTTTAACCATTTATTAAACAAATTTCAATCAAATGATAATTTATTTTTTTTTTTAATTGAAATAATTTCACTATAAAAAAACGAAAAAAAAGTTAATGCAATCACATTAAAATGGATTATAAATAATACTTTTAAATAATGCTTTATCCAATTTTATCATTATTAAATTGCTAATTAATTAAATTCTCGAATGATCATTGATTATTTTAACCTAAATGTATTCAATGTAATAATTAGCCTTGCATTATTACAAACCACTTATCAATATTCTCTTTCCCTCTTTTTTTTTATTTGTCAATTTTCAAGTGACACTTCAACATGAAATTGTCCAGCTGTTTTTTTTTTTTTTCTCTCCCTTTCTCTTCTCTTCCATATTTTATCTTTCAATTGCTTTCAACTGATTTTATTTAATTTATTTACTTTTCATTTCTCTTTATGCTTCCTCTCTTACATTATTATTATTTTCATTTTGAATTAAAAATTTGAATTATAATTTATATTTGATTTTAAAATTCAATTTTTTTGACAATTTTATGGAATTTTTACATGTAAAATTTATATATTCATAAAAAGAATTGCAATTGGGCAACGTACGTCTTTGAGTTTTATATTGATTTAGTTTAAGTGTTAATCCATTCGATGACTGGTTTGATAATTGATGTAATCATTTACCGTTAATAATTAATTCTCAGATTTAGTTGTTGCATTTCATTTAAAAATGTATATTTGAAATGAATAAAATTTGTGAATAAATTATCAAAAGGAAATATATTTTTTATACAAAATGAGTTTTGCAATGAAATAATGATAAAATTAAGCATTATTAAGTATAAATTACATACCTGAAATGTTTTAAATTGATTAAATTAACAGATTGATTAAGTAAATTGACATTTAATGATCTTTTGCAAATATCTTTTTAAAAAACTTTTGCATATATTTTATTTATTTCTGTACAACGTCATTATAAAATATGAGGTAGAAGGAGAATTTCATAATTAATTAATTAATTAATTAATTAATTAATTAATTTACATCATAAATTAAAGTATCCATTTAAGTAGCACTACTCATGTATTCATTTGATTATCAAAATTTACATCTTATCAGTTTAGCATTGTTAAATTTTAGTCGATTACTGTTTAATATTTTTGTTCTACTATTTAAATGATACTTAATTTAAATGATAAGGAAAGATTTGAAAGGAAATTAAAATGTTAGCTGTAATGAAATATTTCGAAGCAATTATTAAGCTCTTCGTTAATAATACTTAAGTAAGTAATATCCGGTATGTCACTAATTTATGCATCAATGCACAATAAATTCGATTTTTTAATTTACCTCCAATCAGCCATTCTCATAAATCACAAAATTATTTACTGATGCTTTCAAGATTTTACCTTTTATCCTGCTTTATGCCGGATATTTCTTCCTCATTAACTTTCCGGATGCAATATTGCTAGTAGATGAATATAACAGGGACAAATAAATTTCATACAAATTTTAAGTATTACTTTAAATTAATAATAGTATGATATATGTTAATATTATTAAAATAACAAATGATTAAATATTACTTTCAATTAATAAAATAGTAAAATTACATTGTTGATGATTAATTAAATTTGTTTGATAATTATTTGAGAAAAAAGAAATCTCTTAAATGATATTTGTTTTTTTTTTTTCAATTTTGATTTTTACTAATATTTTATAATTTTGCATAAACTCAATTGTTACATTAATACGAAAAGAAATGTAATGTCATAAGTTCGCCAATTTTAATCCTCAAGACAATTCGTTTAAATTTGAAAAGTTGAAGGAAACATTAGAAATGTTGAAAAAAGATTGATAGTATGATAAGTTGAGTACAACATACTCATAAACAAATCAAAATTTCATATATTACTGATATTTCAAGATTTTTTCAAAAATAATAATTTCCGGAATTTTTAGATATTTCTAATTTTTTTTTTTTTGCTTTATTTATATGTGTACGATATAATTTTTTATTTTAATTTCTATAATTAAACGTAAATGTCATTTGAAAAAGATTAAATTAGGAACAATTAGGTTAAGTATTAAATTAAAATGAATTTCTTTTTTTTTTTTTAAAGAGAATTAGAAGGACGCGAAATTAATGGAAAGAATCGTAAAAAAGGTAGCAAAGTTATCTTCTTTTTTTGATGAAAAAATTTTGCGCCATCCATTTGCAAATTTTATAAGTGCTTTCATCATTTTGCACAAAATCTATGATTTCAATTTGAACAAACTTTAAAAATTTCTAAATTTTAAATGAATCAAAATGTCACACTTCTAAGAGTACGCTTCAGTAATTTTGAATGCGTCAAAAATTTTACGTGGAATAATAGCACAGATTTTTGAGAATTTTTATTTAAAATATTATCAATAACTTTCTCCACTGCAAACTATTATATTTTTTAAAAATATCATTGCGATATAAAATGAAATGAATAAAAAATTTTTATACATTCATTTAAAATTTCAGAAAAATTACAATTTCTTAAATGAAAAAAAAAATTTTTTTTTTAAATACATACTAATATTACTAATTATTAATTAAACATAAAAAATTTACCTTTATGAGTATTTGAAAATGATTTTGTTTTAAAGAATTAATGAAACATTTCTGTTTTACAAAACTTTAAAAATGCTAGCAATTTTGATAAATTGTTTAAAAGAGATTGAAATTAATGTTAGAAAGTTTAAAATAAGTTAGAATAGTTTTCTTTTTTCTTCTTGTGCGGCTTTTTCTTTCTTTTTTTTTTTTGAAAATTTGGTATAATACATCCGACATTTTCATCTTGCTAATTTGCTAATGTTATCAAATAATTTGAAATGCACTGAAATGCAAATTAATTAAATTTTTTGATAAAATAATTTAAATCACATTTAAAGCGATGCCAGTGAATTAAATTTGACTTAAGTTATAATTCAAATTAATTTTTTTAGAATTAATAACATGCAATTATTCATTTATGTCTAAATTCAAACTATGAAAAATATTATGTAAAAGTGAGTAATGCTTAAGTCATATTTTAATTTTCTAATTTATCATACTTCACCATTCTATTTTGACTAAAATTGCTTCCAAATTTATCATCAATTTCGAATTATTTAAACTAAGCTAAATTATTAATTCAATGATATATTGCTATTTTGTTGACATATTTCATTTTCGTTTCGCATATTAATTTATGATTCACTAACTGACAATAATATTTATTACATTCTGATCAATAATATTTATTTATTGCGCGAAAACATATCGTACATATTGAATTTATCAATTAATTTTTCTTTTTTCATTAATAAATGACATTACTCTTACTTGTTTCATTTTAATTGACTTTTTTTTTTAAAAAAAAAATTAACTCATTCAATTACTACAATTGTGAATCAAAATAATGTAATAATTTTTTCAATTCTTCATCATTTATCAATTATCGCAATTATTTTGACGAAACATTTATCATAATACCTTAAGTAATTGAAAAATGAAATTTAGAATAATATTTTATTTAATTTTTAACATTTGTTACTTCTACTAAATACACTTTATATTATGCTAGCAATGAAAAAAAGTTAGGAAATTTCCTAAGAAAAACATATAAACGATAAATTTAAATTTTCAAATTGTTGAAAATTGATAAATTTCATTGTTTCTTTTGCAGCATATTTTGCCTAAATTGGAATACAAAAGCGCAAAATGAATTAATTTAATAAAATTGATTGGATGAAGAAGAAAGTTGCAAAATGAAAGTATCGTACAAATGAAAAAGAAAGAAGATGGATGATCAATGTTAAAGGATATAAAGCGATGCAACCACCTGATATTAGCATTTTTAAACAAACCATCGCAAATGAGGTTTTCAATTTAATTTCCTTTTTTTTTCTTTTTTTTTAACAATTCAATCTTTGATCTTTCCTGTTTTTTTCTTATTGAATTGAAAATATGCCAAAAAAAGAAGGCAAATATAAGTTAAATTTATTTATGCATTAATAAATTGAGAGAAAAAACAAATTTAAACAATTAACAAAAATATTTTGATCAAATTTATCACTTTATGTTTACTTACATTAGTTTTTCTTATTTGTCAATCAATGCAACATCATTTTGTATAATTTATATTTTAAGTTTAAATTTTGAAAGAAAATTTAAAATTTAAATATTATTGCTAAAATTTGCAGACAAAAAATTGAGAGACAATTTGAAAAATTTTTTATGACGAGTTATAATTTACACCTGCAATTTTCTTATTATTACTTTTACATTTTCAAGTTTCTTTCAAATTAACATCACTTTATTTCTTTACCATCAAATTTGATGGACGAAAAGTTGTGCTGTAATATTACTGATAAATGAAAATATGATGTAACTCACAAAAATTTTAAAAATGTATGTAAATAAATTAAAATTGTGTAAATTATTGCCACTCAGAAATTATTGCAAAACACTTAAACTTGATGTTGTAACAAAATTATAAATCATCAAAAAATTTTTATTACTTTCTCAAAAATCAAAGTTAAAAATCAAAAATAAAAAAAAACGAATAATTTTATGTACACAATTATAAAGTAAAAAAAAAGAGAAAAAATAAAAATTAAATGTTATAAAGTGGTTTAAAAAAAAATTAGACGAAATAGAAGTGAATTGGTGATTTTAAAAAAAAAAAAAATTATCAAAAAGAAAAAAAAAACGAACCCACCCATTTCTCATTTCTTTTATTTCTTTTTTTTTTTCTCTCATTTTCTTAAATTTCATCCAACAATTCCATTTTTACCAATGTGAACTTGAAGAGGACCAGTTGATTACGGCGACAGATATCATCAAATGCTCTAATTAAATAATTAGACAAACAATTCATTCAGCTATTTTGTCTGAATGTTACAAAATACCCTGCGGGTAAATTTAATAAATATAACTAAATTGACTAATTAATTTTATAAGGTATCATTTGACACGCACACACACACACACGCACATTTATTATTACATTCGCTTATAAAATGCTTTCATTTTTGTATCATTTAATCAATCTTTATCAATTATCATTATTATCATCTAATGCTATCACTAACAACTATATCAACATTCATTCATTTATCAATCTGTGATAATTTGTTGATTCGAATTATTTGAATTGCTTCTGTCGTCACTGTCAATTTGACATTTCCTTTTTGCGCTGATCACAAACAAATTTGTTAGGCAAAATATTAAAATCAATTTTTTCATTCATTCAAGGATTATGGTATTATTTCGCATAAGAGATGTGGTAAGTTTAATTTTATAACTTTTTTTTTTGAAGTTTCCTTTTTTTTTTTTGAATAAAGCAAATTTTAAATCTTTAATAAATTATCATACTGGCATAAAGTATGTTTTGAAAAATATAAGCCTTGTAAAACTGCCATTCACAATTATTTCATTCATACATAAATATTAAATTGAAAAATTAAAAATTAGGAGAAATTTTATAGTATTTTTTTGTTTACTTTTTTTCTAAACTTTGATTAGTAATTAAATTATGCAACATTCTGAAATTCAACAAGTGTTCAATTTTTATGAATATAAACTATTAAATTATTTTTAAGTAATACTTTAATCTTTAGTTAAGAAGTTATAATCTATCTGTTAGCCAAACATACAATTCTATGAATCTTTTTCATTTTTTTTTTTCCGCATTCTTTGAAAATATCATACTATTATTTTGGATTAATGTAAATAGAAAGGAAAACTAATTCCTCGTCTAACCTTTAACCTTTAATTGATTTTAGGAAGAACGTATGGGTTTCGATGTCTTATATATCTAATACGAACTTTTTTACTTCATTTTTAGCAATTTTAAATTTAGCTCTGAAAATAGTAATATAAAATAACGTTTGTTTTTTAAATTTTTTTTTAGAAAAAGTAAAATAACTTATTTATTCTTAAAAAAAAGATAAAATAATACTATCTTTAAATGACATCTTTAAATTTAAAATTTAGCGCATCTGAGAATAAAATGTGGCTAATAGCCATAGGCTAAGGATTTTTTTTTTGAATATAATTTAAAATTTAATTTTATCTCAATTTCCTCAATGTCAATGTCTTTGTCAATTATGATATGTTTTTGTCTCTATCATTAATTAACTTATACCTTACTTATAAGTTTTATTTCAAATTCTTCTAAAAATAAAAGATTTCAAATAAAAAAGGAAAAATTATAAGAATTAAATTTAGAATTGTAACTCAAAATAAAATGGAATAAAATTTAACATTGCAAAACAGTTGTTATCTATTAATTAATCTTTCCTTTCTTTTTTTTTTTTTTTGATGAGTTATTTAAACAAAAATAAAAGTTTCGAACATCTGTTTGCTAATTATAATAATATAATTTTGTACCAGCAATTAGCCATAAATTATTTTTTCATTACATTTTCTCCCTCTCTCCCTCTCTCCCCTCTCCCTCTCTCCCTTGTTTACATTTAATGATAATTGAACTAAGTAATATTTACATTTAGCTTTAAGTTTCGTTCATCCTCTTTTCTTTTTCTTAAAAATAAAAATTAGGAATTTTTTGATGACAAAATTTGTTTCATTTCAATTTTTATTCCAATTTTTTGTTTGTAATTATTCTGCTTGTAATTAATAAATTATTTTAAATTCTAGCAATGTAATCTATCAGTAATCAATGCAATTTATTTCGAGATGAATCAAATTTTATTGAAATTACTTTTAGCTATTGCAAAATGATTCATTCATTATAAATGAAAATTTTGGAAGGTTGCATAAGAGATATTTCAATTTTGATTAAATTTAGCTACTAATTAATTTATTTTAATTTTTCTTCTTATAAAAACAATTTACTCTAAAAATATTGCTTATTCATTAACGCAATTTACGATACAATAATCAAAAAATTAAAAATTTAAAGTCATTACTTTACTTTAAATTAATTCATTCTTACTACTTTTGTAAACAAATAAATGATAAAATTTAAATGATAAAACTATTATTTTAATTTGGTCGACTAATTGAATTTATATTTCAAGTAATAATTTTAAATAAATTCATGAATGAATTAAATCTTTAAAATAAATAAAAACAATCAAAACATTTTCATTTGTTTATTTATTGAATTTTTTTTTTTTGTTTTCTTTAAATTAATAGAAAAATGAAATGGGCTCAGTGGATTTGTTAAAAAAATTGCAATTTTCATTTATTTATTACACATTTAATAATAATTTATATATTTGTAATACAAAGGTAAAAAATAAAAGTTAAAGAGGAAAAAATTGATAAATAATATAAGAAATAAGAAAAATAATCATATTGATTATTAAGTATACGAGTAAAATGTAATTTGGTATAAAGTAAGAAATTTAAATGTAAAAAAATTGATAACAATTAAACCATTTGATTTTTACAGTAGTTAAAATAGTTTAATAATTACAATTTACTATAAAATACGTTTATCCTTACTTTTTTTTAGTCCTTGATAAGTGATAAGGATAAAGTTAATTTTTTAGTCATAAATGGAAAATAAGGTTTATTAAACAAACGATAATTTAAAAATTTTTAAACTAACCCTCGTGTAAATAAAAATTTAAATTTTAAAAATTTAATAGTTGTTTTGTTGAAATGCTTCAAAATGTAATAAAGTTGTCTCTAAATGTTTTCATTTTTGGTATGCTAAAGTTGCAGTGACATATTTTAGCCTATCATTAAAAAATTTTTAAAATTAACTTTTAGTGAAATTATTCGGTGAAAATCCTTTCTTGCATCTAAATAATTTGATTAAATCTTTTCAAAAACTAAAAATTTATGAAATTTTGGATTTGCTGTGATATTTTTCATTTAAAATTAGAATATTTACCAAAAAAAAGCTGTAATATAAGCTTATTTCTTCGTTCAATTGAGCATGTAAAAAAATTGATAATTAATTGATAATTTAGTGATAATCTGTGATTAACAAATAATATAAACAGGAAAAATATGATGAATATTTACATATAAAATAGGCGAACAAACTAATTCAAATTTTAGCTTTAATAAATTATTTTAAAATTTTTTACTCTTTTTTTGAATTTTATGCAAAATACATTTTGCTGTTCAGTAAATTTTTACATTTCAAAAAAGTTTAAATTTTTAACTTTTTAATTTTAAAATGCAAAATTTTATCTTTTAGAAGTAATTTATAAATAGTTTTCGAGAACAATCAAAATTTTTTCCCAAAAGAAAAATTTGATTTTCATCTAACGATGCTACCTGTTAGTCAATAAAAATGTACAAAGAAAGGAAAATACTAAATTCATTTTTTTTTTATAAAAAAATTCTAATTCGAATTTAATTTTTATAATTAAAAACTTTCAACAGATGAAATTTCATTTATGCATTCCTTAAAATGATTTCCTCTTACATAAAGAAATATTAATATAAAGTGTGAAAAAATATTTCTTAAAAATAATAACTCATTAAAGTTTAATTTTAAAATACTTTCTTTTTTTTATATTGTCAAATTTTTTCAAAATGAAAATACTTTCAAAAAAAAAAATATAGCAACTTTTTGTTTTTCATATTTTTCATATTTTAGTACATTAACTAATATTTCAAAAAATTTTTCACAACTTCTTATAAATTCAAAGAATTACATGTCGTATAAGCATAAATATACCTACCAATTAACTTACTTTTCTTAAAAAGGAAACTTTTAAAATTATTACACAATGAAATCTAAGTTTAACTAAAAAGAACAAAACTAATTCTTTTTTTTCTTAAATTTAAAATTTGAATTCTTTTAACAAAAAAAAAGCAAACAAACAAATAATAATATTCAAAGATATTCGAAGATATAAATATAATAAGAAAAACTTTTAATTTTTTTACTTTCATTTATTAGCTTGAAATAATTTCTTTCTTTCTTTTTTTTGTCTAAAATAGAAATCTAATTAAANTATGCTAAAGTTGCAGTGACATATTTTAGCCTATCATTAAAAAATTTTTAAAATTAACTTTTAGTGAAATTATTCGGTGAAAATCCTTTCTTGCATCTAAATAATTTGATTAAATCTTTTCAAAAACTAAAAATTTATGAAATTTTGGATTTGCTGTGATATTTTTCATTTAAAATTAGAATATTTACCAAAAAAAAGCTGTAATATAAGCTTATTTCTTCGTTCAATTGAGCATGTAAAAAAATTGATAATTAATTGATAATTTAGTGATAATCTGTGATTAACAAATAATATAAACAGGAAAAATATGATGAATATTTACATATAAAATAGGCGAACAAACTAATTCAAATTTTAGCTTTAATAAATTATTTTAAAATTTTTTACTCTTTTTTTGAATTTTATGCAAAATACATTTTGCTGTTCAGTAAATTTTTACATTTCAAAAAAGTTTAAATTTTTAACTTTTTAATTTTAAAATGCAAAATTTTATCTTTTAGAAGTAATTTATAAATAGTTTTCGAGAACAATCAAAATTTTTTCCCAAAAGAAAAATTTGATTTTCATCTAACGATGCTACCTGTTAGTCAATAAAAATGTACAAAGAAAGGAAAATACTAAATTCATTTTTTTTTTATAAAAAAATTCTAATTCGAATTTAATTTTTATAATTAAAAACTTTCAACAGATGAAATTTCATTTATGCATTCCTTAAAATGATTTCCTCTTACATAAAGAAATATTAATATAAAGTGTGAAAAAATATTTCTTAAAAATAATAACTCATTAAAGTTTAATTTTAAAATACTTTCTTTTTTTTATATTGTCAAATTTTTTCAAAATGAAAATACTTTCAAAAAAAAAAATATAGCAACTTTTTGTTTTTCATATTTTTCATATTTTAGTACATTAACTAATATTTCAAAAAATTTTTCACAACTTCTTATAAATTCAAAGAATTACATGTCGTATAAGCATAAATATACCTACCAATTAACTTACTTTTCTTAAAAAGGAAACTTTTAAAATTATTACACAATGAAATCTAAGTTTAACTAAAAAGAACAAAACTAATTCTTTTTTTTCTTAAATTTAAAATTTGAATTCTTTTAACAAAAAAAAAGCAAACAAACAAATAATAATATTCAAAGATATTCGAAGATATAAATATAATAAGAAAAACTTTTAATTTTTTTACTTTCATTTATTAGCTTGAAATAATTTCTTTCTTTCTTTTTTTTGTCTAAAATAGAAATCTAATTAAAGGAAGAGTGTAATTAATTTTATAATTAATTAAGAATGAAATGATCAAAATGTGAACAATTTGCATTAAAAATGAATAAAAATCATCATTACTTACGCTGAATTTTCGTCATTGTCACATAACTATAATTCATTTACATTTATCAATAATATCCGTTCCACTTTTCACGCCTTTTTTTTTTTTTTTGATTTAGTTTTTTGAAATTCGATGAAACAATTTCACAAAATAACTATCTAAAGAAGGACAAAATGAAATCATTCAATTATTAAAAAATGATATTATAAATTCATTTTCAAAAATTCATTTTTGCCCTTTTTCCTTTTTCATTCCATTCGCAATTAGTAATAACAAAATGTTACTACGAAATTTTTCGGGTAAATTTCGAAAATTTTTGGAAAAATTTATTCGTCGAACATTGAATTCGATCAGTAAAAGCTCTAATGTTGAAAATTCTCATTTCAATATTCATTTTTTTCGCCAACATCGAAATGAATTTGTTCCGGTCTGTATTGTAATCATTTGTTTCATACGTTTTATGATCTGGAAGATTAGTCGAGTAAGTTATTTCATTGATATGATTATCAATTAATTATCATATTCTCAAATTTTTTTTCTTTCATATTTTATTCTTTAGGATATTTCACTAATTAAATTACTTTTTTTTTTTTTTTAAAGATAAATATTGAAAGTACAGAATGATAATAAAATTTTATCACTCATTAAAGATTGATTCATTTGAGAAATGAAATTTCAACATGTTGCACAATTTACAACTTATTAAATAGATATTTGAAAAAGTCTTTTGTTTCGAAATATGAATTGATATCAATTAATTTGTTGATATTAAAGAATAATCAATTTACTAAATGGATATTTAAAAACAATTTTTTTTTTCTTAAAATGTAAACTGATATTGCTAATATTAATTAATTTATAACTTATTAGATGGATATTTAAAAATTCTTTTTTAAAATATGAACTGATATTACTAATATTAATTAATTTTCAAACCCATCAATTAAAAGTTGTATTTTAGAAAATGAATTCTTCATTGGTTAATAGAATCCATTGTCATTTTCACTACTAAAATGATCAAATTTAAATATTTTCCAAATTGATTATATATATGAAGTTAATACAATTTGCGCTACTTCCACTAATTTCATTCACAATATAATTAATTAGGACAGTCGTTGTTATCATTATTTTAACATTACCATTATCATTAACACTTGACGAAAATCTTGGTGACGACAGATGACAGAACTCATTGATTGAATTATGGAAAATGATTAGAATTTGTGGAAAAATAGAGAAGAAAAGTGAAAATTAAACGATGAAATTAATTTAAAATTTAATTATATATCATCGCATTTTCCATTTGTTATTATTTGGTTATTTTCCATTGCAACAACTAATCATTTTCTCTTTTTTCTTTCTTTTTTTGATTAAAAATAATGAAATAAACAATGGAATTTATTCTTTTTGCTACTTTCAAGATTAGATTAAATTGTGATAATTTATATCTTTTATAAGCATAATTTAAGCTGTAACTGATAATGCTAATCAGTAAAGATATCTTTTGCGTTATCAGTTATTTTGTTGTATTATTTTTACTGAATTTTTTTCTACAACAACAAAATATTTGTTAAGTAAATAATTTTGTTTTCGAATTTCATTTCAATAACATTAAATATTTATATTTTTTTTCTTTGCCTAAATAATATTAACCAAAAACCTTTTTTATATCATTTAATTAGTCACAATTTATTGTTTAAAAGTCGTTTTGAAAGTGAAAATGCAACATTTATGAACATTCCGGAATTCTCTATTCCTAAAATGATTTTTTCATGAATGCAATACCGTAAATATTCCGGAATATTTAGTTATTCTTATATTAGCATTGAAAAGATTTCCACTGATTATCTCACTATGATAATAAATTAGATTAGTTTGTTATCAATATTTTTGCAAATAAAATTTCCTTTTAAATCTTATACAATTGAAATTTATAATTTGTGTTTTATAAATTTTAACATTATTATAATACTAACATGAAAAAATATTAAACTTTTCAAATATGAAATTGTTAATTAATTTATTCTAAAAGTAAAAAGCAAAAAGAAAAAAAAACAAAAATTTTGTTGTCTAGAAAATTAAAGAATAAAATATATTTTAATCTTATTAATTATTATCAAATTCAATTACTCTAACTTGGCATAAATAGTATCTCTCTTTCAACTGATCGACCAATTTCATCGACGATTGACCTTGAATGACAGTTGTAATAGTATATTGTCGCTCAATCAAACTTCAACAATTCTCTTATCGTATTTCCAATCCTTTTATCATTGATAGTTTTATTTGTATACTTTATTTATTATTATCATTCATTTGTTATCACTTCTACCTATCATTTTTTTTTTTTACTAACCTAAAAGAGTAATTTTAGATTTACAATTTGATGTAATTAATAATAATTTATTGTTTGCCTATTTAGTGAAATAAAAATTGAAATTTGTGTAGGAATTCTCTTTGCTATATTAATGGCTACTTTTCTTTTTTTTTGAAATAAAGTCTAAAAGTACAAAAAGATGAAAATTCAATAATTGGGTCAGCGAAGTAAAAAAAAAAAAAAGTGCAATTATTGTGTTTGTAAAATGCTTTAAAATGGAATATACTGTCATTTTATTTTATTTTTTTTTTTAGATTATATTTTTTAACTATTTCTTAAGTTATTTTTAATAATATTTTNAACGAAAAGCATTTTAAAAAAATAAACAAATAAAATAGACAAAAGGTACAATTTTTCAATACTTTAATATTATATCATTAACCCTATTTTCTTCACTTACAAAATATATTTTTTTATTAGATTATATTTTTTTTTCTTTTCATTATATTATTTTAAATTATATTTGAATTTGACATAGCAATAATTCATTCTTTTGTATGAATTTTCAAATATCAATAATAAGCAATTTTTTGAATAGTAGGAAAAAATCAACAAATAGTCATATTTTAGGAATTAAATTTCGATGAAATGAAATTTAAAATGATAAAATACACTACATTTCAAATTTAAATTGAAATGAAATGAAATTTAAAAATTTATTAAGAGTTAAAGTCTTTGAAATTGCCTTTGTTATTCACTGAATTTGTTATATCTATAAAATAACATACTGTTTACTTTTTTGCAATCAATCAATCAATCAATTAATCGATCAGTCAACCAATTAATCATTCATTCATTCATTCATTCGTCTGTTTATTTACGCAGCTGGTGAGAAAATTGAAATAATAACAAAATTTTATGACAAATTAAAATATGCCGTAAAGAGAGAAACAATCGTTGATATAAGTACGATTTGGATGAATTGATAATTTCATTTGATATAGACGAAATGATATTTGTGATATAACAAGTTTTCATTTTCAAATAATTACAAATCAATCATTCAATTTTATTCGAAACCCTAATTATTTCACTCTAATTCTTCGTTTTTCTCCTTTTTCTTCTCTTCTATTTATATAATAAAATTTTAAATTTAATTCTTATCCAGTTTTCTTCTTTATTTTTCATTTTTTATTAAAAATAAATTAAATTTCATTTAATGACAAAAAAAAAATTCGTTTGAATAAACAAAAAAAAAAAAAGAGAAAAAGATGAGAGTGTGAGAGTGTTCATTAGAATCTAATGGATTTGCATTCTGTTTCATTTATGTTAATTAATAAATGAATTAATTAATTAATTAATTGATGAGAATAGATAAGACAGAAACATTAATAATTTGTTAATTGAATTTTTTAGTAAGAGAAATATGCAAAAAGAAAAAAATGTCTTTTATTGATTGTATTAATCAGTCATTTCACATAGAATTAAATTGATTAGAATAAGAAAATGGTTTTGATGAAATATTTTAGACAAACAAATATTTAAAAAAGTAAATTGTAAATTTAAAATAAAAAAAAAAATCAACTGTTATGGAGAAAAATTTACGCAAAACATTGATAGATTAAAATATTACAAACAATCGAAATCGATTAATACATTTTATAATTTGATTTGAAATCAAAAAACATTTTTTATTTAATTTTCACCTCTGTTTTTTGAAAAATTTTTGCAAATTACTTTTGATAAAACTATACTTTCGCCATATTTTACTCTGAAAAATTTTTCGCTTTATCAAAGTAATCATATCACGTTGTCATACCTTTTTTATGAGTTAATTAACTTATAAACTAAGAGTGTAAATTGAGTAATCTTAACGATATGATTTTTATTTGATAAAAAAATTTGTGAAATAATTATTGGACAATAAATTTTTGCATATAGAAAATTGTTGCAATGTTACCAAATTTATGCAAATTATGAAAGTAAAGTAAATGTATTAAATTAAGAGTAATCTAATTTTCAAAAAAATAAATAAATAAAAAATTAGAAAATTTTGATAAGAAATTTGATGATAATAAACAGAAACGAATCACTTCTTTTGTTACATTATTTGAAATATAATATCCGTACAACTATTTCATCCAATTTTTGTATATTTGGTAAAAAAAAATGAAAAAATAAAACATTTAATTTCAATTAATCAAAATTAATTACATAAATTTAATTAAACAATATAGTTAATCATTCATATTTATTAATTTCAAAATTGAAGAAAGAAAGAAAAACAACTTTTACAGGTTTTTTTTTCATTTCTCCTTTTTCATTCCATTCCCACTGTCTTATTTTTTTTTCCCATCTTTTTTACTTAATTACACCTGTCCACCTCTCTCATCTTTTTTACTTAATTACACCTGTCCACACCTGTCACCATCAATCATTTCATTTTTTATTGTTTAAGTTCAAATTTGAAGAATTTTTCCTTTTGTTAGATTTTGTCAAAGTATTTTTACTTTATGACCAATTGAAGCCGAAATTTTAAGGTAATATTTTAAGATTGAAAATGTTATTTTCATGCTATTTCTTTGTTCATTTATATAATTATATAAGAAGTACAGTAAATGTATGGAAGAAATGAAACGTGAAGTAATTAATGAAAATGTTAATGAATGGATAGAACAGGTATGATATGAACAGTTGTTAGTACATCGAAAAAAAAAGAAACCTAAAAAAATGAAAAATTAAATTATTTCATTTTTTCTGACTTTTTTTTACACACAAATTCTTTTCACAATAGCTGTTCCCATCTTATTTTTAAAAATTTTCTAAATCAATTTGATTAACATTTAAAATTTTAATTCTTCAGAAATACATCTTATGCTATATTTTTATAATTTGCATTTTGCTATTTTCTAAATTTGCAAAGACGTACGCTTATATACGTGTTGGCATATGCTAACGTACGTATGCTACGAGTTAACTTATACAACTTATCTAAATAATTTTTTATGTAAATTTAACAATTATAAAATTTGCATAATTTATTACTTATTAGCATTTATGATTTCTACAAATAGCATAGAAAAAAAAGACATAATTAATATTAAATGATAAAAATAAATTATTTCCTTTCTGCTTATCCTAAAAATGAATTCCAAAAAAAGATGAAAAAATAAATTTTTTCATCCCTTTTTTTTTTTAAATAGAAAAAGAAGAGAAAACCTGATTTTAAAATCTTTATCAAAATTATAGGTTGGCGTAGCCCAAGCGATTTACGATAATCAAGCCGAATGGCCTGACGAATTAGCATTTGAGCGAGGCGAAATTTTGCGCGTTCTCAACGAACGACCTTGTAAGTTTTTCATTTTTTTTTTTTTTTCTAAATTTCATTTTACAAAATTTTAATGCATTCATCGGTTGTTATCGTTATTACCATTTATTGTTGTTGCTATTTATCATTATTATTATTATTGACAATATTATGATTATTATTATTAGCAGTAGTACTTATTATTAATAATATTATTAGTGCTAGTAGTTGTTAATAATGTTATTATTAAAATGATTCAGAAAATTTTGTTACTTCAATTATTTACACTCAAAGATTATTATTGTCAATGCAGCAATTATTAAATTTGTTATTGCTTTATAGTAAATAGCTTTTGAAAATTTTGAAATTTATTTAATAAATGAATAAAATTAGTGGATAATTCTTCAAAGAATTCTGATTCAAATTTTTATCAGTTTTATTTAAATTAACGCTGAACGGTGATATAATTACTTAGTTGTCATTTTTTTAATTATCATTTTTGAAATTGTTAATTGTGTTGTTAAAAATTGAAATTGTTAATAATTGGAAATGTTAATTATCATTTTTGAAATTATTCATTAATTCGATCTTGAAGAAAGAAATAAGTTTGAAAATAGGATGTTACTATATTTATCTTTTCAAAGATTAATTTAATATTTTGTTTAAAATCTAAAAATCAAAAAGTTGCTCTTTTGTTAATAATACATTATTATAACTTTGAAATAGTAGCACTTATGTGAAAAATTTAAACATCTAAAATTTAAACACTGCTCAAAAAAAAAGAGAAATTCAATAATTTAAGAAGTTAATAATATGATATATTGAAACATATGTGTATACTTTTATAAATAATTTGTAATTTTATGATTGAAAAAAATCTATCAAAGTATAAATTTAAATCGATGAAAGAAGCAATAAAAAATAATTGTGTCACTGGTTTGACAAAAATTATTTCAACGAATATTTCTTCTTCTTTTCTCTTTCATTTTTTTTTTCACATTTTAAAATGTTCAATTAAAGCTTTAAAAAGAAAGAAAAATAGAAAGAACGAAAACATCAAAAAGCGGTTCCATTATTTTATTTTATATTTTTTCTTTTCTTTTTCCTTTTTCCTTTTTTTTTTTTTTTGTTGAAATTGAATTGTTCAAAAAAGTGTTTCACTCATAAATTTGATGTATTTATATAAATAATTTGCAATACTTTTTATGTATCTTTTTTCCTTTTTTTTTTTTTTTTCATTTTTACTAACAATAACAAAGTGTTTTGCATTCATTTTTCAGTTATTAAATTGATTAAAAAAAGAAAATTTAACTTGTTGAAACACAATAGATAATAGTAATATTTTAAAATGAATTATAATTATATTTTTAAAATAATTTTTTGCTCTTTTTTTTTTCATTTTTACTAACAATAACAAAGTAATCTTTCATTCATCTTTCAATAATTATTATTGTTCAAAATATTTTATACTTATTACTGTAATTGTTCTGTAATATAAATTCACATATTACGTATTAAATTTAATTAATATTAGATTTAATATAATTAATATCTAATAATGGAAATACTTTAAATGATTTGATAAAATTTTATTGAGGAAATATGTTTTATTCAATTGTTTCATTTGTGAAATATGCAATTATTTTTAATTATAATACCGTACAAAATTTCTTGAACTGTAATTTTATACTTGATATTTATTACTGAAATTATTCTGTAATTTAATAATATAATTGTTATTGTTCAAAATACTTTATACTTTGTAATAATTTGTTACTATTTAAAATACTTTATACTCAATAATATAATTGTTATTTACTGTAATCATTTATTTGATAATGTTTACTTTTGATATATAATATTTGATCAAAATAAAGTAAAATAATTGTTTAACCTTTATTTTCAAATATATTTTACCTATTTCAGATGCGAACAGTGGAATAGGTATTAATACAGGTTGGTGGTATTGCATTAATAAAAACGGTAGACGAGGTATTGCACCGGCAAATCGTCTTCGCATGCTTCATCGATTTCATCAAATTACTTCACCTCAGGTATGCATGAAAAAAATTTAATTTCAGTAAATTAATTTAATTTTATACCTGTCATTTAGAGCAGGTAAAAAGTTACATTTTGTTCCTTTTCCTTCTTTTCTTCCATACACATTAAGCAATTTTTTACGTTTAATTTGCGTTGCCTTTTTTTTTACAATTCAAATAATTACTTATACTTTGCTAACGAAAGTAATAATTCAAATTTTAACAAAAACAAAATTCTATTTTATCTATGTTTTAAAATTGAAATTTATAAGTAATATATCTTATGTTCTATTGCTTAAAACGCTTTTTTTTGATATTTCAAGTGCGATTATTTTTGACTAGAATTCTTTATGAACATTTCAAATTGCAATATTGACGAAAAAAAAATTGATTTCAATTAATGAAAAAAGATTTCAATTAAAGAAAAAAGAAAAAAGTTTAATTTCTTTTATTAAATGTTCCCGAAGTGTAGAGAAATTGATTTCAAAAATTTCTCGCCCCCCTCTCTCATATAAATATACATTTTTCATGAAAAGCATTTTAGAAGATGAGCAGCTGTATACGAAATAATCAGCTGATATGATATCATTTAAGAAACTTTTAAATTTGAAGAAATGATAAAAGGCAAAAAGATTGATTGTAGTATTAAACTGTAATGCATAAACGACTTCAAATATATCCATTTGAATATTTGTGATAAGAAGTGATAGGTTGATATAATGATAGAAATATTCATACAAAAAAAAATGATACAAATGTTCACATTATCAATTAACAAATAGTTTAATAATTTAGGAGCGCTTATGATCTTGTTAAAGTGCGCCATAAATTCTCATCTTTTTTTTTTCTGATAATATTTTAGCACGAAAAGAATGAAAAAGACTTTTGTTAATTTATCAACTTGAACATTTTAATGATGCAATGATTATATATGTAATATTCCTATAGCATTTGAAACTTTTTACAAAGCAATTTTATAAATTGTTCACATTATCAATCAATAATAGTTTAATGAGCAAAATTTCAATTGATTTAATTATAATCATTTCGAAATGATTCCTTTTCATCATCAAATGTTCTCAATAATTCTTTCTCTCTCTCCCTTCTCTCCATAAATAATCAAAATGTATGCTAAATTTCATTTTTTTTTTTTGTATTAGTTAATAATTATTGTAAATGTTGAAATTAAAAACTGATATAAATAATAATTAACAAATGTTTTTCTTTTTTTTCCAAATTTTATAATAACACTCATTTTATTACCGTCGTTAATATGTTTATTTGTAATATTTTTTTAACTTTTCCAATATTTCTTAATTTCAATAACATCTTTTTTTTTTATTTTTCATTCTCGACAATAAGATTGAAAGTTTATGATTGAAATCGAGAATTTTATGATTTTATCTCTTTTCTCAAATCTTGCACATATTTATTAAATTCAACGGTTATTTCAGAGAATGCCTCTTCTCTTCTAAATGGATTAATGAATTTTAATCCGTCTAAAATTAATCTTTTTTAAATTTTTCATTCGTATTATATGTGTGTGTGAGTGTCTGTGTCTATGTATATGTTTATGAGTAATAGGTCTATAAATATAAGTACCACTTTAATTATAAGATTTGTTTACAGAATTAGTTTTGCTTTATAACTTCTAATATTAAATTAATTCGTTTCATCTTTCTTTCATTATCATTTCTATTATAATTCAATAATTTCATTCATAAAAGCAATTCGTACGAAAATTTGCACAAAATATTGAATTTTCTAAAAATTTGTAAAATTTAAGAATGTTAATTTTTTTTTTTTTTGAATTAAAAAATTGTTCAAAGAGAAGATTTTCACAAATTATATTTTTAATTTTTCATTGTAATAAGAATGAATCATCAAGTGAAAAATTTATGTGTTAAATTTTTTCAATTAATTTACAAACAGTTCATTCTTTTTGTATTTTAAAAGATATTTGTGAAGCGTAGGGAACTTTTTTAAAATTTCATACATAAATGACGTAAAACGTGAAATGAAAAAAAAGTGAAGTAAGGAAGTTCTATGAAGTTACACTTTTTTTTCAATATAAATATTCAACGAATTCCTTGTCAATATCAAGAAATATCACGTCATATCCACGTGTGTTATCAATTCCGCGTAAATTTTTGATGACTTTTGCGCCATTAGTTAACATATTGTTTGTCTTATAAGAGAAGAAAGAAAAGAAAAGAAAAAAGGAAATAGAAGAATAATTAATGAATGAGAAATGATGATGAATCAACCAAAAACATTCGTTTTCTTCTGTCATCAATTCACTTCAAATTTTCTCTCTATTTCTCCCTCTCTCCCTCCCTCCCTCCCTCTCTCTTTCCCTCTCTTCCAATTCTTTTCAAACAATAATTTATTTTTTCGAGCTGCTACATTCGCTTCTTTCTTTTTTTTGTTTTTCTCTATTTTTTCCAAATTTGCTTTATGTTTTTGTGATGTTTAAAAGCATAACTTCCGCCTTGTACAGCTGTTTCTCGATGAATTTTTCTCGAGAAGTTAAAAGATATGAATAGGAAAGAACAATTTTACATTTTCCGCTTGAAGCATACTTTAGCTTATTGTTTTATTGTTAGAGGAGTTTGTTGTTTTATTGTTAGAATGAGAATAAAGCTTAATTACATTTATAAGACCATTCCCGCCACGCAATGAATATTTCATTTTTTTTTCTTTCTTTTTTAAACTTATATTTTTCTTTTCTTATTTATGCTTTAATTTTCTTTTTTCATTCTTCCACCGAAATATTCCTCAAACAAATTTCGTTTTCGTTCTTTTTTTTTTCACTCAAAAAGCTATCGATTGATTATTTCTTATTTGATTTAATCTTTAGCAAAAAAAAAAGAGGAAAGAAAAGAAGAGAAATTTTAGTTCAGGGAAAAAGAAAAAGAAAGAGTTAGAAGAGTTAAAAAAGAAAGAGTTAGAAGAGTTAAAAAAGAAAGAGTTATAAGAGTTTAAAAAGAGTTAGAAGAGTTAAAAAAGAAAGAGTTAGAAGAGTTAAAAAAGAAAGAGTTGGAAGAGTTTAAAAAGAGTTAGAAGAGTTAAAAAAGAAAGAGTTAGAAGCACAAGTTTGTTACAAATTAGTTTACACAAAGTTTTATCTTTTTAGATTTCATAAATTATAAGAAATTTTTGTAATCTTAGTGGAAATTCAATAAAATCAATCGTTATCAATTATTGAAAATATTTTTATTACAAAGGTTTATTACAAATTAATTATATAATTTGAACAATTTATGTAGTGATAAAAGTTAGAAGTAAGATTTAATTTAGAATTCGAAGTATGACTTGATTTTTGAGAAGTATTTTAGAAGTAAGACTTGATCTAGAATCTAGAACTCTAACTAGGACTAAAAGTTAGGATTAGAAACGACTAGGACTATTCAAATCCTCCACCTCAACCACTTGATCGATTATAATATGAATTTCTCGAAGAAAAAATTTACAAAATGTTATTGCAACTATTTACGTTATTGTTTCCGTTGACGTAAGATTATCAGTTACGTCAGTTTTATTAATTCTTTTTTTTTCAGACTGTTAGTTTTTATGATTTAAATGTTAAATTGAAGTGTTTAGTTATTGATGAATTATTAAAATTATTTTCAAAATAATTATTATCATTTTCATTTAATCTTAGTATTATTGAAAATTCTGTTGAATTATTTGGAATTAATTATGAATTCATTTCATTTCGACTTCGAATCTGAAATTCACTCTGAATTTGAATTCATATACTTCAGCTATAATTTTTCATCGGAATAATACGATTATAAATGTTATTTATGAAAACAATAATTTCAGAAATCGATCTCATCACCATTTATCGATAGCAACAATAGTCGAGGACGGTTCATGTTTAGTAGCACCGGAAGATTGTCAACACCATCGTTTATCGATGACAATAATTCGTTTGCTGATGACATTAGATCACCATTCACCAATGAATTCATCAATTCGTCCACATTTGGCTCAGGTTTATTTTAATCGCCTTTTCATTCCTAAATTTTAAATTAAAATTCAATTCATATCTAGACTGACAAAATTCATGCAAAAAAAAAAAAATGAAATAATTATTGACCATTTTTGCGTTTACACCATTTGATCACTTCCTGATATTGATTAATCTTTTCTCGACAAAATTTCTTTTAATGAAAGATACCGAACAAAATTAATCATTTATCTTAATAAATTAGAGAATTTATCTTTATAGACATCGATTTGAAAGTTTGCATTTAATAAATTTACAATTTTATCTAATTTTTTTTTTTTTTTTTAACTAATTTTCACAAAACTCATTTTACAGAATATAAACTCTAAATGAGTTCACACGTAATCCGTAAATAAATTCACACGTAAATGAATCCATATGTAGCCTAAACGAATCCACACATAATCCATAAATAAATCTGCATGTAATCCAGAAATGAATTTACACGTAAGCCATAAAGGAATTCACACGTAATGCACAAATAAATTTACACGTAAACTATAAATGAATCCACACGTAGTCCATGAATAAATTTACACGTAAACTATTTTTCAACATTACTAATACGTGATGTGATTACGTTGCATCTACTAAGATTTATATGTTAAGAAAATTCAGGAAACACTGATACCAAATTCCGATCTATCCGATACTTTTACTATTTTTTCTTCTTCAGAATCATTATTTGATCGACTATTTCCTTTTTCACCGTTGGAACGTTACAAGGACACTTCCTTACGTCATATGTCTAAGGGAACGATTGGTTCACCGCCACATGGCATTGTACGAAATATTCCAATTAAGATGGAAAGTGTAAGAGTTCATTTTAATTCATTTCATTTCATTTCATACTTATGTCAATATTTTCCTTTTACTTTTCTTTTTTTTATTCAAATCAATAACTTCTTACTTTCAAAAGAAAGTATATCCGATAGAGAGTTGATAGTATCCGGTAAAGCAGATATTAACAGTTAGGCAAATAATATCTATTTAATTATTGTAATTAAAGTAATATTTTATTTTGTTTAAAAATTCTTGAATAATATTTAGTGGATTATTTAGTTAAAATTTAATTAATAATTCTTAATTATAATTCCATTTTATAGCTTAAATTTTCACTTAAAAAGTGAGCTAATTTGATTAAATTTCATTGGAATTTAATGAAAGTATGATGATAATTATTTTTTAATTTACTTTAATTTTTTATAAATATACTTCTGATCTTGTTAATATCAATTTAATTCCCATTCTCAATATTTAGTTAAAATTTAGTTAACACAATGAATCAATAAAAAAAAATTTTGATTCAAATAAAAATTATCTATCAGTTTCTTGTTTTTTTTCCTTTTTTTTTAATAAAAATTTTCTACTTTGTAATGGAAAGTTTAAATTTCGTATCAGGTAGAGTGATTTATAATTAAAATTTCAACTTTTCTTACATTTCAAATAACTTACTAACTTACCTTAATTTTATTTCTACTTCAACTTTCCTGTGTTTACTCAATTCACCATGATTTAATTCTTCAGTTTTCTTCATAAATTCATCCTAATTTTTTTATAAAATATTAAATTGACTTCTATATTTTAGGCACCTTTAAATAATAATGATAACGGTTCTGATAAGCCAAAAAGCAATACTCTTATCTTCCGAAGAAATCGCCATTATCACGATGAACCTCCAATATTTCCATATTATCAAAACAAATTGGAAAGGTTAGCAACATTTTTTTTCCTAAGTTTAAAAATTTACATTTAATAATAACGCCACTTCGATTTTTCTTTTGAAATTCATCCACCTAATTTTTAAAATTTTGATTTTCACAAAAAAAATTTTTTTATTCTACAGTTTTCTTGATTATCTATCCTGTATTGATTGATTCATACTTTAACTAACTTTTCATACTTTAAATATTCGTGCAAATTTATCACTTTTATAATTATTACTTTTTTATAATTCCATTAACTATTTTAATACTGGTCGTTACTACAAGAATATATTTCAAATTAATTTTCATTTTTCATAACTTCAAATTTGTTATATATAATAATGCAATACAAAAAAGAATAGTTAAATGATCCTGAATATAATCTGGAATGCTTATCTAAAGTTTATTTTGAAAGTCTAATATTACTGAAAGAAATCGATCTCTTTCTAATTCAAACTAATTCTTATTCATATTTAAAATAATAAATTTTTTCTCATTTATAATTTAAAATAATAAATTTTTTCTTATTTGTCTTTAAAGCAAATTTTCATACCTCTCTTTTTTTCTTTTTTAAAAGTGACTAAAAATATAATTTCAAGAAAGTTTGCCAAATGAATTTGGCACACCTAAAATTATTACACTAAAAGAAAAATGATAGTTTTATAGCATTTTTAAGCGTATTTATGTCACTTTTGAAATTTGATTGTTTGCTCGAAATTTCTCCTTCCATGTTGCTATGTTACTTTTTATCTAAAACTTGAAGGTCAGAACTAAGATGACCTTCTTATATACCTTAAATTTGGATTGCATTTTGTGGTTTTTTTCTTTTTTTTTTTATTGAATGGCAAATATTTCGTTTCATATTTAAGTATTTTGAGTTAATATTTATTTATCTATTTCAGATTAGAATTAATAGCAAATTTTGATCATTGAAAAATTTTCTTTTATAATATTTAAGAAAAAATTTCAATATATGATACATTCATTTTTTCTTTGCTTAAAAAAAAGTGTCAAATTGTCATTTTTTTTCTTCTATGATATTAAGAGATATACATATTAGCTACTGCGAAATTTTTTGATTTCTATTTGATCCATTTGATCAACTTCATTTCTTTTACATGATTGATCACTTTGGTGACAGATTTCTTTTCTCGTTGACAATTGTAGAAATTACTGTATTTGTTATAGAAACAAAAACTATCAATTAAAGACATTTTAATAAAGACAAAATTTTAATAAAGACAAATTTTAATAAAGACTAATTAATAAAGACAAAAAAAATTTTTTTTACTAACTTTTTATTTTTGTAATTTTTATTTTCAAAAGTTTGCGTTTTAAGTATTTTTTTTTTTTGATTTTATATATTCAAACATAATATTAATTAATTTTCTTAGCTTATCGTAATTTCTTAGACTATAACAGTGATTTTACTTTTTCTAGTTCCCGAGATTATATTAATTATTAAAAATTTCTCATATATCACACTATTTTATCTTAACAAAACTTTTTCTTTTTTTTTTGAAACAATATATTGTGGAATTTTTGAAATTAACAATAAATGAAAAAAATCATTAATTAAAATATCATATTTTATTGAAAATAATCAAAAAAAAGTGCACAACTATAAGTTGTTTTTTTTTTGCTGTAGAATTTATCAATTTTTTTTCTATCAAAAACTTAAATCTTTTTTTTAATTTCTAAATAAAAAAGAAAAAAAAAATGATTTCTTATCAAAAAATGAAATAAAAGAAAAAGAAAATGAAAGAAAGAAAGAAAAAAAAAAGAGAGAGAAAAACGTCCATTTTAAGCATTAAACATACAACGATAAATGAATGATATTAAAAATTTAAGTATAAAAACGAAGCAAAGTTTAATGAGAATTTTCAAGGGCAATAAAATTCATTCTTTACCATTTTTCAATCATTTCATCGTTTTCTAATCATTTTTGTTCAAAATGAAATATAATCAATAGTTAGAGTAAGGCAAAAAAAAAGAAAAAGTTTTTAATTTTAAAAAAAGAAAAAAATGTCTCATAAAGATTGTCCGTTATTAAATGAAAATTAAAATTTTTTAGACTCACTGTTTTTTTTCTTAAATTTTCTTGCTCATAAAGAATAAAAAAAATTTTTTTTTGAAAAAAAATTAAATCGAAAAGAAAAAAAATTCAGCTTAAATTCATAAAATTTTATTTAAATGAAAAAAATTCAGGTTAAATTAAGATATGATCATTTTTCTTTTCTGATTTCTTCAAAATATTGTTTTCTAAAATTTTCCTTTGTCATCTTTTCTTCCTTTATCTTCTCGTTATCAATGACTGATAACAAATGACTAAATGATAAAAAATTACGAAAAATAAATTATTAAAAAAAAACTTTTTCATTATTTAATAAGAGGACTGAAAAAAACAATAAAAAATGGTTCATTTTTTTTTGAGGAAGGAATTTGTTTTCCATATTAAAAGAAATTTAAAAGACAAAGAAAGGTAGAAAGAGAGAGGGGGAGAGAGAGAGAGAAAAAAGAATTTAGCTTTCATACAAAATGAACGAATTGCTTTATTTTTTTCATTTGTCACACGTAAAAGTCATTGATCAAAACTTGTTCGTATCATTAAAAAGAATACTTTTTTTCAAAAATAGAAAAAATAAAAAAAATTCCACTTCTGAATTTTCTTTTTTGAAAATTTCTACAAAATGTTTTTCTTTTTTTTTTTTAGAACGTCTAGAAATTATTCAACATGTTAAGTTAACTTTAAACTCCTGAAAGTGTCGGAAATATTAAAGTAACGGAAATGAGAAATACTGGAACTAGTTCCTTTTGCAGGAATTTCTATTACAATATTTCATTTAAATTAAAAAATTATAAATTTTTGACAAAATAATTTTTCTCGTTTCATTGATATAATATTGTTTTCTAAAATTAAATTTAATCAAAGTTAAATTGGCATTAAAGTACTTTTNATCTTAACAAAACTTTTTCTTTTTTTTTTGAAACAATATATTGTGGAATTTTTGAAATTAACAATAAATGAAAAAAATCATTAATTAAAATATCATATTTTATTGAAAATAATCAAAAAAAAGTGCACAACTATAAGTTGTTTTTTTTTTGCTGTAGAATTTATCAATTTTTTTTCTATCAAAAACTTAAATCTTTTTTTTAATTTCTAAATAAAAAAGAAAAAAAAAATGATTTCTTATCAAAAAATGAAATAAAAGAAAAAGAAAATGAAAGAAAGAAAGAAAAAAAAAAGAGAGAGAAAAACGTCCATTTTAAGCATTAAACATACAACGATAAATGAATGATATTAAAAATTTAAGTATAAAAACGAAGCAAAGTTTAATGAGAATTTTCAAGGGCAATAAAATTCATTCTTTACCATTTTTCAATCATTTCATCGTTTTCTAATCATTTTTGTTCAAAATGAAATATAATCAATAGTTAGAGTAAGGCAAAAAAAAAGAAAAAGTTTTTAATTTTAAAAAAAGAAAAAAATGTCTCATAAAGATTGTCCGTTATTAAATGAAAATTAAAATTTTTTAGACTCACTGTTTTTTTTCTTAAATTTTCTTGCTCATAAAGAATAAAAAAAATTTTTTTTTGAAAAAAAATTAAATCGAAAAGAAAAAAAATTCAGCTTAAATTCATAAAATTTTATTTAAATGAAAAAAATTCAGGTTAAATTAAGATATGATCATTTTTCTTTTCTGATTTCTTCAAAATATTGTTTTCTAAAATTTTCCTTTGTCATCTTTTCTTCCTTTATCTTCTCGTTATCAATGACTGATAACAAATGACTAAATGATAAAAAATTACGAAAAATAAATTATTAAAAAAAAACTTTTTCATTATTTAATAAGAGGACTGAAAAAAACAATAAAAAATGGTTCATTTTTTTTTGAGGAAGGAATTTGTTTTCCATATTAAAAGAAATTTAAAAGACAAAGAAAGGTAGAAAGAGAGAGGGGGAGAGAGAGAGAGAAAAAAGAATTTAGCTTTCATACAAAATGAACGAATTGCTTTATTTTTTTCATTTGTCACACGTAAAAGTCATTGATCAAAACTTGTTCGTATCATTAAAAAGAATACTTTTTTTCAAAAATAGAAAAAATAAAAAAAATTCCACTTCTGAATTTTCTTTTTTGAAAATTTCTACAAAATGTTTTTCTTTTTTTTTTTTAGAACGTCTAGAAATTATTCAACATGTTAAGTTAACTTTAAACTCCTGAAAGTGTCGGAAATATTAAAGTAACGGAAATGAGAAATACTGGAACTAGTTCCTTTTGCAGGAATTTCTATTACAATATTTCATTTAAATTAAAAAATTATAAATTTTTGACAAAATAATTTTTCTCGTTTCATTGATATAATATTGTTTTCTAAAATTAAATTTAATCAAAGTTAAATTGGCATTAAAGTACTTTTTAAATAGATTGAATTATTGAAGTAATCATGTTTATCGACTAACAGAAATCAATTAATTTATACAAAACGTAACTTTGATAGGAGTAATTTCCATTAATTGTCAATAAAATTTATTGGATATTTAAATATTTATTGTTAATGAGGCATGAACTTTTCTCCAAAGTATAACGGAATTTAGAAATGATAAAATGAAAAACTTAAAAATGGTCGTATCGATTAATAATCATTTGCAGAATGAATTATTCCTGATTACAAGGACAATTTTTGTCCTATTCATTCAGCATTGCTTACTATGACAATGTGACAATGTGACATTTTTACATATTCATGACATTCAAGTAATTTATAGCAAAATTTACACTTATTTTACAGTAAAATAATCACAGACATATTGTTATCACTTTTTTTCATCATTTTTCAGACAATTTAATTATTTGTAAATTTCATCTAATTAGTCCTTTTCATTCTAAAGCAATTACATTCTAATATGCTGATAAAATAAAAATTTCAAATTGATTTGCATAAAAGTTTTTGTGTACGATAATAAAAATTTCAATTAGTATAACTAATTATAAACCAGTGGAATTTATATAAATTATGAAAAAAATTTGTTGTTAAAAATATTAAATATTTTTAGTTTTCTAACTTAGTCTTAATTTTAATTAATACAAAATGCTATGATTAATTATGGTTGAATCAATTCTTTATTGTCCTATTTTTTGTCCATTGAAATGAAATCATTTATCATTTAATTAACCAAAAAAAAAAAAGATACTGTTAAGTGAGATGATAAAAATTGTTGAAAAATTCATGTATTATTACACTGAAACAATTTTTTTGTCAAATATAACTATGAATGAGTTCAATTCAATTCAATTCAATTAAGGGTACAGTTTTTTTTTTTTCTTCTTTAACTAATGAAAAAAAAAAAAGATTCTGAAAATGATTTCAATTATAATATTAACAGAAATAATCTTCATTAATTAATCGAATATTATTTTGCTAAAATTTTCATTTTCTGGTTATTTCTCTTCTTATCTATCGATATTAATTCGAAATTATCTTATAAAATTTTGCTTAATTATTAAGCAAATCTTATTTGATAAAAAAGATTAAAAAAAATGGATTTACTTTAAATTTCATTTTGACATTTGCTTTTTTTTTATTTAAAATTTTGAAATATTCACTTTGTCATAAATGTCGCCAACATAACAAAAAATCATTCAGTTATAACTTCATTCATATGTTATTTATTAAATAAGAATTTTTAAAAATTATTTTTTTTAAATTTTAAAAAATTTTTCCAATTTTCTTTAATTGCACCTTTCTTTTTTTAATTTGTATTGCATGCACGATTAAATGCATAAATGCATGCATCTATGTCCCTTGTAAATTTGATAAATTCCTTTAAGTCATAATTAACTTATAATTACTAAAATAAACTTTTGATTATATCAAAATGCTTCAATGTTTTTCATCCTATGAATTATTACTAATTCTTCTTTTTTTTTTATATTTTACTCTACAAATAAACAGATTGTAGTATGTCATATCTGAGTTAAAATTAGATTTTAAATATAACTAAATGGTTTTTTATGTTGGCATCAAGTGAAGGCTTGAGAACTTCACTTCATAAGATGAAAAAAGTCGATATTAAAGAAAAAGAAAAAACTTAAAGTAAATCTATTTTTTAAATCATTTCTTTTTATTTTCGAGTAAAAGTTTGCTTAGCAATAATTGTGGCATTCAAAAATTTTACAGTCATCTCTCCTTATTTAACCTTTAACCTTTGATAACATAAAAAGAATTAGTAATTTCCTACAATTAGCAAAAGAAAATTCTCTAGGTAAAAGACATTTCGTACAAAATTCTCCAAGTAAAATCTATCTATATTAAACAAAATTTTCCGGTTAAAATTCATCTCAATTAAATTTTTCAGATGAAATTTACTTTAATTACTAAATTGTCAAACAAATATAGGTAAAAGCGAACATTTAAAAAATTGAGTAAATAAGGTAAATAATGATCAAATGATTAAAATTGTGTTCATTTTTGTTTGTTGTTAGTTTAGAGGAAATTAAGATGAGTGTTTGGAAAAGAGAATAATCGAATTGAATGAATCAGTGAATGAATGAGTGACCAATGGAAGAGGTAGTGAAGTGGACCGACTAACCAAACCGTTCGACTGGATCCATTTTGTTAACTTTTCATCTGTTAATATTTTTCATTCATTTAGCTTTATTTCTTTTCTTTTTTCTTTTCATTCTATCGAAATCATTGTTGAAAATGAAAAAAGAAAATTTAACAAATTAAACTTACTTTTTCATCAATTTAATCTCATTTTTTTCTTTTCAACAATCTTATTACAAACTTTTTTCATATTTAAATTTAAATGTTTATTTGTCAAATTAAACATTACCGTATTTTCATCGGTATATTGTTATTGTTATGCATTGTTAGAAAATAAAAAAAAAAAGGGAAAAAGAAAATCTGACAAATTAGGCCGAACTATTTTTAAAATATATCGAAAATGTAAAAAGAAATTACTGCGAAATAATTTTGCATACTGTAACATTAAAAATTGAAATTTAACTAAAGATATTGCGATAAAAGTTCAATTAATTTTACATATTTTTCCAAGGAATTATTATTTGATGGTAAATTAGTTATTTTTGGATAATCCTGTTTGAAATATTTGAAAATTTAATGATATTCTTCTTCTTTATATTGTAAAAATGTTTTCAAAAAAGGTTAAAAAAAAAAATCAGTTTTGAAGAAAAATTATGCTCGCAAAACATCCATTAAATACTTCCCGTTTATACATTCTTTTCAGCCAAAATTTATTTAAATCATAAGATTTTCACTATCAATCATGAAATTACACAGTTTATTCCTATTAAACATTTGTCATAAAAATTTAACTTTTTTCAGCGATATGATTAATTATTACTTCCTCGTTTATTAACAATTATTTCTTACCAATAATCCCTTATAATAAGATCAGTGTTGGATAAAAAAAAATATTAATCCGAATAATTTCTGTTTCCAAACAAAATAATTGTTTCATTCAATTCATTGAAAATTATCTGTTGAGAAATGTAAATTACATTACTTACTAGTAACAAGTTAATAAGTTAAGTTATTCCCCAAACCCAACATTAACTAATTAAAAAATTCAATTACGATACTGTTATCCCTATGAAAATATAACTGCCATATCATTTCATTTGTAGCAGAAACTTTGAAATAAAATATTTTGAATATTTTATAATCAAAAATAATTTTTTTGCTCTTCTTTTCTCTTCTCTCATTTATAAAAGTATAACTTAAATAAAATAACAATTTACGTATAATAAAGTAACCACGACTTACAGTACCACTGTCGCTACTGTAATTACTGTAAATTACAAAAAATTGACGGTATCATATAGACTAAACTATTTTCTATATGATTTCTATCACTCATTTTATTCAACAATTCACCTCACGCCGATAATTTCTTTTTTTTTTTTTTCATTTCAATACTGATAAGAAAGTAATCACATATCTTTTCTCTTTTTTTCTTTCATTACTTTGTTTTTAGTATGTGAAAACATTGATAAAACTTTTCTTCCAAACAACAAGTCATCCTCTTTCCCTCTCTCTCTCTCTCTCTCCTTCTGATAATAAAATTGCCAAGAAAAAGCCGAAAGCAAATCTGTCACTAATTTGATAAATTAAAATGTTCATCACATACCATAAGATATAATCATTAAAATTTTTCGTTTAGTTTTATTTTCTACTCACTGATTAGTTTTGAGGATTATAAAAATTTAGCATTTGATTAGCTAAAATTTCATGCATAAATTTATAATGTTCAAGTTTATAAACGAATTAAATAAAATATTAAAGTTGTTTAATTATCAATTTATAAATTAACTTATAAGTAAACTTTCATTCTTATACAATAAATCTATATATTACAGTAGTAGTGGTGGTAGTAGTCTTACTAAAATATAAATTCAGGTCATACTCGTTCAATAACCTTTCTATTATGATTGCTTAGAAAGTACATGACAGTAAAAGAGAAGGTGAAAATAATTTTTGTACAATAACATTCCGGCCTTTTTTTTTTTTCCTAGCAATAGAAGACCCAAAAGCGCCGATTTGTCGCTGATTCCGTTTTCTTTGTCCTTTTTTTTTACCCTCTATCTCCGTCTTTTTCCCTCCCTCTCTCCTTCTTTCTCTCTCTCTCTCTCTTCTTAGATTCTTTTATAAATGAAAAAGTATCATTGTATGAATACATAAATATATTCAGGATGTTTTATATCAAAATTTTGCATAATTTCTTCCAAATCAATGATTTTATTCTCAAAATAGATGCAATTTCTTGTCTTCTCTCTTTTGTTATCTTTTTTTTTTCTTCTTTGAGAAAGAAAAACTATTAATAGATTTAAAAAAAAAAAATTATTTCAAAAAAAAAAAAAATGAAAATGAAAAATTCACGTAATCGGCGGCATATTGTAAATCATTGTCTTGTGATTGCGAGAAAAGTTTATATTTCAAGAGCATTTTACGTCCTTCATTTCTTCTCACTCAATCCCACTTTTTTTTTTTTCTTCTTTTTATAAAAGATATTAAAAATGTTTTTGTGCTCTAATGTCATTGTTATTGCAAAATATTTTTCCCTGTTATTACCATTATTATTACTATTATTATTATTGTTATTATTATATTATTATTACACATTATTACTATTATTTTAATATTATTTATTACTATTATTAATATTGTTATTTATTATTTTTAATTATTACTACTATTACTATAAAACAGCAATAAAATTTGTGATAAAAAATTTGATTCAATGTATGATCTCATTTTTTCCTTTCTTGTAGATTCATTTTATTTTATAAAATCTCATTTGTCCGATTAAATTAATCTCTTTTCAAATAGTCAAACAAGGTTTAATATCATTTATCAGTCTTTTCCTTCTAACATTTTGAATGTTTGTTATCAGTGTTATCTTAAATTTATTGCTTTTTTTACTTCAGCTTTTAAGAAAAACAATTATTTTCTTTCATTTAATGTCAACTTTTTTCCGCTTTTTTTTTTCTTTTGATAGATAAAAATTTTTTGGCTGTGATAATTTAAAGTGATCTGTAATTTTAATTTGAAAAATTGCTAATATTTTTGTTACAGTGAACTCTAAATTTTAAAGATTACATAAATAATTTAATATGAACACATAAACATGCTGCATCCATTCATAATTTTCATATTACTGATATGTTAAAATAATGATATGATAATTTATTATGAATCGTTGGTTTAATTTGAGACAATTTATCTTTATCTTTTATGAGTTTAAAATTTTTATCCTTCATTATTTTTTGTTTTCTCCCAAATTATCTTCTCAACAAGTTGCGCTTATAATTTTACTAATTCATTTCTTTTTAAATTTAACTTTTCAAACGATAATCAATCAATATGATTAGTTAAAAACATTCTTGTTTTAATGATTGTAATGTATTCCGTTAATATATGTCTATAAAATATGAATGTTTATTTATAACTTCTTTTTTCATTGAAACATATCTAAAATTACTTTCAAGGACATCTGTTATTACAAATTAAAATTAATTACTATTCATTCTTCTCCTTATATTTTAATATCAAAAGTATACTCTTCAGAAATATTCTTAAAAATCAAAAAAAAAATTCTTTTTTTTTGCTTTTCTTTGCAAAAATATTTTGCCACAGATAATTTTTTTTTTGATTTTCTTTGCAAAAATATTTTGCCACAGATTCCATCTTTTTCTTTTTTTTTAAAATTATCTAAAAAAAATGATTTAATATTAAAGAACTTTTTAATTCATAATTAATTACGCTACTTAGATCAGCTTAAATACTTATTGTACAATTTGCTTATTTCAACAATCCGTTTTTTTTTTAAATTGATAAATTGATAAATATGCTACTGTTTTGTTCAATTTATTATTTGTTAAAACAATATCCCAATTCATTTAATGAATATTTGATTTAAAGAAAAAAAAGAATTATGAAGTAAGTAATAATTTGCAAATTAAATTAAATATTTAAAATAAAAATTAATTTTTACTTTACTTTTTAATGATATTATTTGCATCAAACATGAACACTTTTATCACTATGCTAACATACTTTAATGACTCATCAATTGTACTTCTCATTCCCTTTTATATCATCAAACCGATGATAAGAGATGATAACGATAACAATGATGACAACGTTGACAACGATTGCTATTCTTTATTCATTTTATTTTATGCTTATTTATTATCAAACAAAAGCTTAAAATGTTTTTTAACCAAAATGTAAAAAAAAAAAATGCTATATAAATTATGATTCATTTTGATTGATGAATCTTTTTCAGGTGCAATATATACATTTATTTATTTATTTATTTATATAAAAGGAAAAAATGAGAGAGAGAGGGAAAGGGAGAGAGGGAGAGAAAAAAAAACGAAGACGATATATCGATAGAATGATTTGCTATTTTATTTTTTATTTTTCTTTTTATTCATTTATTTTTCTTTTTATAGCATGAAATTATCATTTATATTTTAATTTATTTTCAAATAATTTGTGTTTTATTATTTAATAATTCTTTCATACTAAATGGTATCAATAAAATTTTTACCGTTATTATTATCATAAAAATTATCACTACATTATGACTTTTTATTTGAACAAAAAAAAAAGAGAAGAAAAACATACAATTAACCTATTTTTCTTTCTCATATTTATTGCTAATATTTCAATCATTCATTATTATTTTCTAATTTACTATTTATTTTGCTAAATTTCTTTATTACTATCAATCAAATAAATTGAATTAAAAAACAATTCAATATATTATAAAGTAATAGTAAATAGTAATCATTGTAATATCTATCATTCAATTATTTTATCATCGTTACAACATTTTTATCCATTAATATCATGAATATATCATAAAAGATTCCCGTTTGTAATTTTATAATTTTAAACAAAATTTTAGATTTTTATTAATTAAAATTACTTTGAATTAATTATTCATTCGTACTAATTTTCTCCTTTATTATAATGTTCAATTTTATCAAAATTCATTAATTTTTAGCATTATTTCACTATAAATGATTAAATAGGATAATTCTTTTAAAATATTTCAAATAATTATCATTCCATTCCTATCAAATCTCATTTTTAATCATTTAAATTTCTTTTGTACAAAAAATTTCATATCATAATAACATTCTAAATATAATATCAAATTATTTAATTAAATTTTCAGATTCTTTTTTTTTTTGACTTTGGATTTTTCAAAAATTTAAAATCAAAACTAATAAATTTAAATATAATTGAAGTAACAAATATCAATGTATTAAATTCCATTCACTTTGCATTAATACTTCAATTAGTACTAATTACTAATATCATTTTTTTAATATTAAAATTGTTAAAAAATGACTAACTAACTTGTATTACTTGAAATTATTACTTCTGCTGCTACATTCCATAGGTAACGTTTTTGTTATCATATTATCACGTCAAAGAGCGCTTTTTCTGGGTGACAATTATTGTGCTATCACGACCGGTTATAGGAAAGAGAACAGATTAGTATTTCTTCCATCAACTACTGATACTCTCTCTCTCTCTCTCTATTATCAAAATGCGTTGGTGTTTCAGTGGAGGTCGTATTTCACCACCTCCGCCACCACAACGAAAATTCATTAATCCATCGATATTATCATTGAATGCAACACCTGGTTCATCATCAAGTTCAAATGAAATTACCTCAAGTGATGATGATCACAAATGGCTTAAGTTTGCTCTTTTTTTTTTTTTTATCGTTTTTAAACAAAAAAAAAAAAGAGAAAGAAAGAGAAGAAAAAACTTTGTTGCAATAAATTCATATTAAATTAAATTTTATTTTTATTAAATTTTAAATTAATTTATTTACATGAATTATTTTTCAATTCATTACTAATTGTATATTTTGTGAATTAAAATGTATTTTATAGAAGAACAGAAAAATCAGATGCATTTACAACGAAAGCATCAAATCGTCCATCACTTGCATCAAAGCCAAAATTTGATAATCGAAATATTTCAACTTCATTGAATGATGAAAGAGATAATTTACAAAAATCAAATAGGATGGATAGCAACGATAATTGTTTGGATAATGTCACACGAAAGCTTCAAAAAATAGGTTTGTAAATTATTTTTTTAAATACTTTTTACTAGTAATTACAAAATTAGAAATGAAAAATTCATTTTGGAATAGTTAAAAATTAAAGCATTCCCTGTCAATAATTGTTGTGTTCAGTAAAATTATTCTGAGATTAGATAAATTCCTGATTCAGATTGTTTTCCGGAATATTTGTAGCAAATGTAGCTATGAAATAATATTGGCATATTTATTTATCTATGTTTAAATTTAAATTTTGTAGAATTAATTTAAAAAAAAGAAATCCATTTTTGGTTTTTCACATTTTTTTCAATTTATTTTTATTAGGATTTCATTACTTCCGTTGATTCTTTTTTTGCTTTTTCTTATTTCGTAACTTCAGCAATAATAAAAACAACTTTTATTCGGACGAATTCCGGAAGAATGAAATCAAAAACGATTCTAACTCTTTCATTTTTATGGATGAATGAAGAGTGCCATTACTCTACAAATTCCTCTTTTGCTTTAAAAAAAAAAAATAGTAATTGAAAATAATAATTTCTTATGGAAAATTTTTAATCAATAAAATTAATTCTTCTGGAATTGAAATGATGAATTTCTCGCTGTTAAATTTTCCGAACTAATATTGGGAAAAGAAAAAATAACTTTTTTTAAAGCATAATTGAATAGAATAATGCGGAATTTATATTCTACTTAATATCATAGTTATTTGATAAGCTAACTTTGACTTTTAATTTCAAAACTTTAAACTTTGAAATGATAATTTTGTTTTGCTAAGTTGAGTTAATTTTAAAATTAGTGGTCAAATTTTACAAATTGTTTTGTTATTCATATTACTGGGAATTTTTGCTTCTTCCTTTTTTTTTATTTAAAAAAGTTCAAAAAAAGGGTGGAATGAAAATGTTGAGTAATTAATTATTAATTAGTAATGGTATATCCGTTGAATTCCTAAAACCTTCATTCATCAATATTATTTCCGATCCAGGAATATGCATGCATGATCCGGAAATATTTTATTTCAAGAATATACGAGAGAAATTTTTTTTTTTTTAAATTATTGTATGTTAATTTATTAAAAATTTCACCGTATTTTCGAAATGTATTTATTAAAAAAAAAAATAAAAAAGAGAAAAACATAACAAAACAAAATAAAACAAAAATCCGAGATTATAAAATAAGAAATAATAAAAAAGGAAAGAAGTAAAGAGAATAAAAACTCCGGAAGCAATGCAATTTTGATAAACTAAACTTAATAAAAAAAAGTATGTATATGAGAAGTCGATATTAATGTGATTTTATAATGTGTTTGAAAGAATTAACGATTACTTAAACTAAACATATGCTCGATAAATGATTTCGAATTAAGTCTTTCTCTCTCTTTCTCTCTCTCCCTCAAAGTATATTTTATATTTTGTTTTTTATGACTTTTCCTTTTGTAAATTTAGTTCTATAAGAAAATAATTAAATTTGTCTATGAATTGTAAAATATAAAGATAAAAATATCACTTTAAGCTTTTTCGAGAAAGAATGTAAAAAAAAAATTAATTAATAAATATGTGATTATGTATACATCTAATTTGTAGTACAAATTTATTATTTTAATTGTAGGAAGTTTAATTTAGGCTGAAAAGCTAAACAAATGAATTAAGTAGTAACTCATTTATTTTCATTTCGTTTAAAAGCTTACTAATATTGAAAAAAAAAAGGAACTAAGCTTGAAATGACACTTATTTTTTCACGCTATGAAAGTACCATATTTTTTTTTATTTCAAAAAACTAAATTGAATTTCAAAAATAATTTTGGTAATTTGAATAGTTTTTGAATTTGAATGAAGATAATTAAAGCTTAATATCGGATTATACTTATCTAGTTTCCACTTCAAATCTCTTTTCAAATTTTGATTGCTGGTATTTTTGAAATGTTTTCGACTCTTTTTCAGGAACAACCTCAATGGATGATTCATCACCTTCATCAAAATTTGCTATAGGCAAAAATTTTATCTCAAAAGAATCTAACCTTCAATGGGGAACAAATTTGGATTCCGGTACAACTGGTACCATTGAAGTACAAAATAATTGTTGTTCAGGTAATGAATCTGAATCGGATAGTGCTGTTGTTGTTAATACAACAATTATTCCACACGATGAACTCAGTTCTTCATCACCATCATCTTCCGGAATTGTTGCCGATATGAATGATTCTAATGGTGAAAGTAATCAGGTTATTAAATTTCACTTTATTTTAACACAAATTACAATCATAGTTGATCGATCGATGGGAAAATTAAACTTGATAATAATTTCAATTTATGCCTAATAATAGAATGAATAATTTTAGTAAAAAAAAAAAAAAAATAATAGTTTTTTCTTTTCCTATCAAATGACATTATGATTATCTTATGAAAACATTTGTTCGATATGAAATCATCTGATCGATTTCAATTATTGATATGTAAATATGATGAGAGATCAGAGATCATTTTCTTGATAAAATTTTCAGCGAACATCAGCAACATCATCACTATCATCATGTGAACAATCATCCGATTTAACTGAATCTAATTATGATACTTCACGTATGGGAAGAATATATCGATCACGGATGGATGATCCAAAAGATCAGCAACAAATAACAGATCATTTCAATGATATGGAAGGAATAGCTCCAACTCAACGTCAACTAGATGAAAAAGCTGAATCAAGCAATAAATCTATTTTACATGATAATTTCATCAATTGTAACACTGTCACCTGTCCTAGTGATTTGAGAATAATCGGTAATACAGAGCAACGATTTAATCTTCCTCTCAATTTGAATAATCAACGAGATTTTATGCATAGGTAACAAATTTCTCTTTTTTTTTTTTCTAAAGTTTTCTTTGTTTATTCCAAATTTGAAGTAAAATAATTAACGAGTAAAAACTCAAAAACTAATTTAAAACCTTGAATTGTTACATTTATTCGTGAATTGCGTCATTTTTTTTAAAAAAGTCAATAGTAGTATGGGAAATAGTTAAGTGTTCATTTGAAATTTCTATCGGAATAAGTTGCAATTCCGGATGAAATTTAAGGAAGAGCTTTAAGACATGTCTAAATTTCCGGAATTTCTAAAATGATGAAAAAGGAAACATTTCAGGAGCTCATCAATACCACCTGAAAGTATGCATGGAAATAAATTTACCTCGAATGATCATTTCAAGCGTAGCGAAAGTATTGCACCCGAATTAGTAAATCAGCACCGTTCTCTAGAAAGGTAAAAGAGATGGAAAAGTACTTTAAAATTTTATATTTCCGGAAAGTTTCAATTTCATTATAAAATAACTAAAACTTACATATTTTCGGACTAAGGAAATTATTATGTTCGGTTGATTTGAATAAGTGAAATATATAAAAAAGAAAAAAAATCCTTTTTTTTAAAATTGCTTTAAAATTCTTTTTTTAAAAATTGCTTTATTCATGCATCTGTCACTCTCAGCTAATTTTTCTCAATGGGAATTACCAATAATAAAAAGGTGTATTTTAATTAAATACTTAATTTAGATGAAATTTTTGAAACGATTAGTTTAGTTCGAAAAATTTTTAAACTTTTAAAAATTAATTTAAATTTAGCACTGCTGCAATATGTTAATTCTAAAAAGTTTTTGGAATTTTGGAAGGATTAAGCTAATTCATTGAAATCAGAGGAAATGGGTTAAAAAAAATTTTTATTTTTAGCTCAAGATTGTTTCACATTAAATCATTGATTCATTGAAATCAAAAAAAAAAAGCACAAAAAGCGGTTTATTCATGTTAAATTTACACAAGCACAAAAATTTGAATAATGCGAATTTTGATTTGAAAAAAAAGGGAAAAAATTGAATTAATAATTAGTAAAGAATCAATTTCTCTTCACTTTAGAAACAAACAAACTACAGCGAAATGATTTAAAAGCCGAATTAAAAAAGTAAAATGAGAATTTTTTAAAAAATATTAATAAAATGATTTTTTTTTCGACGAAAAATTTCATTAAAATAATTTGAAGAAAGAAGTTTAATAGGAATTTATGAATGTATTTAATGAATAATGAAAATATTTTTAGTAATGGAAATAATTCAACAAATGAGGAAAATATTAAGAAACAAATTATTTGCTCAAAACTTGTTGAATATTATCGAAATATTGAAAACAGTGTTGAGCAATTAGATAAGGTTATTCTTTCTTTTTCTTTTTTTTCTGCTTATTTCTTACAAACTTTTTTTTTAAATTTCTCTCATTTTTTTCTTATTAATTAAAAAAGAAATGAAAAATAATGAAATGAAAAAAAAATTTGAAAATGAAATAATAAAATTGGAGAAAAAGAAAATTTGCTATTAATTCAAATGATTTTATGCTAAATCTTTTGAAAAAACATGAAATTTTCAATTTTTTCTCTCAATTTTGTTTAAATAAAAATTTAACTAAAATATAATTTAAGTTATTGTGAAATGTTTAAATTTAATAATGTTAAAATAATAATTTCAATTAAATTATACAGTTTACGGCAACAAATTCATGGCGACAACAACATATTTTGCAACAACATATTTTTGATATTAAAGAATACATAGAAATGATTACAATTTCAATGAATTGTTTTCTTGGTGTCGCATGTCACATTACAGTTGATATTACTAATCCAAAAGGAGAAGGTAATAATTTTTTTGAAAAATTAATTATTTTTATTAATTTTCTTTTATTTTAATTATTAATGCTTAAATTAAAATTAATGCTTAATTTAAAATTTAACTTAAAATTATTAATGCTTTAATTTAAAATTATTAATTACAGTACCTTATTCTTCTTTTTTGTATTTTTTTCTCATTTTAAATTGTTTAAATTTTAAATTAGTTTTTTTTATAAACTTTCACTTAAGATAGGATTAGATATTCATAGCTATTGTATACTTTAATTTAAAATTATTAATGCTTAAAATATTGCTGATGCAATTAGCTTTATGAATTAATGAATTAGCTTTATAAATTAATTTTAATTTTATTACAGTGATTCATTTTTTTTTTCTTTTGTATTTTATTTAATTTTATTATATCATATAATTTTCATTCTGCATTATCTTTTTTTTCATTTTTATTTCTACCATAATAAATCGAATAATTGCATAAAAAAAATAAAACTTAAAGCTCATAATTATTATAAAAAATCAAATATCTCAAAGTTTTTTTTTTCCCGAATAATTTTGTAATTTTAAAGAGAGCAAATTTTGAAATTATTTGATTTTTAGAGTTGAAGCAGTTACTTTTACCATTGAAAAGCTCTACTGCTATTATAACACAATTGAAGCAAAATTTGGACAATACCGGTTGGACGCTTAATACTCTCTCACGACCACGTAACGTTTATGGTACAACACCAGGTAGTGATGCTTTGGATCAATTTTTTGCTGTTATCAAGCAGGTATCTCTTTAATTATCATTAATTTGTGTTCTATTTTATTTAAATAATAGCTAAATAGATGTTTTAATGTTTTAATTTAAAATAAATGATTGTTCAATTCGAATAATTTCTGAAGTTTTCTAAATTTTTGAAAAATAATTCTTAAAATTTCTTCTTTATTCTATCGAGAATTTTAATATTGTATTTTTAAAATTTAGATTTTTCAATTAATTTATTTAAAATTTCAGTTACCAATCGATTGTTGCAAATTGATACAATGGGCATTACTGATGGTACCATCGTCAGGTGTTCATTTCTTGACGAATACTATAAACGATTCTTTTAATTCCAATAACGTTATCACAAGTACTGATCAATCGTATGATGATCCCTTATTAAGGTGAGGTGATAAATTTCAAAATTAATTATATTGCTAAATCATTATAACCTTTTGAAAGATAACCTCAATTTTTTTTATCATTCACTATATTCCATTTCTTTAGCTTTTAGTAATTTCTTTTTACCTCTAATTAATCATTTCTTTCTTTTTTTTATCACTTTTAATTACCGTTATTTTTTAATTACTATTTTGTTTTTTCTCATTTTCATTCTCTTTTCATATCTTTTTGGTTTGTATTTCTTTTTTTTCAATAAGTTTATTTCAGTCAAATATAAATTTGCCAATTAATAGCCAACAAATATTATAATTTTCTTTTTATTTATAATTTTACAAACATTTGATTGTTTTTAAATTATACGATTGAAATTTTATAGAATGTGTGAAACAAATGGTAGAATATCAATTGGAATGGATTCAAAAAAGCAACAAGTAACATCAAATAATTTAATGAATATTTCAAATTTAAATGATTCTCAAACACCACAATCAATCTTAACTTCTCGTACAAATTTTGGCCCATCAACGACAACAATTGTTAAACAAAATCGTGTAACGTTTGCTGATCATTTGACTACTTTACATCAATTATCGGATTCCGTTCTGGAAACGCATGTTCTGGAAGAAGATGATTTAGAATCAGTGATTAGTGATCATGATAGCTTTTATCAGGTATAAATTTTTATCAGCTATAAGTAAAAATCAAATCAAAAATCAAATTAAGCAGTGCTTCTATTATATTAAAAAAAAAAAAGGGAAAAAATTAAGCAATACTTCTGATACTTAAATATTTAAAAATATTTGATATCTTTCATCCTTATATGGATTAATTTTGAATTTTATTTACTTCTTTATGGTATTTGGTAATCTTCTACGATCATTTTAGCATATATTTTTATTTCTTAAATTTAAAAGGAAAAAGAAAACTTTTTTTAAAACTATTTTCTAATTTATTTTATGTTTAATTTTATTTGATTTTTACTTCTTTTAAAAATAATTGTTACATTTAATATTATTTATTTTTTTTTATACTAGCAGAACTAAAAATCATTTTTTTAACAAAATAAATGCGCAACACAACAATAAAATATTTAGCTTCAATTTATTACATTTAAATGTATTATTAAAATTCATAAATTGAATTAATTAGATTAGAAAATTTCTTTAATTCAAATATCATTTTTTTTGATCAATCATATTTATTTTCAGTTTTAAAATTTTTATACCAAATTTTAGGATTCAACAATTGAAGGTGATGATAGTATCATAAATCGTCGGATGAGACCGATAACAAGTTTACCACCATTGCCATTATTGAATACAGAGGTATGTATGCATATTTTTCCTCCTAATTTTTTTTTTCTACTTTGAGGAAAATTTTCAGATTAAAATTTTCCTTCAATAATAATAATTTTCAAATGATACTTGTTAATTTTATTAATTATCACTTTCACTTAACTATTTAATCCTATTTTTTATTCTAATCTTCTCATTTCATTTATATAAAATATCATTTTTGAATTATTAATTCACTAAACTAAATGAATAATTGATAACAATCATTTCAAATAATTGATATAATAATTACTTTGATAAGTTTCATTTAAAATATAAAAATTCAACATAACGTTTATTATTCATAATTAACTTTTAATTAGACTTTTCCAAAATGATTTTTCAGGTGATAAAATCGTTGTCAAAAGATGACAGACAATTGATTGAATTTTATTCACCACAATTGGATGCACACACTGAATTCCTTTCTAAGGCAATTGAAGAGTTCTTAACTGTAATTGAAGAACAAATGCCACCACATGAATTTGTTCAGAAAGGAAAACTGGTACTATTTTAATTTTTTACTTATCACTTATCAACTTTTTATTTGTCAATTCTGTTACTTATATTGCTTTTGTATGCTTTTATTCTTTCACTAATTGCTTCAGTTTTTTTTTGAATTTTTATGAAAAAAAAATTAATATCATAAAATGTTTAAATTCATTGTGTTAAAGTATGAAATGATGCTTCCCCATATTTTCTCATCAATTAATATTTTAATAATAATTTAATAACAGTCGAGTAGCTGCTAGCTATTTAAGATTAAAATTATCTAACGATTTTTTAAATTCTATTTTTGAATTGAAAATCGAAGCAGTATATGGAATATTATTAATATGATAAATGAAAATTGTTACACATAATTGTTGAATTAAATATTCAAATATATTTCAATACTTTTTAAAATTAAATAATCTTTTTTTTACAAATAATCTAAATGAAATAGCTCAAATATTTACTACTGCTATTATTTTTATTAATTCATTTGAGATAATAATAATAATAACAATAATAACAATAATAATAATAACAATAATAATAATAACAATAACAATAATAATAAACTTTTACAGATAATACTTACTGCACATAAATTAATTTATATGGCTGATACAATTGCGGAATGTATTTCATCTGTTAATGTTAGCCAAGAAGTGAAACATGCAGCTGATCGATTGCTTCATGTATTGAAAACATGCGTTCAGGCTACAAAGCATGCCGCTGATGAAGTTTGTAATTTTATCTTTTATATTATTTCAAAAATTTTATTTGAATTATAATATTTTTACATATCTTATGAAAATATTTCATTTTGCTTATTTGAAAAAATAAACGACAATTTTTTTTTTCAATAAATTAATTCAAAATATTGATTGATTGATTGATTGATTAGTAAATTATTATTATCACAAGTATAATGATTATATTTCAGTATCTATCAGTATCAGCTGTACAATCAATGGCTAATTGTATTGTGACAGTATCACGTGCTGCATATGATTTGAAATTATTAGTGAAACAGTGTTGTAGTAATGATTAGTTTTAACTTTAACTTTTTTTTGATATAATATACTCTCAAATTCTCTTTGTTATAACTTATTATATTCATTAACATTTAAATTATCCATTTTGTTTTTTTTTTTTCATCTTTTTCAAGTGATTTTAAATATTACTAATTAGTTGTTTAAAAAAGATAAATGAATTTTATCACATTTCTGAAAGAAAAATTCAGTGTTTTTTATTTCGAAACAAATATAAAATTTAACAATTCGTAGAACTGTTTAATTACATAAGTTTATATCTAATTTTTTGAAATGACTGACGATTAGTATTTGCGGAAGATTTTAGCAAATTAAAAAACAATTTTATGTGATATTAGATTTTAGTTAAACTTAAATTATGAATAATGATATTAGTTTAGCTAAGCTTTTCTAGCATTTTTTAAGACGATATTGAAATTAAGGAAATAATTTGTAATGAAATAGCACAAATTTAATGTTATCCAATAAGTTCAAATTTTCATATAATATTACTACAGCAGTAGCTGTCAAATGGTAATAATTATTCCCTTTTCGAAATCAATTGATTCATTTATTAAGAATGAAATTTCATATTGGCAATATTTGTTGTATATTTGAGCGTTTTTCTTTTTTTTGCAACTTAATTTCTTTTCTTCCCTACTAATAAAATGCAAAATATACTTCACTTATATATCATTGTGAAACTTCGAAAACTTTTCCTCCCAATGTTTATTTCATTTGAGCTACTTTTTTTTTTGTCATCAATAATTCTTCAAATGTAAAGTAAAAAATTGATAATACGTTGCTAATGAATGTAATGATAAGAAAGGCTAATTGCAAAAAAAAACCATGCAAATTGCTACAATATTCTTTCTGATATGGAAAAAACTTTGATTTCTGATTGCTTAATTTCTTGATGATATCTCAGTGATTCGTCGATGATTGTTGTCGAATCAGATTTCCATTCCAATGCATTTTTAATTTCTAATTTTTCTTTACCGTTATGAAATTCTCCTTTTTCATTCCCAAATGTCTTCGGTACAACCAATATCGAAATGCTTTAGAAACAAACGGGAAACTAAAAGTGACCCATGTAACTCACTGTCATTTCAGATGCACAAAAAACAAGAAAATCCAGGTTATCCTATAAAGTGAATTTAATAAGTCATATTATATATATATTTTTAAAAATATTTTGTTCTTAATAAATCATTTTATCAGTCTAAGTTATTCATGTTCAAGTTACAAAATTAAATGTTACAAAAATACAAAATTAAGGAATTACTTATCCACCCATGTTTCAAATGAAATTCTCGCATGACAATATATATTACTTAGGCAAAAAATTGAGCTATATTTCTGTCTCATTTATTACTTCGATTCTTACTGGCGTAAGAATATTAAATCAAATGCTATAAAGATGCCAACACAAGCTAAAAGCTTTCAATGATTAGAATGAAGTCTTCAACAGAAATTAAGAAAAACTGATTTACAATTCGATGTGAAATTTTGCAGGAATAAATGCCAAGATTTCCATTAGAAAGGATTCATCTCGAATGACAATCACTTTCTGCAGTGGTAATGAAAGAATGAGAATTTTTACCTTGGAAATGTTACAAGGAATATTCATTTGAAATCAAAGTTGGTCGAGTCAAGGTTCATAGAAATTCAAAACAGCGACTGTTACTTAACTGAGAAAAAACTGTTGAAAACGGGAAAAACTTCCAGCATTGTTCTTGTAAAGTGTACCTTCTATCTTGACTTCAGGTTAAATGCATATAGAATTATCATTCTCTAAGAGAAGATCATGATAGACAGTGGTTAAACCGTTCCATTTATTATGTTCGTCCGGTTTTTGATCTATTGATGTTTAACAATTAGTTATAGTTATAAAAGAAAACACAACCAAAGCAAAGAAAAAAGTGCAAAAGAAAAGTAAGTGAAATGAGTGAATTAGTTGTGCAAAAGTCGAAGTATCCTAGGTGTGCGGTTCATCATCTGAAGAACTGTTGAAAAAATCACTATCTCCAATTGATTTGATTACTGCAGCCATCGTATCAGCTGCCAAATTCTGTCGTTCTGGACCAAAAGGCATCTTGAGTAATGCTGATCGTGCCTAAATTTTTTAAAGAATGCAATAATAACTCGGAACAATATTATTTTTCTTTTCTAAAACCTCAACAGATACTGAAACACGTAACGTCTTACAAAAATCTCCAATTTGCTTCTTCATATGGTAATTAATTTACAAAAACTTCTTACGAGCAGCAGTCACTCACTAGCTTTTGAATGTTTCTATATAAAAAAAAAGTGAAATAAAGTTGAAAACATATGCTGCAAATATTCCTAAATTTCTATTCAAAGAAAATGAAAAATCACTGCATGAATTTTATTGACCAAATTTGTGCCCTGTTCATCGACACTTTTCTCAAATAATCCATCGATCATTGATTGCGAAACACTATTTAATTTATATGAATCTTTCTTGGGACTTTCTGGAGACTTTTTACAATTGCCAACACTCGATTCTTGCTCTCTGTGCATATGTATATCAACACCTATTTGCTCGTTCTTCGTATTCGATGAGTTTTGCGTCAGTACATTGCTTGACATTAAATCTCTCGCACCAACAAATTCACCAAATTCATTTGCAGTTGTAACTTTTGATTTCTTTTTTTTTCTCCTCTTCTTGAAATACGATATTTTGCTTTAAAAAAGAAAAAAAAAATGCATTATTTCGAAGAAAAGTTCGAAACCTAAACACAAAATTTTCGGTTTGTTCCACTCACATGCTTTCTTTCCTTTTATTGGAAATTTGAACATATCACCCGAAAGCAACAAAAGTTTATATGAAGTCTAAACCTTTGAGGATATGAAGTAAGGGAACAATATTTCGGAAAACTTACGTTGGCAGCCACTTTGTTCTGTTTTTTGAATTTCTCCACTTCCAGTTTGAAATAATCAATAACTGCACGATCCGGAACATCTGCATCTTTAATCAAACTATCAAATAATACCTTTGGTCTTCCAAACAACTTCAATATCATTTCTGAAAAATAATTCCTCACAATTTCTTGTAAAAGTGGTACCGAAGAAGGTTATTTATTAATAGAATGACAAATATATAGACCTACTAACATCTTATTAATGTTTATTAAAAATACCTTTTTCCTCATTTGTCATATCGCAATCATCTGATCCGAACTCTTCATCACCAAAAGAATTTTTGGAAGACTTTTTAGCAGGCTTATTAATAGGGAGATCAATTTTCTTAAAGTCTCGTTGTTCATTTGATTCAAGAGGATTCAGTTTCATTGTTTTATCGCTCCAGTTTCCAGCTTCTAAGATCTAAAACGTAATATCCAACGGAAAAGTAGTGCGTATCAGCAATGAATTTGTCAAAATTATTAACAATACATAGAGATTAGAGCAATAATATTACATAAAGATCATGGAAATCTAGAATATAACAATCACAAAGCAGTTCCGTAGTTCTCATTTGACTATAAATTCATTCTCGTAACACGTATATCATAACCACAGTAAAAGCCAACCTGTTTTATACGAGGCACTCCATAAAGTTCGTGATATCCACTTAACTCTTCTATTGTTTCCTGAAAACCTATATGTATAAAGAGAATAGAAAGTTTTCCTTTCCTCACCTCACATTTCATACTAAATAAAAGTAAATGTCATCCGTCCAATGCAACTCTAGCTTACAAATCGAACTAATATTGATATTACTTTAATGACGTCAATTAAGTACTCTGAAAAGTATAAAATATTGTCTCTTTAGCCAACATTTGCCTATGTGTTCAAATTTCAAATAAAAGTGATATCTGTGATAGAGCCCTTTCGAATTGTCAAAAATTACTGTCGTAAAATTTTGAAGAGTTTCGGACTCACACATACGTTTCAATTAATAATTAAGCTCGACTTACAGCATCCGGATCAAGTTCTACCAACTCTATCTGTTCATCAGCACAAAAGCGATATAAATTTTCTGACCAATCCGCCGAACGTTCCAAACGTTTACAAACAGTAACCTGCAGATAATGATCTAGATCTGTACCAGCAGACAAAAGACAAATCTGTTAATTTCATAGCACTTACGGTGCAATTCAGATGAAATTTTACAATAATTCAATGTTCTCAAAAACTTCAAGCTATTAATTTTTAAATAACTTTTATACTTGAATTAGTATACTTGAATTTCTGCTCGCCATGTGGACATTTGTTGTTTCAACTGCTCCATTGAACGGAATTCTCCGTCATAGTTGTACACGATAGCACCAACATTTACATTCCGTGTTGAAGCCTTCCATTCATTAATCTTTTCAACTGTCTTCAACGATACTAACTTCAAGCGAGCCACGTAATATTTCGTGTCCAATAGAAGTTCATTCTTTCGTTTCAACGTGGAATTTTCATTTCCTGTAATTCCACAGAACATAATTTGCATTTATAATGCATTTTACGTCATTTTGCATGCGTAAATTCAACCTACTAACAAAGTCGATGACAAGTAAAGAGATTTTTGTGTGTGAATTTTTTCGGAAAGAAAATATGAGAAGAAATGCAAAAGTTTTCTGCTTTTCTTCAAACTATTGATGAATTTGCACATTTATTCCGATGAAAAATGATACTTACCCAATAGTGACTCAAGTAAATTGTCATTTACATCGCCAATTAATAATACTTTTGACAGATTCGACGATTTCAACTTATCCATTTTATCACGCTGTCATTCACATCGAACACATCAATTTTCACGCGAGATAACAGATCTGTAAGAAAAACAAGTTGTACGTCAAGTATGATACGTGAAACGTTTTTTTCAATAATCGTTATCTTTGTCACTCTCATAGTCATCGGAAATTCATTCGTTTAAGTACCATTAGAGAATTACTCTTGTAACAGTATCAGAGAGTTAATCTTCTGACACTATCGGGAATTTGACTTATTCTCGCGGAATAATAAAGGATTTGATACATTCTGGTGACACAACCGAGGGTTTGACCAATTCTGGTGACACGATCGAGGGTTTCACTCATTCTGGTGACACGGTCCAGGATTTCAGTCATTCCGGTGACACGATCGAGGTCTTGATTTATTCTGGTGACACGATCGAAGGTTTCACTCATTCTGGTGACACGGTCCAGGATTTCACTCATTCTGGTGACACGATCGAGGTCTTGATTTATTCTGGTGACACGATCGAGGATTTCACTCATTCTGGTGACACGATCGAGAGCTTGACCAATTCTGGTGACATCACTGGCGAACAGATAGCAACAAAAAGTATCACAATGTTAAAAGAGAAGTGTTACCTATATTCCCTTGCAAGCAAGCGGAACACTCCTTATTGATCAATACTAATTCAAAACACTCTGTTGGGCATTTTGCCAGAACAAACGTTTTGAATTGCTTTGACATTATACACTTTTTATTCTAACAAGCACGAAATGTTGACGTCCGTGAACTTCTTTCTTTCTTCCTCTTCTCTTCTTCTCTCCTCCCTCCCTCTCTCTCTCTCCTCTCCTTCTTTCTTTCTTCTTTCCTCACCACATTTTTTATTATCAGTCTTTTTAACCCCTATTATCTCTTTAAAAACATTCAATTATATCACTTTATAATCACATATTGACTTGATTGATATGAAATGATATATTCATACAATCATTGATTATTTTTCATTTCTTTCCAATAGATTTTTAAGTATTTTTGATTTGCGATTAAATTATTTTTTTATGAATTTTTAACGTGATTGAATGACAATGGGAATAAATAATTTCTATTAAGGATCTCAAATTTTCCCACTATAATCATAAAATGTTATCGGATAAGAAAACATGGTGGACGATGGATACAGAAACTAATCTTCCACATAACTATGCTACAAATCCTATCTTAACACCTACTCCAGGTATATATTTATTATAAAGGAATAAAATTTGACTAGATTAAAGAGGTTACGTTAAAAATTTTTCTAAAAAAGTTAAAATTTATAGATTTAGTTTTTCACAATATGATATTGTTATTTGCATTAATAAAATGTCATCTTTTCCATGTATATTTCAAACTATTTTTCGTTTCGACCTACACATATGATTTCACTTATATCAGCGAAATAACTAAAATATAGGAGAGAAGTATGTGAGAATGGATCGCTTTATTTACAGTGCAATTTTCTAGAAATACGGAAAGCAATGAGATGTTTCACAGATATCAGCGAGCTGGTAAATTGCAGAGGTTTAATTGATACATCCGTAGATAAGATAACACCATTGGGTATATACACGCGTATTAATTCACCGATGTGCAGTTCAGGAATGGATACTGATAGGTTATCACTATCACTTTACTTGTTTACAGTTTTCAGGATTAACTGCTAACGCTATTTGTGGGAGATGATCTCTGCTTGATCCTGTTCTGTTTGCTATTTCTTGGGTTTTCGTATTATTCTGAAAAGAATTTTCAGTGTATGTTATCCAAAAATTTTAACTTACAGTAACTCAGCAGATTGGACAGGTGACAAATATCCATGTTCGGTATGTAGCAACAAAATGTTATGCCTATGTCGGAGTTGTGTCAACCATAAAAGTTTGTTCCTTTTCTTTTTCTTTATGTGAAATTAATGTCAAAGAACAAGTTTGATGCGTTTTAGGAGAAAGCCATCTTAACCGAAAATTCCTTTTATCTTATTTTGCAATTATTCAGAATTGATAAAAACTTCATTCAATAGTTGCATAACGAATACTTATTTAACAAGAAAATTTAGACTGGAATGCCATTTTCAGTCCGATTTGTTGATAAGCACAATTTGCAAAGAAAAAAAGAATACAGGAAGCAATGTTTCACTCGTGAAATTGAAAGTATTTTTGCAGCTGATGTTAGTTTCAAAAAAGGCTTGGTAGCATCTGCTATAATGTCCTTTTTTTTTCAAAGAATTCTTTTACGAATAATGTCTGAATACTAATTAAAATACCTTGATTAAAAAGGTTACATTCATATTAATTTCAAATTTTTGTAATTTTCGTGATTTTCCAGATTTCTCTAGGCGAAGAGTTGCATTCAACGCATGAGTCCATTGAATATTTGAAACAAAATATTCTTGACAGGAGGAAAGCTATAAAAAAGAAAAAAGCTGCTCTGAAAATTATGTGCAGCAAAACCGAAAGATATCGCAAAACAATTGAAGAGCTTAAGGTCCTTTTTCTCATGTCTGGCATCTAACTTCTCATTTTCCTCATAACTTATAAAAATGTAAAATTTGCTGTTTACTTTTATTTAATATTATTTTGGCCCTCCTCATTCTGTGTATAAAAGTATTTAGTTAAAATATTTCGCACACGAATTAAAACAAATTTATAGGAACGATGTCGTGGGCATCAAAAAGTTCTTTGTGGACCGCCAAATTCACTACAAACGTTTGTCGATGCATATGAGGATAAGGTGATGGCTTTTACGGGAATTTATTTCGAAAATTATGCTTTTATGAAAATTCTTGTACAGTACGAAGTTTCGAAACGATTTCTCTTCGTATGATCATTTCTGTTTAACTTAGCCAGCTTCACTTAAAATATGCTGAATTCCTTATTTATCGTTATCAAATGTAAGCTTACTTTTAACAATCCCTGCTTGGATTTATATTAAATTAAATGTTTGGATTCATATTGAATTAAATCAGCTATTAACAGATATATATCCAGAAAAAAAAATACAAGAAAAGGGCTAATGAAAGTCAATTTAGTTGCAAAAAATTGTGAAATTCAATGCACAATGGTTTTTAAAAATTTTTCCTATACAACAAGTTTTAAAACCGGAACCTATCATAGATGAAGTGGAACGACACTGTCGAGAAATGATTGCGGAGGCATGGTAAATGAACTTGATTTCATGTTTATTAATTATAAAAACTCTAATTGAGGATTTATTCCCTTATATATTTGCAAGAAAAAAAAAATGTATAAAACAATTTAACGATGTTCTCTTCAGTCAAGAAGAAATTTCTCCACCGACCAATGAAATTCTGGCTCCAATAGAATGTGCAACTTCGGAACATTGTTACACGGTAAATTTGGTTTCATCCGTTTTGTCTCATTTTAGATTTAACCATTTTACATATTTTAATACCTTTAAATACTACTCAATTTACATTGAAAATTTTAAAGAAAAAGTTTCCAATGAAATAACCTTGCACAGCACATTTATACTGTTATTATCGGGATTTAAATTTCTATAGCATAATTTTCTTCTCTTTTGAATATTTATACTGCAATGAAGTGATATTGGAGCGTTATAGATTTGTCATTGTGACGCACCGGATCGAACGCAGTATAAAATTTTGAAAGGATGGCTGAGTATAGGCATTCCAACCGTACCTGTTGCCCGACCGGTGCATAGCATGTTTGCTGCATTTGTTTATACTATCCAGCTTGTTAATTTGCTAACCGTTAATTTCGATGTATGCATACCTGACCAGGTGGCTTCTCATTTTCTGTCATTTCTGGATTTTTTCTTCTGAAATTTAGGTCACTTGACAGATTTTTACAAATTTCTCTTATATATATATATATACTTTTTTTTTTCATTTTTATTCTTTGGTCAGTGACAAAATAGGTATATGACGAGATATCTTTGTGATTGTGACCCTTCAAGTCGAGACAAAATTTTGAAAATATTAAATACTTTTTAATGGGTTTCAAAATTCTGTTCCAGATATCATATCAAGAATTTTCTTCATGCCGAAAATGGACGGAAGGTTTATTTGATACGGACATTTTCAAACTGAATCGTGCAGTTGTAATGCTATGCTTGAGTCTAGGCATTGAATCAAAATTAATTGAGCCGCTTAATCCATTTGCTAATCTTCTGCTTCTCAGCAATATTGTGAATGATCCCAATTCTGTTCCGAAGGTTTGCCTTTCTTCAATGGTTTGTTAATATTTTCATATTTGCTATCCGAATTCAGTTTCTACATCCATTTGCTATCCAATATACATTATTGGATATAAATAACAGCTTTCCTATATAAGAAACTGTTCTGGTAAAACTAATCTTTGTTAAACCTCAGTTTAGTTGTTCAAAGTGATATTTTGTTATAATTGAATTCTTCCTTTGCTGTTTCCACCACTGTTCTTTGATAATTTAATTGATTTTTAGCCAGGACATCATACACTAACTAACGAAGTGGCAGTTGTTTTGGAAGAAGATCTTAGACAGATTTGTTGGGCGGAACGTGAAAGAACGGTTATGACTTTAGAATTACTTTCCTTTTTTTCATTTCTTAATCATTCTCTTTGCAAAATTTATTTGTATGAAAGAGTTTTATAATTTTTGTTTTACATTGCACTGTAGCATATGTCTAAAAAAATAACTTTAAATATTTTAATAATGTTTCATGTTGATAGCAATTATTTTGCAAACCTTTGTTTACTCATTCAGTGTAGTGTAATGTATAAACTGTAAATGTTTTAAAATTTCAGGAAGAAGATGAGTGGTATATGGTAAGGTATAGGGATAATTATTATGATGAAGCATATGATGTTTCAACGCCTTTGAGACCAATCTCATCATTTAGTGATTTGGAAGAAATGCTTCGTGATTTTTCGGCTTTTGCCTCACCGTCAAGTCGTATGTCTGAGCATGATTTCCAATGTATTCTTGAAGATGCAAGCCGTCAACATTCACCGGAGTTCCTTCCTCGTTTTCTTAACATTTTTAAGAATTTTAATTTGAAATGAATTGTAATATGAGCCTTCAGTTATTTATTTCAAAATAATGCATGTTATTTTGTTGTTAAAATGTATTATAATTTATTGTTTCGTTTTAATGCATTGAAACAAATATTTATTGTAAAATCAGATTCCTTTCAAAAAGGATTCCTTTCAGTACATGCATTTTGAATTCGAATGTCAGGAATAGGTTTTTTCCATTTGCTTATATTATTTTTAGGTTTATTTTTAGTTATGGAATTTAAAATTGGTAGAGAGGTAGTGTTACAAATTAAAATTTTTAAATACTAGTTAACATAGGCTATCGTTTCCATACTCTTGTATTTTTCAATTAAGTTCTTATCTTTCACTTTTACCAAAAATATTTTATTATTTGATTAACTAATACTTTCAGTGAATGTTATTAGCAAGTAAAAAATCTAATTCATCAACTGATTAATCAAATAAGTTTTTCGAATAATATTTTCTTCTGCAATGCTTCGGAAACATAGTCTTTCCGTTTTTCGGGTGTATTTTTTCGTTAACACTTTTTAGCATAAATCTAAATCGAATAATGCTACAATCTGTATATCTTTTGATACAATATTTTTTGTCTTTTTTTTTTCTTTCAATGTTATTTATAAACTCTACATTTCATATATTTTTACGCATTGTAAAAAAAAAATATGTATATAGAGGTGATTAAGATCTTTCACAAGGTACGACTTGCATTCCTAATCGTTACTAGCAAACCATTTTGCCAGTTTGCGACCGTCTTTTCTCCACAATTTACATATTCTCTTCACTATTTTCAGTAATTGGTAGCAAAATTTCATTTCATAATGATTTTAGATAGAAACTTTTCAATTCAATTTATAACACAGACAGTATAACTCATTTCGAGTAATTGATTAAATATTACCTTTTTTAACAAAATAAATCTTAGTTTCTTATATTTCAGAAATACTATAAGCCAAGAAGTGCTCTATCATTTATTCCAATGATGAGTTGAGATCACTTCAGGTATTGTGAAGTTTCAACAAATTATTATCAATAGGACTTTATTCTTTGAATCTCATCAGATTGTACCTTATATCATCTAGCAAATTATTCTTAATGATAAAAGCCACTGATAATATCAGTTGATGCTTGAGCATCTTTGTATAGATGTCATTATTCTCATATAGATTATAAGATCAAATTAATTCTCGTTCCTATGATATATGTCTGTTATTTGTTATCAGTTATGTAAGAAAATTGAAACTATTGTTTAATGATAGTGTAAGTTTAATGATAGTTTAATGATAGTTTAATGATGTACTATTTTAGTTGTTTATTAATTATTTTCCTTGAATTTTTAAAACATTATTAGAAAAGAGTTTATATTTCATTATTTATATCTTTTGCTATATGTTTGTATCAAAAGAGTTATTTAAGTATGCAAGATGAAATATGAAAGACAGCTAACATTCACATCGGATATTTTCATATATATTCTAAACTAGTTTGAAAATATGTTACAATAAAGTTTAAACGCATATGTTTTACTATGATTGTTCATTTGTAATAGATTTAATTACCATTACACGAAATAATATCCTAAAATACCATATACGAAATAATATTATCTTAAATTATCATATATGAAATAATACTATCTTAAAATTATACAACGTCAAAATTTCATTCTCAAAAATCTTTTTTTTAACTTTTTGATGGAATTGCATCATATGACAAGCTAAACTTAGCTAACTTATACAACATTCTTTACTCTCTGGTACTGGACAGTATCAATACTAAAAATCATAATTTTTCATATCATTATCAATATTCAATTGATAGTGTCAATTGTCCCGTGTCAACTGGAATTAAAATGTGACATATCGTATCAAAGGATCAAAAACAAAATATACTGCTAAAAATATAACTTTTCATTTGTGTTACATAATATCAGTAGTGAAATCATTTTTTGTCTCTTTTTATCGCCATCACAAGATAAAATGTTTTTTTTTTCTTTACTTTGACAATTTGAATTGCTCTTATAGCCTATTCTATTGTGACGATTGCGCATTTGAATTATTCTTACAGCCTATTCTATTGTGACGATTGCGCATTGAATTGTTCTTACAAAAGCCTACATAAAGAATAAATAAAAGAAAAAATTCCTCTGATTTGTATTCATTCTTACCCATTCCCTTTGATCTATATTTGCCAAAAAAAAAAAAAAAAAAAAACCTCGGGAATATCTTCTTTTCTTTTTTTTCTCTTCAAATACTCATCTTTTTGTCTAGACATTTTTTTTTACAACTTCTTTTCAAAAAAAAAAAAAATGATTTTTAACGTAAATTTTTAAAATTCATATTTTTTCCCTATCCCTTTTTCTTGTTAAACTAATCCAATTTCATTTTACATTTTTAAACTTACTACTTTATCATAATCAAATTCGTATAGTTTCTTTTAAATTTGAGCAACTTTTTCATTAGTAATAATTATCACTTAAATAATGAAGGAATTTTCGTTAAACATGATAGTAGTGATAATGCATAATTCAAGTGATAAGTATATTTTGATTTTCCATTACAGTTAAATCGAATAATCTGGATATAGTGCTTTTCAGATAATTATTTGAGTATTATCATTTTGGAATTTGTATGAAAGGATTTTTCTCTTATCAAAAAAAATTGATTTAAATTCGATACTTCTTTTAGTTTATTTAAAACAGATTAAACACACATAATCTTATTTATTCTAATATTTCTTCACTTTTAATTTAATTTATACCATGAAATATTGATTAAAATAAAGTCTGTAATGATAAACATATTAGATTAACTACTAATGATTATAAGTGATAATATTTTACATAAATGAACTAAGTTATTAATACTGTTTACTTCTCTTGCTATCATCTTAAAATGAGTAACTTTTTCTTTATCATAATTTATCAGCAATTATTTTTTTTCTTTTTCCGTCGCTTCTTTTTTTTTTTTTGATTTGAAATTTTCTAGCGAAAAATAAATTTATTGTGAATTCGACATAAGAATGCTTTTTTTTTTCTTTTCCTTTTTTTTTTTGTCTTACTGAATTTTAAATTAGTGACTGATTTGCGGAAAAAGTGCAAGTTTGGAACAGGTTTTGATTGCTAAAACAAAACAACATGAAATGATGAAATATAAATTGTAATGTTAGCCATTTTTGATTTACTGATAACTGCTTTTCCGGAATTTATTATTTTCATGTAATACTATTATAAAATGATCTATTATATGTTTGACATTTTTCACTTTTTTTTTTTCTTTTTCTTTTCTATTTCACAACTTTGTTGCGTTTCAATAATCGAAATCAAAAGTTAAATTGTTAAAAAAAGACCAATTAAATTTAAAAATTGAAAAATTGAATTTTAATTAATTAAAAAAATTTAAATTTAAAAAAAATAAAAAAACTTTCCATTTTTTTTCACTGATAAATTTCTTCATTTTTTTCTCTTCTTGTAAAAGCAACTTTTTGACTAGGATGTTATATTTCATAAATGACATCTGTTATAATAAATATCTTTTTTTTTACAAAATTCGGTAACACTTTGGTTAACGATTTTTAATATAATTTATAAATTCAAATTTGATTTTTAATATAATTTATAAATTCAAATTTGGGCACACTTTTGTTGGCATATTGAATAATTAACAAATTTTTTTATGATTAATTATTAAATGGAGGGTGAAAACAATTTATTTTCTTGTTATTTATAAACTAAACAAGTTAAGCGAAGTCAAGCGTCTAAAAGTTAAATAATATTTTAATATTGGTAATTATATTATTATTATTATTGTTATTATTATTAATTTTATTATCATTATTGTTATTATTCATTATTTATTATTATTATTATTCAATTGAATTTATTACAGTTCGATTCAATTTAGCAATATTTCAAAGCTGTTACATTCCCAATCTCTTTCTTCTTCATTTTATCTAAAATGATTATTCGATTTCCAAATAAAATTTATTTTACATGCACGAAAGATCAAGAAAATTCTGTAACCTTTTCCACATTCATGTTAAAAGGTCAAAAGTGTTACAGAAATAAAAGCGCTCTTCCTAAAAAATATGGAATATGAATATTGAGTACTGAATAAGGGCAACTGAAATTCGTTGGATGATGTCAAGATTTGAGAAAATTTCCAACCCAGTTGTTACATTTTATTCTATTTTTTATTTCCGGTTAACTTTTGCTAAAATATCATTGCTAGACTGTGTCATACCGGAAATACTGAATGATTCATTAAAGAGAAACTATTCTCCGTGCAATTTAAGCATTAAATTCTTTTTTATTATTAAAAATTATCCTTTAAAGTCTTATAATAGTGAAATATCAAGAAAGAAATAAATGCATGAAGGTGAAAAAAATTCCAAATCTAATTGATTTACTAGCAGTGAAATGATAAAAATGAAATAAATGCATAAAAATAAATTAATCTAAAAAAAAAAAAAAAAAAAACATACACAAAATGTGAAGTTCATTTGATGATTGAAATTTTTTAGAATTTAAATATTGACGTTTCATTTATATTTGACAGTCGACATAAATCATTGTTGGCATTAAAATTAAAGGCCTAAATATCATATATCATTTATATTCTATGATCGTTAATCCTTAATTGCTGCGAAAAAATTCGTCAAATTCTAAAAAAAAAAGTTTTCTCTGATTTTTTAGATTCTTTTCTTATTTTTTAAAATCGAACACATTATCCAAAAATTTTAAAATATTTTTATTGGTAATGCAATCATTATAATACATCAAAATTGCAACAATAATTCATTGTATCATTTGTAACTGATCACTATCAACAAATATTTTTCTTTTTTTTCTCGATTGTTTGTTTTTTTTTTTTTACAGAAAATTCTTTTATGTTAATTAATTCATTTAAAATTCAAAATTTTTTAAACTCTTTTAAACAAAACCCAAATGACGATAAAGTTCTGGAAAAAGTAAATTTTAATTTTAACTTTCGTTTCTTTTTCACATTCTCTTTTTTTTTCTCTCCCTCTCTCTCTCCCTCGTTCTCCGCACTTCTCATTCTTTTATTGTTTTCTCTTCCTCTAATTATTGAAGAAGAAAAACCGAAAGTGAAAAATTTTAGAAATTAATACTTGTTAAATGCACAGAAATATATGTTTAAATTTATTTAATACTTATATATATATGTATGTAAAATAATATATTTCTTTTTTTTTTTATTTTATATTTTTTTTTTTTTGTGATGAAAAATGCCAAATATTTCACTGAGTTTTGTATTGTTTTCCGTATGAGAAAGCATCGAAGAATTCTTCTGTGCAATGCATTTTTGAAATTATTTTCACATGTCAATGTCATGTGGCTGAGTGCAAACTTACGATCGGTTAACAATCATAAAACATTTATTTCATAAATGCTTTCATACGAATTCATACATAATACAAACATACAATTACTTTAAAAAAAATAAAAATAAATATTTATAATTTTACTCTAAATAAATATATATATTTAGATATAAAATAATTATTGAAATGAAAGTTATTATTTTTTAAAATTTTATTTTATACTTTATTCAATTATGTTATAGACTATTTAACCAAAACTTATTACTATATAAAATTCACTTTTTTTTTTTTTAGAACAAGAAGAAGAAGAATAAACTATATCTGTTATTTGCACTAAACAAAAATATTTGTTTTTATAATTTTTCAAAAATTTTATTGTTTAGATTTATCAACTTAAAATTGTATGGAAAATTCGAGTTGTGATTAATTTATTTTATTTGTTTTTTTTTTAAATTTCGCATAATTTATCTAGAAATTTTATGATTTTTTTAAGAAAAAAATTAGCAAAGAAATTAAATGAGAAAAGCTTAATTAGCAATATTATTAATCAAAAATTTTGCTTTAATGTAAATTGAAGTCTCACATTTTCAAATTAGGACAATGATTAGAACTAGAATAAATAAAATTTCACAAGTTTTATCAGCAAAACATTTGGATAATTTTCATTTTTAATCGAATATGAGTATAAATGCAAAGAAACAATAATTTCGTTCATTCTTTTTTCACCTTTGACCCTTGTGAAAATATTTTTTTTTTTTTAAATCATATTCTCGAAATAAAATCAGTACTGTTTTTTTCTAACTACCATTGTACCTTTAACGTATTTATTATCACTTAGTAGGATCATATTTTTTCAAATGTACTTATCACTGATAACAGCTGATGTGAAAAGCAATTTATTGAATTCGGACAAATTTAACAATTATCGGCAATCTTTCTTTGCTTTTAATTTATCATTTTGCAAATGAACAGACACTGACACAAGCAAATATACACACATACACACACACACACAACACACACATACACACACACATACACACACACATACACACACATACACATACATACGTATAGTAAGATAATGAGAATTCTCATTCAAAGCAAAAGCACCAAATGACACAAGGCGCAAAATATATAAATGAGCATTGCAGCAATAGCACATCGCTCTTTGCATACATACATTATCATTACTTGTTATCATTACTTTTACTCGCCGAGAAAAAAATCTCTTTTATCATCATTATCACTATCACCAGCTATGACTACCACTACTATCATCAGTCATTAGCACTATTATCATTATCATCAGCCATCATTATCATCATTATCAGCAGTCACCAGCACTATTATCATCACTAGCCATCATTATTGCCATTATCACCAGTCATCATTATCACTATTATCATCAATCATCAGCACTGCCATCATCACCAGCTATCAGCACTATCACCATTATTATCATATCACCACTATTATCCTGATATTCCCGAAGATTATCATAATTATCATAATGTCGGGCAATTCTCGATTTATTTTTATATTAAGTCACACAACTCTGCAAAACTCTTCAATATTCTACATCTTATCTAATTATAGTGAGAGTATATCCCAGTGAAACTGTTTAAACATTGAATTTAAATTTTCATTTTGATTTGAAATTATTTTATTCCTGCTAATTCAGCAAAAACCATAAATCAAATATGTTATAAAATTAGTATCATTGTGTTAACGATATCAGTTGTAATAATTAGATATCGGCAGCTTGAAATAGCCAGTTTACATACATTCAATTACTTTATTTTATTTTATTCCATACTGTCATTTTAATATTTTTCATTTTTAAAAGAAAAGTTAATTTTCAAATTCACATTAAGTTATCGCCATTTATCGGAAATGTTAGAATTTCAGATAATTAATAAATCTTTATCATTAAAACATGATAACAAATATATGCTAATGAAAAATGCAATTAAAATTTCTCACAATTTAATGAACAATGAGAAATTATTCTTTCCTTTTCTTTTTATCTTTCGATTGCAAATTATTTGAAGCAATGCAAATGAATAAAATTTATACATTTTTTGCGCCAATATAATGTTTAATAATTAAAATCTTCTCCTCCACAAAGATCAAAAGAAACCGCTTCAAAATTATGATAATCAAAAATTTACCAACATTTAAAATCATTTCAGTGATATACAATCAGTGCTAGCTCATCAGGCAAACTCTGCTTTTAATCTTCAGTAAAAATAAAATTTAGTCTGAAAGCTTAGCAATAACAAATTTTAAATGAATTATGCTAGAATAAACTAATTTCTAATTACACATCAATTTTATTAAATAAAAATAAAAATTAAAAAATAGAAAATTTATCATTCGATAACAAAAATTATTGAAATAATAAGCAAATGCAACAATAATTAGTGATAACTTGATAAAAAATTGGAAGGGGCGGGAAGCTATAAATTTGAAAAATTTGTTTAAAATAATTCAACATAATTTAACTTTAATTTAATCAATGAAATAAATAATCCTTCAAAAATAATTTTTCAAACTAAATCAAGCACATAATTAATTATCATTAAGGAATTAAACATTGATAGTAATAATTAGTTTAAAAAAATTTTTTCTTGAAATTTTTGATTTTTTTTTTACATTGAATTTTAAAAAATAAAAAAATTTTTAAAAATATATTATAATATAAAAATTTGTTTCACTTCTTTTTTCGTTCATTTTTTTTTATTTTGTTAAGAAGTATGATGCAATAATGGAGAAGTATGATGCAATTTGGAAGTTTTAAAAGCAGATGAAAGTCATTTTGAGCATATTAGTCATCATCTCGACATATTATATTCTGATTCATCACCATATCAATGTGTATGACAATAATGATGATAATAATGATGGTGATAGTGATAGCGATAATGATGATGATAATAATAGTAATAATAATAATAATAATGATAATGATGATGATATTTGTACAATTTGTAGAACAAAATGACCAACAAATTCAATTGGTCCTCTTTTAAATCTATTAGGGTAAATAGATAGATAAGTAGATTATATTGAAATGAAACAAGAAATTTGATTGTTTATTTCATAGAATCAGAAAAAAAAAGAAGAAAACAATTTCTATGCAAAAATGTTATACTTAATGAATATTTAATGTTTACATCTGTCTCTCTTTATCTCTATTTGATCATTTCTATTTATGCATCTAATAGATAAGCAATAATTATAAACAGGTAAACAGTTAGGTAACGCTATGACAAAATAATTAATTGTTTACATTTGTTATTTTTATTTATGTATTTTGTTATAATTAAAATGAACAGTAAGTATGCTATGAGAGTGAAATCATTGCCATTTTTGTTTATTTGCACAATAACCGCCGCCCAAAATTCTTTTTCACTTCAGAAAAAGGTTATAGCAATGGGAAAATTACCTTTTGTATATTTAATGCTTTTAATTTGAAATAAAATTTTATTTTTATAATGTTTCATTTAATTTTCCACATTTATTAACTTTTGAATATTTAATCATCTAATCTTCTTTTTTTTTTATTTTAATTAATTGCTAAATTTCTTTTCCTTGAAAATTTAAGTTGTGATTTACAGATTTTTACTTTAAGTTTTTTAATTCTCGTATTTAATTCGATTATCGCTACAATTAAACATAAAAAAGAAATAAGTACTATTTTATATGATACTGTATAATGTGTGAAATAATATAAATTTAAATATATGTTATTTAAGTATGTAATAAAGTTAGATCGTAGTAATAAAAAAAAAACTAATAGAAGAATTTGAAAATAATTATCACAATTAATTAAAGTGTTACAAAAAAGAAAAAGAGAAAAGAATAAAAATATTTTCTAATTCGCTTATATTTTTTCATGCATTTTTTTCAATTTCAAATTAATTATAACAAATCTTACGCCTATTTTTTTTTCTTTTTCTTATCCATTTTAAAATTACAACGAAGTATATGGGTAAATAAAAATGTTAAATGATTTCGCATTTCATTCATTCATTCATTTCATTTTGTTTATTGATTATTTTTCTAAATTAACCGAACAGTGGACGAATGCTTCTTAGCTAATCAATGTTCTATTTACGACATAAAATTCAATTCAATAAGCAAATTTTATATTTTGAATATAAATGAGAAAAGAGATGATGCAAAGAAGAATAATTAAAAGCAAATAAGCTAATCAAACATAAGCTTGTTGATATTCTAATGATTTTCATTTAATTTTTAGAAATTCATCTCTTCCTAATAATGCAACAATATAAATTAGAGTCTTTTTGAAAATATTCTTTATTTACAAATTAATTTCTCAATTATTTTTTCTTTTTTTTTTTTAGGAGAAAGAAAAAGAAAACGAAGATAAAATGAGGAAAGAAATAAAGATGAGAAAGAAAAGAAAAAAGAGAGTTATTAGTTTGAAGAGATATGAAAAAGATAATCAAATAAATTTAATGCTATACAAATATAATCCAGTCAGAAAATGATTGGTTAGGATTCATTAAATATAATGAAAATATTAAGTAGGAAGAAGAGAAATGTTAGATACATACACAAATTTGATAAATTATTGATATCTTTTAGTATCAATTAACCCATAGAGTTGACAAGGTCAAATGCTTAATGTTTCATCTTTTAGGCTAATTAATGCTTTACAAATTGTTTATAAGCTTTGAATTTTTCTTTTTCTTTTCAATATTTTTCTTTTCCTATGTTTTATTGCTAAATTATTTCAATTAAGCAAATTAAATTTTAGGATATTATTAAATAAATGCTAAAAATGAAGCTAATTAAAATTACATTCCTTAATTAGTATAAAATTAAAGGAGGAATAAAATCAAACTACATCCATTTATCATGAGTTTGTTTCATTTGTTCAAAGTTGATATCTGAAATGATAAATACTATTATTTCATATAATTAATTATGTATTAAATAAATTTCGATAATATTTCTATTACTGTTACAAGAACAATGACATTCCTAGAACGTCATTTATAAGTGTTTTTGTATTTTATTCTTTTCTTGAAAACAAAAAATGGAATTTGAATGAAATTTTCCATTATGATATATTTGACTTTCAAAATAGTTTCTTAAATTTCAAAATAATTAGAAAACATTCCTTTTTGTCTAATTACATTTCACAATATGATGCAATTATATATTTCATTTCTATTTTATAAATTACTTTTATCCTACAAAAGCAAATATTGATAATTTTATATTAGATGAACTTAATGAATTAAATTAATTAGTCTTAGTTAAAATTATATGCTAATTAATAAAATAAGGCATAGCTAGACGAAAAAAAAAGTCTACTAATACTTAATTGAGCTAAAATTGCTAAATATATTGAAATTTCTTTAGCGTAACAAATCTTTAATTCGGATATTTTTACTTTTAATAATTATAAGTATCAGTTATAATTCAGTAAAGATTATTGTTTCATCTTATTCAACTAAATTCAGACAAATGAATGATCGATAAGATTATTCGAAGAGATAGCATATTTAATAATAAAGTGTAAAGTATAACTTAGCTATAAGTAATTCCTTTCTATAAGATTGATTAGTGTTAGATATCTTTCATAAAATGACAATGAGACAATACGTCGTGATAGTTTCAGGAATAACTGATCACTGTGACTGATTAAATAATTTATGAATTTAAATTATTCAAATTTTACATATATGCTCAGCATATATTTCATTTCAAATATAATGTAACATTTTCTAATTAAACAGGAACACGGATGAAAAATGTGATATGATTGTAATATTCCTGAGGAATTTTTAATTTTTGCTTTTTATAATTGAATAGTGCATGTAGTGATAATATATCAACTAGATGATAAGTGTTCCGGAAAGTTAATTAAATTGATTCTAGAAGCAATTAATAAAATCATATATATTATCACTAGTTATAAAACATATATTTATGGATAAAAAGTAATAGCAGAGAAATAAATATTTCATCATTAACCTGAGGAAATGCTTATTCGGTGACAGTTTACCTACACTACGTTACATTTTACGATGAAAAATGAAGCTAAAGCAGAAATCATTCAAACTTTTCAGAAGTGATATATTTTCTTACTTCCGTTGAAATTCATTCTCAAGGTTAAGTAACTAGAAAATAATACTTAGAATACATATTGTCAAATAATTCATGTAAAAGTATTTTTCCAATTTAGCTAACAAATATTTATTTACGACCATTAGTTTCATTATTATATAAATGTTTGCGAATTAAATAAACTGAACAAGTTTAACCTTCTTTAGTCTTTGTTATGAAACTGAATTTAGAAGAAAAAAAAGACAAAGTAACTACTTAGCATATTCGTGATAGATTCTCTGCTGCAACGTTATGGTTACGGTTCATCATATTGGATTAGATTGGTAGTGTAGTATGGATATTGCGTTTAGAAAAAAAAAAATACTATTTAAAATTAATGTTTAGGATGAGGTTCTGCAATTCCTAAAAGAATTGCCATTAACTTTGAAAGTAGTTTACTGATAACTTAAACAGAGGACAAAATGAATGGTTTATTTTAATGGACCATGTTACAAAACCTATTTTCAGGAGAACTAATTGCCTGGTTCATAATTCAAAAATTATATTTACTGAAATGGTTGTGAGATCCCACAAATAGTACTGGGATTCGCAAAGAACTATAACTTCTGGTACTCCAAACAAAACATTATCAGCAATTTTTTCTACAAGGAATATCAATCATTAAGCAGTTATAAATATTCCTTGTAGAGAAAAATTTACAAATTAAAATGAGAACCATTGAAATCTCATTCATCTGATTTCTTCATCTTCTCTAGTGAAGATCAAATGGTTTACCTGCTTTGTGATCTCAATTCAACCAATTCTCTTTCACATTTTTATCATTTTTTTTATTATAGAAATAAGGTAGATCAAAAAAGAAAAAGTGCTATATCAATGTCGGTGTGATCGGTGATGTGCACGTGTTTCACGGCTTCTTGATCGTTGACGCGCACGAGTTTCACGACTTCTCGAACGTTGCTGTAAATGTGTTTTACGGCTTACTGGTCGTTCATTCCGATAAGATCGTGCATATTTCTTGTAATCCGGCGAGCTAAATTATTCTTGCATATACAATTCAAGTAAACAAATAATAGAAGAACATGAAAGGTAGCGAAATAAACTGAAGTACTTTTAGCAAAATTCAAACCTTGATCGCCTTCTTGAACGTTGATTTGTCACTTTATCGTTTGATCGAATTTTCTTCTCTTTCTCACTATACTTCTCCATCTTTAGCTTTTTATGCTCGATATCCGACTTCTAAAATATTATTGATAACATCAAAGCTTCCAGCTATTCTATTTCCTTAACTACTCAAATTACATGTTATGATTACTGTATTATGTCACTGTCATTAAAGCGATAGTCGATATCGTTAATAATAATTTAGAATTTCAGTCCGGTTATATTAATTTCATTCTATAAGTTTAATGCTTTAACATCTGTATGATATGAAAAATACGAACGATCAAGTAAAATCTTAAAGTTCACCAAATTTTTAATATCTTTTATTATGTAATCAACATGTCACTTAAATTTTTTGGTTTATTTTTCATTTTACAGTACAGTAATTATTTTTGCACTTTTCTACAAAACTGGAAAAATATTTCAACTTGCAATACTAACCACTGCAACATTGGACTTGTTTACTCGTTTTTCCGATCCTATAATGAAAACATTGATTAGAATAGTATCGTTTGTAAACTAGCAAACATCCATCAACCTAAATTATAAAACCACAAAAGCTCAATGATTATCAGGTGTTAGTAGCTATCAACGTCCCCATGAATGTCAACGAATGGTACATTAGATCATACTACTGTTTTTTTTTTAAATAGCATAAACTGTATTCAAAAAGTTATAACGAAGATTTAGATATTTATACCACATACATTTTGGGTAATAACAAATCAATCTCTAGTAATACTAATGAGTAGTTGTGCAAAACTATAGAAATAATCAAACAATTGATCCCAATTTGGAAATTGTTATTGGTCAAATCAATTCGTAATCATAATAATAATATGTTTTTCACTGTATATAGCTTTCTATTATGCTTTTAATGCTTCGAATATGAATCCAAAAAAAAAAAAGAAAAATTACGCTTCTTGAACTATCCTCAAATAATGGGTTTATTCATATCATTTCTTACAGATATAGCAGATATTGAAAAAGTATATAATGAAATCTAGAATCGCTTGTGCAGTATTAATTATTACTGGATTGACGGAGAATATTGGTCAAGTATACAAAGGCAAGAAATGGGTACCGCCTAGGATGAACCCAGATTTATTTCCAGTAAGTTGAAAGCGAAAGAATGTCAAAATTTCAAAAAAGTTATCAGATGAAAAATAAAACTAGAAAATTTTCTAAAACGTGAATGACTTGAAAAACTTTAAAAAATTCAATTCAATTTAAAACTTCTTGAACAACAAATTTAACAAAATTAAGTTAACTACTCTACTACAGGAACCTGAATTTGATTCGTCATCACCAGAATGCATACCGTATCGTGAACCTTGCGGTTTCTATAGTTTTACCATTAACGGTTATCCGCCATTAAAATGGGTCAAATCTTGGTCAGTTTCTCATTTTTATGATAATAAAGTCTGTTTATTCAATGATGATCAATATTCATCGAAATCATTTCATAAATAAATAAATTTCAGGGATTCAACTTTCCTTTTTATCCTGAGAGTAATGAGAGTAAGTCAATCCTGGCTCTTTTAATCTAACCCAAATCTCATCTCATCTCATTACCAACCATTCAGTCAATTCTAAACAAATTAGTGCAATCAAGCTTACTCTCATTAGTTTAAGAATATAGCAAAAGCAGAAAATATAGCCCATTAACATAATTAAGTTAAATTTCAAATCCTGCTTATAAATGAATCTATTCCCCAGCATCCTTTTAGATTTTAGATTTGCGGCGATACAAATGAAAATATGGAAAAATATCTAACTAAAAAATTTAGTAGCGAATAAGCAATTACCTAACTACAAAAAAAAAAAAAAAAGAAAAAAAACAATAAAATCCACCTATTAACTACTTACTTGTTCTAACAGTTGTTTAGTTATTTAGTCGGTATCTCACTGTATTATCAATATTTAATAACAAAATAACAAAAAAAGAAAAAAAAAACTTAGAATTTTTTAGGTGCAGATGCGACAAAGATCATATATGCACGTATGAAAGAACGGATATGAAAATGCGAATTTATCGACATTCTTGTACACCAAAAGATTCCAAAGAATACGATTAAATTCTCTACTCTTTTTTCCTAATTCATTTGCTAACAAATAATTCAGTTTTTTAGTGTATGTATGTATGTATGTGTATGTGTGTCGAAAAAATAACCTCCCTTCACCAAACTGAATTTTTGAATTTAAACATTTTTGAGTAAAAATTAAAATTTTAACAAACTTCATATGCACAACATATTTTTTGATTTTCTTTTTTCACGGAACCGGAAACTAAAGTAAATACAAAAAGCATCGTATAATGCAGTGATATTTTCTTCACTATAAATTATAAAAAAGTATTTTTGGACCTGTAATTATTCCCCTTCTAATTTATAACTAATTTTCCCTTTTTTTTTCTTTTCGTAGGAATAAGTGGGTCAAATAAAAAACAATGGAGGTCGAACTTCATCTTTCATTCTATTCTTCTTCCTAACAATTACAAAAGAATGGTGGCACAAAAATTAAGGAACGAAAAATTATGGTGAAAGATTTGTTAATTATAATATGCCCAGTTTGACTTTTGATTGGTCTGTGGATTTCAAAAAATGAAAGGAATGTGCATTAATTCAATTCTGTGCTTAAAAATTTTTCGGCAAAATAGTTTCTCTTTAAGTACAGGGGAAAACTCGTTATATAAAGAAATAACCTTGAAAATGATCCCTCTCTTTCCATAAACGAAAACAAAAATCACAGATAAATAAATTAAGACCTCCGTTAGTTGTTTGAACATTGATCGCATGTCAGAATGTAAATTTTCATGTTTCTTTTTGAATATTTTTTATATTTTTAAAGAATTTGGATATGTAATTTCAATTTATTTTTTTTTTAACCCACAAATCTTACTGTTAATAATTGTATATTCAAGCGATTAACTCATTTCCAAAGATGACGTGCTTCTGCATTGAATTTATATGACATTTATTTGTCAATTATTTTATTTAGTCCTCAACATGTATCTTGATCTCATGCTCTTATTGCGATAGTCGAATGCAGAGGTTAGATAAACATGTTTTTGGTGTGCAAATCTAATCTGTGATAAGGAAACTACAAAAACGTAATGTCATGAAATGGTAAAAAGTTCATGCCAATCAACTTTTTCCTTCCAAAAAACGTACTTTTCAAATATCTTAAATCACGCTAGGAGGTAAACCAAAGATTAACAAGAAAGATTCTATGATTCTATGAAGTTTCGAATTATATAGTAGATTAATTACAAAAGTTATAAATACCACATATTGCTTACCGTCCTTTCTTTTCCATTGATAATTCTTGGCAACAGACTGAGAAAAATCAACGTGTATCCGCCTATCATCAATCAGCACGTTATCCATTTTGAAGTAAGCATTCTCGCAACTTTGGACCTGGCGATATAGAAAATAAACAAACAAGCCAATTCATAAAGTTTTTAAATTTTCATATTTCGCGCCCTTGCAAATCTTAAAACCAACTTTCCAATCTACAATACAAATGAATGAATCAAGAAATAAAATTCATTAAGTAGCATCACTTCCAACCCACCTTCCGGCATCATTCGAAAAGTCGCCCTTCTTATTTTCAACTTAATTCCTCTCCCACAAAAAAAAAAAGAAAAAAGGAAGTGATGAACAGAGATAAACCAAGATATCGAGTTAAGCTCCAAATCTGGACAATCCAAACTGTTTACCTATAGCATTAATAGGTATCAATATTACTTCCAATATTTTACCTCTTCAAATTCAATGAAAGCATATTGCAGTGAAGCACTCGTTTTCCTATCACGAATGACTTCACAGCATTTTATTTTGCCAAATCGAGAAAAGATAATTTCGAGATCCTGAAAAAAAAAACCAAAAAAGACTGAACACTGGAAAAACCGTCTGATCGTAGAAAATTCATATAATTAGTACTTACTTCATCCGTCGTAACTGGATTCAACTTGCACACGAACAAAACATTATCAGGTGGCTTCTCATCTGCATAATGCAAATCGCCTACCTAAATTTAAGTGAAATTTACTGATCAACTTAATAAAAGTACTGTTTTGTAATTTTCAGTCATTTCATGTGATATTTCCTGAGATAATTGAAAAACGTCATATCTTTAAGCAGTTAAAGTTAGTTCTTTCGCTAAATCCTTGATCAGATATTCCATGACTGACTGGAATATTTCTACTAAATCAGTAACTCCACTGAAAGAAAACCTACAAACTAAGGGCCAAAAGTGATAATGGAAGCATACCATTTCCAGAATTTGTGCCTGAGCAGCCATATCTTTGGCTTCAATTTCTTTTTGTATTTCTTCTTCAGTTTTACCTTCTTCCTCATTCAATGACTGATCCAAAGCAATTTGAGCAACCTGTAATTCACGGTGCACACAAAATTATTAAGGCTCTCCATTCACATAGTGTAACTGCCAGTTACACGATTCTATACAAATATCACTTTCCTGCGTCAACTTTCTAACAAAACTTTTAATATCCATTTCTCAATCTACTACCGTTTCATTTTGAGTTTTTCCGGAATTCAAAAAAATTAAAGATATTTTGAAAGAAAAAACGGAGAAATCTATTAAAAAAATAACTGACATTTAAAAGGTCAATTGTCGGGGATGGCGATCTACTCGGAAAATGCAGTTGCTTAGGATCGTCAAAAGGATCATCCAATACAACAGTATGAGCTATGCTGCAACATAATAAATATTCAGGAATTTTTGAGCAACCGTTAAGGAAAAAATATATAAGTTACAATGTCCGAAGAGCAAGAAATAAAACAATTTTCCTAAAATCAATAGAAGTCAGAGAAAAAGTTCAACTCACCGTATGTCCCGAAATGGCCTATTTTGCTCATCACATATTTCCTGATTCAACTTTTCTAACGTATCTAGTCCTTCGGTTACTTGTCCAAAAATAGTATGCTTCTCATCCAAATAATCTAAATTGTCACCTGAAATGAGTAATAATTATTCAGCAGCATCACCAAAATTGCAAACTCAGTACTTATTTACCACGGCCATGACACTTGAAATAAAAAAAAGACGTACTAACCTAAGGTAATAAAAAATTGACTGCCAAGCATGTTAGCACCATTATTAACCATCGATACGATACCAATTCTGGTATGGCGTAATTTAGGAACAAGTTCTGGCTCAAAATAACGCGCTTGATCACCATACAAATAACTGAAAATGAATGTCACAGATTGCAATAAGAATAAAATTCAAGATCAAAAAATAATAAGGAAACGTACGTAAATACCGATTCTCCGCCATTTCCTGTACCAGTTGGATCCCCTGTTTGAACGATATAATTTTGCTGTAAAACATAAAATTGAAACAATCGAGTTAATCACAATTTAAAAAATAAGTCCATAAATTACATCCTAAGAAATAATGTATTCATATATAAGATTAAAATCCTCCATAAAACTATTGAACTGTCACAAACTGATCGACCATGCGAAGTAAAACTTCATGATCAATAAGGAATATGTTCGAACAAAAATATGCGAATGAAGGATGCAGATTGTAAAGAACATATTCAATTTACAAAAAAAATGTGAATATTTAACTATAACTGACGAAAGAAATTATATATAAAGATACCTCAATCGCATGGAACTGGCAAAAATTATAATATTTCAATTTACACAACTTCAGAAAATTGAGGCAACCTGAAAAACGAATCAGTAAAACTCCCGTATTTGCAATGACTTTTTTCGTGAAAGTATTTTAATATTCCAACTAACCGAACAAAAGTAACAGTATGGAACTAATGGTAATAAAATATCGAGATAAGTTGCAAATTTCTCGGCAACTTTATAAATATTAAAAGTTATTAGAAGCTATAGAAAACCAAGAATTACAACACAACATCACCTTTTCCCCATCAAAAATATCAGAATTAGCTGTTTTTCTAAACTATGTTTACAGCATCAACATCTTCTAAAGACCCGTGATTTCTTCTACTTAATTATCTGCTTCAACCCGACTCCCGCTTATATTGCTTATATATTTTTTTAATTCCTCCCTATTCAACCTATAATATGTCTCAGTCTGATGAATAAAACTTACATCTCGGGCGTTCTTTCACAAACAAATCGATGACAATATCACCAACTGTCGTTTCAACTAACACTGCCATATATTACAAAAACATTTAGATGTGAATTAAGTTGAAATATATCTCCACAACTATGAAAGAGAAACCTGCAAAAGTAGTTTTTACTGGCTTAATACCCACATTTATGCAATGTAGCACGTCGACGAGTAATAGTGCTGCTCTTTCTCTCTCTCCCCTCCCCACCAAAAAAAAAAAGAAGCTATAAGTACTTGTTCAAAATTTAGATATAATTCCTGTTGTGATCCATCTCTCAGTTCTCAAAAAATAGCGCAAGTTATTTAAATTACAACATTTCAAAAAAATATAAAATAATTTCAGAACAAAAGAAGGCCACAAAACTGTCTGTTACGTAATCTAAATTCATTAAATCGCAGTACTTCATTAAAATGGAAATCCGGATTCCAACAAGATTGAAAATGAAAATTCCAATGATACCCAAACAGAAAAGATATTGAAACCTTCGCAGCGATAATATAAGCACTGCATAAGAAGCAGTTACTTGTTAACCAGAAGCTTCTTTGGAAAACAATTTTATACAAATGAAAAACTCAAAATGATTTACAAATTTCATGGAATCGAAATGAAAAAAACATAATATTACAAAAATACATGGAACAATTAAATAATGCAATACGAGTCCTACAAAGAAAGCACTTCTTCCCTGAGTGCACTGATAATTTCTTCAGACCATTCCTCACGAATTTCATCCCAAGTTATTTCCACATGTTTTGGATAATCCACTACTGATGTTAACGTGATTTCTCCGTCAAACATTTCTATACCATCCTGAAATGAGCATTTTTTGTAAATCATAGAACAAAATTCTGATATTTTTAAACAAGTAAAAGTTTGTGAAAATCACTCACCTCCTTGACTTGCAAATTAGAGTCGTATACTCTTAATTTAGAAGCAAGAAATTTCCAATTTACATGACCAACTTCTATAGTTTCACTAAAGGCAATAGTATGCAAGGATGTGTCCAACTGTCGCGCTGCTGCTTCTGGTGTTATAACTTTCAGCTCATTAGTCTTAAAAAAGAAGCAAGTTAAAACATACATATATAAGACTAATGCAAAACTGATCTCACTTAAAAGCTAACAAAAACATTCAATTTGCAATCGAATTTTCAAAAAAAAAAAAAACCTGTTTATCCATAGTCAAGAAAGCACGGAAAGGACAAAAACGCTTGCTGGGTGTCGGATCCAAACTAATGCAGCGATCTAATATTTGCACAGGAATATTCAGAGATACATTTAAAGGAGTTTCAATAGTGATTGTTTCACCGTTAGCCGGTTTGAATACCTTTAAATTGAATTCCTGCAAAAAAATTATTTTCAATGTTACAGAAGTTTGAAACTAGATGTCTAGTAATATTAAAATAATTATTTGAAATCTAACTTTTTCCACTTTTTCCTTCAAGAACTCCATTTTTGCATCTTCACCATGCACAAACATGACATTTCTCGGTTGACAATCACGTATAAGCTAAAACAATAACAGTATCTAAGAAAATCTATAATTTAACTCTGGCATGATATAGAAAAGACAGCAAAATTACTTAAATCAAGTGTGTTCAAAGCCAACTGAAAGCGTTGCATAATATTTGGAAAATGATGTAATCTACGGATAATTTTCAAAAAAAAAAAAAAAAAAAAACCTGATCTTTACCTGCATTATGCCTTTCGCATCAGCATGGGCACTGAATGACATATATTCGACTCCCAAATTAATTTCTCTCTGGAAACAGCAAGAAATCAAATTATTAAAATTACAGATATTCAAAAAACATGTACCTATTTGTATATTTTTAGCCAGCAAAAAATATAATCAGTATAAATCAAATACCATTCTTCCGGCAATCTCAATTTTTTTCATCCCTGAAATCACTTTCGCTCCAACCGTATTAGCAACACAAAAACCAGGCATAATGATTAAATTTTTCTCGTCCGAACACCATTTTGTGAACACTCTTAAAGACTGTCCACCATGTAACATGCCTGTAACAATGGGCAGAAATTCTGACAAAATTCAATGACAGACAAATCTAATAAAAGTTTAAGAAAATATTCCTAACGAAAGCATCATTAAACAAGGAACGCTAAAATAAGATTCGCCTAAATTCAATATCTCCTTATAATCATTTTTAACTACTTTCTTAATTTTCTTTTGTTCTTATCAAAGATATTAATTTTCAGATTGTCCTTTATATTCTAACAATGAACAGATCAATATAAATATATACCTGGCGTGCTGAAAAGCACCATTGGACCAGGACTGTCAATATAAGATTGCTCGAAAGGCCTAATGTGCTTGAAATCAAACATGTTTCGCTCAACAAATGTCCTCTTGATCTTTTCATTTGTCCAGCTGATGAATAATCGATAATACTGAAACAGGGAAATGAACAAATCTAGTGAAATAAGTTTCAACTCCCTTCATCCAAAAACTTCACTACGTTGAAATTCGATGGTGTATTATCACTTTTGACGCAAATAAAATATTTGAAAACTTTACGCGTTATCAGTGCAATAAATTGTAACAATTTTTTAACTAACAAAGCTTGTACATATAAAAATATACCTGATTGGCTTTCTCTGCCAATCCCTGTGAGAAAAATATTGGATACTTTAAATTCATCCGCTCCCAGTATGATTCCAGTAAAATACATAATTCTTGCGCGCGTCCAAGAGCGAAAACCGGGATCAATACCTTAAGCTCAGTGTATAGACTCAGCAGTGTCGCAAAGGAAGCAATAAAAATAGATGAAACGCTTCTTCAGCCATGACCAACTAGTACAGTAAACAGCGAAAGAAAAACCTTTCCGCCATTCGATACAGTGTCATGAACTTTTTTCAAAAAATCTCGTTCGCGAGCACGCTTTGAATCTCTTATAGTTGTCGCATAAGTACTTTCCGATATTAATAAATCAGGTTTGAGGCCAGGTTCAACACGTGCGGCGCCCAGATGTCGATCAGGTGTTGTATTGAAATCGCCTTCAAATTTCAAGAAAAAGTGAATACAGCTGTTTAATTCTGAGAACAAAGTATTATACTTTGTTTAAGAAAACAGAATCACGACTAGTAATTGCCGAAATAAGAAGTGAAAAACGCTCGCAGGATGCGTGATATTTTAGACCGAGTTAGTGCGACAGAAAGCTTCTTCAAATCATTTCATTGCAATCCGTACCTGTATACAAAACGCTTTCAGAACCGACCATAATTTGAAACATCGCAGCACCAAGTACATGACCCGCATAAAAAGCTCGTATCGACAATTCGTTATCTACATCGATTTTTTCATGTATATTTATTGCGATTACCTGTAAATTCAAAATTGTGCAGTGCTGTAAGAAATGATCGAAAAAAAGAGCATAAAATTGAATTTAACCTTTTTCATGCAATTTTTAATCATTTGCGAAGTGAAAAAATTCTTATCTCCTTTGAATTCAGTCTGAACTTTACGATAGTCCTCCTGAAATTACCATAAAATATATTTAATCAAAGAGACAATAATTAAATCAGAATTATTCACTCAACACTCTCTTTTCTCTACTGATTTTGAAAATCAGTAGACTGAGAGGCAGTACTAACTCTGAAAACAAAAAGACAAGTTCTGTGATACACCCTGAGGTAACTAAGGATCTCAAAATTGATCAATAATTTTTACCAATAAGACAGGTGCAATGGCTTTGGTTGGATACGTCATATAAATTGGTCCATCGTAGCCAACAACTTCGCTCATATGGGGAAGTGAACCACAATGATCCAAGTGAAAGTGAGTTATGATAACACAATCAAGAGATTCTGTTAAAGATCCACCACCATTAATAAAACTAAAAATATATGTATATATAGTTTTTAGGATGAAATATTTAGCACTGTTTCAATCCAGCCGAAAAACTACTGGACGAAAGATCTACGGTTTAAAAATTGATTCAAAAATTGTTTATGAAAGTTCGTTATGGAAAAAAGTCAACACGTGCGTATATTTCTCAAAAAAATTAAATCTATAAAATAAATTTAGCAAACTAACGAGAAATCAGGAAATCGTCGCTCATCGGAATAACCCATATGCATACCACAGTCAAGCATCACATTCCTGCCACCAATGGACACCAATATACAACTTCTACCAACATCTCGGCCGGCACCAAGTGGAACTACCTTTAATGAATACAACAAAATTTGCTATATTGTTCATTGTGTACAATCTGAGCTTCAAGCATGCAAAAGAATTTACTAATTAAAAATTTTAAAACTTCAAGTTATAAACAATTCTACCATCTGCAGGCTATTTAGATTAAGGAAAGGGATTAAATGCTAATTCAAGCAGATTTTTAGGAACGAAAAAATGGTTTATCTACTACGATATGCATACTTTAAAAACAGAATAATCCGACACACACAAAAAAAAAAACATAATGACATCTTATGTCATTGAAAACTTATTGCAACTTACCTTAATTTCAGGCATTTTGATAAGTAAACATTAATTTCCCACGTACTGCAGCATTTCTGGAATAGAATATGATCAGGTAAACCAGGACAATGTTCCTGTTACTTTTTCCAATTGTTAAGTTTTTGTTTTTTCACAATCGACTATTTTAATCATATTGTTATTTTCGTTTTCTTTAAGTTATGGAATAATACATTCAAACTACGTGTAAGATCCACACGGATACCACAAATAGTCAATGACTGTCCACAAAAGATGACCGAGATATACCGGTAGCATTCACTGGTAAGTCCCAATGACATGGAAAAAGGTCACGAAAGAGAATTTGTTCTCAATTTTATTCATTTACTCAGTTAATTTTCATAGCTTGTATCGATCTCTGCCGTCTCTTCAGCAACAGCATCTTTTGCATCTATTCTCAACCAAACACTGACTATTCAAACATTCTTGCAATCTCTGACATTTTGCTCTCTCTCTCTCTTAAATCCCGCTACTTCCCGTAAGTCTTTCAATTCTTCCAGCTTTCCCTTCTTGCACCGATACAGCACACCAATTACCCAACCCCCCCGAGAGTTACCGGTAGTCTCGACCGGTACGTTGCATTAGCGTTGGATGCAACGAATTATGAAACGGAACTAACAGTTAAATGTTTATGATGAAGGCTTCCATCCTGTGATATGCATTTCTCGAGTAATATCAATATGATATCATTATCATTGTGCAAAGCAGTTTAATCATTGTTATCATTTAGGTGTATTATCATTATTATCATTCAATTTTATCATTACTATTATTCAGGTGTAACTATCAATATTGAAATTGCTTACTTCATGGCAAAAAAAAAGAAAAATTCATTTCAGCAGACTTTTGCCAACATTTTTCACAAAGGTAAACACATCAAAAGTTACGGGTAATTGAATGAACTGAGGTTAAGTGGGAAAATTTTTGTAAAGCTTTCAGATCACCAACTCAATTGGATCACCAGCTCAGTTAAATCAACAATTTCAGGTTATCAACTATTTTTTTGTTTTTTGTTTTCTTTGTTTGCACTGAGTTTAATCTGTCACAAAATAACACGAAAAGCTCGTACAATACTTTACTTGATATGAAATACATACAAGTTTGGTATATGTACAATTTTAAGAAAATTTAAAAGAAAAGAAAAGTAAAATGCAAAAGATTTGCAAAAGAAAAAACATTTCCAATAGAGCGGAAGAAATAATCGATGTACTTTTTTTGAAAACAATGTATCATTAATAAAAGTTTGAAAAATTTAATTGAGCATAAAGAATATAAAATAAAATGAGTTTCAAACTTTCAAATTGAATTATGTTTATGCAAAAAAGAAAAAGAAAAAAAAAGCATAAGAGAAGCATAGAAATAGTATTAAGAAAAAGGAATAAATTTTAATAAATAATAATTAAACTAATTGATATGAAACATATACAAGTTAAAAATGAATCCAATATTTTTCTATTTTTTTTTTTGATGTGCAAAAAAAAACGAATGAAAATGAAGAAAAAAAAAATTGGGAACAGATTTATTTTTACGTAATTTCTTTCTTCAAATGAAAATTCAATTCATTTAAAAGTATGTTTCTCTCTGTTTTATCTTTTTAACAGATAAAGTATATTTGATAGTAGAAAATATTTGAAGCATTCATTTCTTTTTTTTTTTCAGTTATATTTTGATAAGCAATGATACTAAAATTGTAAAAAGTAATCGAATGTAACAGAACCATTCATCTTCCCGCAGTTCAATTATGCAATATTTTTTAATCATTTCATCACAGAAATAATCTTCATTACTGAAAAAATTTTTCTAATTAATTTAACAAATTTTCATTATTAGCAGAAATGAATTGTAATGTGCAAAAAGTTTGTTAATTTGCAAATAAGCAGATGACATTTAATCGATTTTTATTCCATAAATTTTCTTTTATATGCAAATTAATGTATTCAGTGAATAATGAGTGAAATTATTAAAAAATAATAAAATTTGCTTTAAATTATTTTAACGAATAAAAAGTTGCAAAAAGTATTTAGTAAGCATGGAGATTTTTGCTTCTAATTATCAGTGTTTCAGTGAATAATGAATGAAACTATTTAAGATAATAAAATTGCTAAAAAAAGAAATTTTTCTTTTTTATATGATTAATTAAAATTCTGTCCCTTACTGTGTTTTTCAGTAATAATGATAATAAGATTAAATAAGCTTACGTCAAACTTCCGCTAAATTTCAAATTATTCCATGCTTTCGATTCACGCAACTCGTAGTAATTTGCGTACAGTTAACACGTTTCCCATCTATATAATAATTTAATAATATCAAAGATGTAATTGTTACGTTGAAAAAATTTTACAATAAAGAAAAACAAAAATCAACCGATTGTTTATATTTAAGTATTATGGATATCCAATTTATTTATTATTTAAGTATTATGGATATCTAATTTATTTATTATTTAAGTATTATGGATATCTAATTTCTTTATATTTAAGTATTATGGATATCTAATTTGTTTATTATTTAAGTATTATGGATATCTAATTTCTTTTTATTTAAGTATTATGGATATCTAATTTATTTATTATTTAAGTATTATGGATATCTAATTTCTTTATATTTAAGTATTATATCTAATTTGTTTATTATTTAAGTATTATGGATATTTAATTTACGAATAGACAATTTTATCATTTTTATTCGGAAGAGAAAGTTATAAAGATTAAATTGAATGTTTTCTTTAGATACTGTATGATTGCTAATTTACATCACAGCAATTTCTTTTTTTTTTTTTTTTGTCACAAATGGTATTCAATCGTTTTTTGCCTTACCTGAAATATCAATTGGTAGTTGAATTGGTTGAATTGTTGAAGCAATTGAAGATGACATTGATGCTAATTGCTGCTCTAATTTAGTGGATTCAACAATTGGTAGAGATGTAGTAGTTTCATCTATCATTTCATAATCGATGAATGATTTTATCTCGGATACATTCATCATCAGTGGTACAATATTCCAGGATGTTGCAGTAGTAAAATTATACTCTTCTTTTTCTTCAATTGTTGACAATGAAGTACTATCATCAATAGTTTCTGAATTTTCAGTATTCCTTTCTGAACGTTTTGAATTTTCTAAGATTGAAATAAATTTCGATGGTTCGGTAACATTTATTGTTTCCATAACTAATAGAGTTTCATTTACATTTGTCATTGCTATTGCTAATTCAGTTGATTCAATTCCTGTAAAATCTGCTACATAATCCTGAAATTTGCAAAAAAGAAAAAAAATATTTTTTAAATTTAATAAAATTATGTCAAAGCTATAATGTAAAGAAAAAAAAAAAGAAAAATTTACACATAACAATCAATCATTGCTTATTCCTCTATTAGTTTATTCATCTTAATAAATCTAGATTAAATTTGAGAAATTTTGATTAAAAGTGACACTTTTTTATAAGAAATTAAAAATTTTTTCATTTCCAATTATAAAATTTATATTAGAAATGATAATAAATATCGGAAATGATACATGGAGTAAAGCAAAACAAAGCTTACATCATTTGTGATTAATGGTAATGTTGAAATTGACGTAACGTGAAGTATGACGAATAGAAAACAATAATATATTGAATTCATCTTTTATGAAATATCAAAATTATTTCACTTGTAAACTGCAAAAAAAAAAAGGAATGAAAAAATTTTAAATAGCATAAATGATAAAGTTAAAGAAGAAATGATAACATCTAACTTAAATTACAATAAAAGATAAAAAGATTATCAGAAAATATAAGAATGAGTTTTCGTCATTTTATCATTATCAAATAATCCTATCAAAAAGATATTTGTAGAAGCAAAAAAAAAAGCGCGTAATTATGATCAATTTAATTGAGCTTAATTGGTCATGATATACATTTAAAAAACAAAAACAACAAAAAAAAAACAATTTACCGCCTAATATGAATGAATTTGAATTTAAGATTTGATATGATTATAAAGATAGATATCTATATCTAGAAATAGATAACAAAGATCATCGAAATATTCATGATAAATAGATTAATCATTTATCATCTACCTTAATTGGATATTTTTGATTTCAGTTTTAATTACACTCGAATTTTTATTTGTTAATCTTTTCCACTTGTATTTATTTCACTGAATGAATAAACTTTTGTGCTATTTGATTTGCAGGAATGCAACCATTTGATCAAAATTAAATTTTCAAAATATTTTAAAGTTAGTCGTACATAGATAAGAGATAAGAATTAATTGTAAAGATATAAATTAGGAAAAGAATTTTAAGTCATTATGAAATTTTCATAAGTCGATTAGTCTTAACCATTTAATGAATTGAAGAATTATTATCATAAGTTATATGGACCAGCCTAGCTAGGGTACAAGTATCACATAGTCTCAGGCTTATTTATGAACTAAGTCAGCAGCATCTATAAGTTAAATCATTAGCAAAATCCGTGTTGCTGTTTTTTTTTTTTTTTTTGATTGAAATATAAATTTAAAAAAAGTTTACATATTTGGAATAAATGGTTGGATGTTTTAGGGAAGATAATAAGTTTTTCTGTTAGCATAACTTTAATAACTAATATTTTTAGGAAATTAATCAATAACAACTGATAACTGATATGATAACATTAGAGTGGATCAAAAAAATGAGAGCTTAAGATTATTTTTGTGATACTAAAATGTATGAAACTATAAAGAAAATAGCTTAAAAATTTGTCAAAAAGTTTAATAAAAATTAGTTCTGGTAAAAAAATTAATTTTAATAAAATTTAATAAAAATAAAAATTGTCAAAATTAGTTTGACAATACCATAAAGATTCATCATTTTAAGTTTTACAAATTTTAACTCAACAATACTTTAGATTTTTATAAAATAACATGAAACCAAATGGAATGGCGCATTTTTCCATCAAATTATAACAAATAAAATGTTAAACAAAAAAATTTTTTTCTTATCATCAAATATGCATAGAAAACGTCAAATATTTCTTAATTGAATGCTAATCAAAAAAAAATCAAAATTTGAAACTTAAAAAAATATTAACTTAGTGAAAAAAAAATGAATAAATTATAATTGCGGTATTTTTAGTGACATTTCTTTTCTGAGAAAAAAAAACTCCAAAAATTTGCAATTAATGAAAAGATGAAACTATTCATCTGTACATTTTTAAAAAATGTAATTTAATTTTTTTGAAAAAAAATGTGATTAATAGAAGAATATAAAAAAATATTTCAAATATATGAATTTATTTTAATATAAAAAATTTTAATTGATAGAAGGACAAAACTTTTGTATTTGTTATGTAACTTAAAAAAAGAGAGAAAATGAAACAAAAAAAAAGGACGCACAAAATGTATGAAACGTTTAAAATTTAAACGTGTAAAATGATAAAATTAAAAAAAAGAAAAACGAAAATATCACAATTAGATGAGAAATTGCGGGAATTTTCAGATCATTTTGAGAAATATTCAAACAATCAGTGAAAAATACATTTAATATTTAACAAAAAAAAAAGTGGAACGCATTCATGCATAAAAAATAGATTTCAGATGGAAATTTTTTAAATTAAAAATGGAGAAAAACGGAAAAAGGAAAAACTAAAAAAAGTTTCTTTTTGACATACTTTAAGAAAAAAAATTTTTTTTTTAAAAAATCAATTTATCATTTTTGAAATAATCATTCATTCTGATAGATATCGACGTTAATTTCTTTAAATCTTACAATCTATTTATTATGAAAGAAAGAAGGAAAATGAGCAGAAAGAGTTTTAAATTTTAAGAGAAATTAAACTGGTCGTGTTATATCGAAGAATCTAAATTGATTCTGTCATAATAGAAAATTTAAATTTGTTATATTAAATGATTGTTATACATTAGAGGAATAAAATTGATCACATTATATCAAAAAATTAAAATTAATTCAAGCTAAATTTGATTGAAATAAAAAAGGGCGAAATTTTTTTTTTTTAAATTTATTTATTAACTTTTTTTTTTGGATAAATTATATATTTTATTTATTCATTTTATTTGCTATTTCATATTAGTAACTATGAGACAGTAAATGAAAGTAATAACTTACCACAACAATGTCAATAAGTACTTTAACAAAGTATCGATCACATATCATTCTTGTTTTAAAATATTTTATATCAAATTGATAGCTTATCTATCAGTTAGCCATTTGATGTGACAGTTAGATTATCTAATGATAAATTTAAAAAAGATAAACTTAAATTAATTTTATCTAACATTTGATCATATTTGTGCATTATCGAATAGATGCGTCAATTTTTTTTTAAATGCGAAATTCGAAGCTCTTTCAATCATATATTCCGGTATTGAGCGTTATAAATCAATGTTAATAATATAATTTAATTAATTTATGGAAAGAAAATTCGTTTTCTTTTTGTAAATAAAAAGAGAAAATTTGAAATATTCCTACAATATCAAATTTTTGTTTTGCTATTAAATTTTATCTCAATCATTATGTAATAATTCATTTAAAATTTTATTATCTATAACAGTGAAATATTGTGGAATTAATTTTAAGATGCATTTTAAAATTTAATTCAAGCAAGCTTTGTGGAGAAAAAATTAGCTAAGAATTAAAATGGACTTTTTTTGAATTAAATAGACGTCAACGAAACAAATATTTCTAATGCTTCATTGCAAGCTGTTACAGTTATGAAATTTTAATCATTGAAATTTTTGTTTTACAGAAAAATTAAAAATAAAATATTATAAATTCTTGAAATCAAAATTTTGCAATGGTTGAAGTTAAAATAATTAGTAGCAAACATTGTAAATAATTATAATTCATTTGCAATATATGGAAATATAGTGTTAATAAGAAAAAAAGCAGTAATAAAAAAGTATGAGTAATGTAATTTTTAATTTTCATTAGAATATTTACCATCAATATTTCATGAACCTTAAAATTTCAAAATTAAAAATTAAATTTCCATATATTATCTTTTTTATTTTCTCAAAAATACAAATGCATAATGTCAAATTACTTATTGCTCACTTTTTAACTTTCAAATTTTTTGTGATAATATAGAAGGTAAAATTTTAATTCTGATAAGCATTGAGAATGTTAGGAGTTTTTCTGCATATACATTTTATCAATGCATTATCAATATATAAAATGATAACGTTGACTATATGTATAAGCAAATAGTCAATGTTAATGCTTTAGTTTTGTTTAAATTCAAAATAAATTGAAAGTGTCATTGTATGAAAACATAAAAATGATAATTAATTATTGTCGATGCTCCGCATTCTTTCGATTTTTCTTCATTCTTGCAATTATTTTCATCATTATTTCAATTCTTTTATGGATCATTTTCACTTCATTATTCAATGCTATTTTAATTTCAGTAAGTTTATTCCTCATTTATTAAAGTTAAAAAAGAGGAAGAAAGCAAATATTTTAAATTAATAATAAAGTAAAGCAAATATTTTAAATTAATAATAAAGTAATAAGTATATGATAAATTATTTCTAATGGATAATTTAATTGATTAAATGAAATAAAATTGTTATTTTAAAATATTAGTTCGTTGGCAAAAAAAAAAAATCTAACAATATATTGGATAAAATTAAAAGGAATACCTTGATAAGTAACATCATTATCTTTTAAGTTTAAAAAAATTTTTTCCATTTCTATTACTGTGATATTTTTTTTTTTTTATTGATAACATTTTCGAGAAAAATTTTTTACTAAAAGTTGTATTTGAATTATTTACTTCAAAATATCGCATGACATATTGTATCTTCTGAAGTTAATGGAAAAAGAAAATTAACTTTACAAATGTAACATTAACATTTTGAAATGTTAAATAATATAAAATATTAGATTCAATAGCTGGAATATTCATTTTTTTTAAAATTAGATTTAATTAAATTAGCAGTATTGTTTATTGTTAATAGCTAATAGAAAAAACAAGTTACTTAGCAAGATTGAGAAAATAAACTTTGAGAAAATTGAAATAGATTTAAACGCAGTTATTTCAAATATCAATCTTCCAAATTTGCAATTAACGGACAGCAAACGTATTGAAATAAAAAAGTTAATGATTTTAGTATTTATGAAAAGCTATTCAAATCCGATTTAATTCATAATTTGACCTTAATAAATGTTACCTGACATTATATTTCAACAGGTATTTTAAAAAATGATTTTAATTTAGAATATGGTGCTAAAAATCACTGACCATGGTCAATTGTCATCTTCCAGCATATTATGGGCTAAGCCACCCATAGATGTCACAATGTCTTTTACTTTCTTCAACATCACTAACAGCCAACAGGTTTCAAATCTTTTTCAATTAATTATACATTCATTGAAATGATGAAATACGCCAGGTAATCAGTCCCATAATTAATTTATCTCAAACAAAACGTCAAAGTACTTCTTGGGAATTGAAGTGCGTGAGCAAATTGACGTCGGAGAAGGAAAAATACGTTGTGTGAAACGTGTGCAAAGTAAGTGAGTGAGGGAAAAAAATGTGAGCACTGAGATACATAGATGTGAGAAAGTAGATTAAAACAAACGTGAGAATAAAAATGCTATGATGTGCTAGACGTGGTACAGGTTACGTTAACGTGAATGAGGATGCGTGGGTGTATTTCAGTTTGCTACGTATATGTAAGCTATGTTTGAAGATGAAAGATTATTTTTAATATATAGAAAATTAGATAGAAAACTTTGTCACATTTACCTTTCTTTGAAATTAATGAAATGCAATTAGCATTGTTTACAGTTAGCTAATTGTCCCGTACATTTAACATTTTAATCTCTATCGTGTGAATGTTTCATATATTTTTTAAATTTCAAAACTTTTCTGAATTTCACATAATCATTGTTTTTTATCAAATTGCAGGTGCAATATTATACAGCAAAACCAAATGTCACCGAAAAAGGACCTTTTTCTTTTCGGTATGTTATTTTCAATTAATTAAATAATTGAATAGGATGAAATAATATTAAGTGTATGTTCTAACATTTGAAATTTTATCATCTGTTTAATGTGAATTCATTTTGAACTAATTAACAACGCTAATTATCAATCATTTAGGATGACAGAAACGAAGAAAGATTTAAAATTTAGCAAAGATGGTAATACAGTTCATTACAAAAGTTATAAACAATACTTTTATGAACCGAACATGTCGTGTCCTTCGTGTCGTAACAATCCAGAATTGATACTTCCAAATGTCGCAGCATTGGTACTCCTTCTGTCTCATTTATCAATTCCACTTTTTGTCACCTTTAAGAATAATTTAGGAATTATACTTTTTGTCACCTTTAAGAATAATTTGGAAATTCTACTTTTTGTCACAATTAAGATGGTCGTATAGCACGATATCATTGTTTGCAAGCTTTTTTTTAACTCTTTTTAAAATTAATTAATAATCAATTATGGATTAACTTTAGACCTTAAATTATTTATTATTATTATTGCTATATTCAGAAATTCTAAGAAAGAACAATTTGATGTTAAAGTTTTTCAAGCATTGACAAATTCATTTCATGAAGCAATCGATTTTCCATAATTTTTCTTTCCTTACTTTTAAATAAATTTATTTTTTTTTGGTTTCGGATTTTTTTTTTTTTCAAAGAATAATAAAAAATTTGAATACATGCAATTTAGGGAGCGATAACAACAATGATTGAAGAGAAAGAATGCGGTCCAACTTGTCGCTTAATAATTGATATCGGATTGCTTCTTATGGGCGAATATCCTTTTCGGTAAGATTAAACTGATATTAAATTTCTATAAATTTTACACTACCAAATAATATGTCACCAATTTTTCTAATTACTAAAATTAAAAATATTAAATCAAAAAATTGTATTCAGAAAACTAAGACCATTGAATGTTACATTTTATGGATACAACGATCCATTGCTTTCGCTCACAAATTCTCCCATTTTCAAATATTTTGGTGACAAATTTAACGATGGTAAATCGATTATTCCACTTAAAATTCCTCATTTACAAAATTTGGCTTTATTTTACAAAGTATGTCTTTGTCATTTCTTCAGAAATTTTCATACATTTAAGTAAAGAAAAATATGTATGTTAGTCACAATTTTTATTTTATATTTATTTATTTTTTAAAGTTTAAACTGAGCAATGAAACAGTTAAAATTTCATTATTAAAATGATTACTAGTCATAATTATTAAATTTTAAGATATTTAATAATCTTGAATTATTCATTGGAATAATTCAATATTTCTTTCCTCCTTCATTTCATTAATTTTGTTTTCTTCCGTTGGTGTAACTTTTGTAAAAGTTTACGTAAAAGTTTACGTAAAACTTTACGTTACTATTCAGCTTAACAATTCTAATGATGAAGATTATATTATTGAAACGGGTAAGAATGATATTAATTCAATTGGAGTAATTCAAAATTGGGCTGGATCCAATCATTTGCCATTATCGTGGTGGCAAACTAAACAAGCTCGAATGATCAATGGAACTGGTTACTACTACTACTCGTTTCACTTTAATTTTTAATATTTTATCTTAAATTTAAAATTATTACATTTTTCAAATTTGTGAAATTTTAGTGAAAATTGCATATTTATTGAATATGAAAAAGATAGTTGAAGTGAAATTTTCTTAATTTATATTTTCACAGCAAAGTTAGCAAAAGGTGAATTTATACATTACTAATCAGATTGATTTCCTTGTAGAAAGATGAAAACTTTACTTTTAAAATTTCTTTTTTAAAATTTTTTTTTCTTTTTTGTAAAATAGTTTTAGATTTCAGATGCCGGAAGTTTTGCGCCGCTTCATTTAACGCCTAGCACTATTCTTCCATTTTTCAGTTCATTTTTGTGTCGGTACGGTTATTTACAATAATATTATTTGTCTTAATTTCACACTAGTAATTTTTTAAAATTTTTAAATTAAACTAATTTGCATAAAATTTATAAGTTATTTTATTTCTGATTCTTACACTTTTTTTTTAGATCATTTGCCGCAGAATTTTCTAAACATTCCACTTATAAAAAAATGAGAAGTGTAGAATTTACGGTTCCACAGGATGAATTTGATACAATCAGCAATAAGCGTATCGGTTTCCGGTATCGTAATCTTGAAAAAATCAGATATTTTCCGGAATGGAATCCATGCTCAAAGTAAAAAGCAATTCGCATTTCTAATTCAATAAACTTAACATATTTGAACTGTATCATTTGAAATGGAAATTTTGAAAATTCGAAATTCTCTATTTGTATGAAATTTTGAAATTGTTCCAAGTGATTGATGTAAAATTAATCATTTACTCCATTTTCAGTATTTTATTTCAGATCAATTCATTTGATCAACTTAATATTTTGTTGCAATGCATTAAATTATTAAAACTAGTTTTGGGTAATTTTGTAAAATTTCAGGATGACAAGAAATAATAACTTTACTTCATGTTCAAATATAAGTATTAATTGTTTATTGGAGCAAAATTTATGTCATCACTGTTGCAAAGGGAATTATGTAGATGGAACTTACCTATTACCTCCCGGAATGTTCCCGCTTGTCTGTTTCCCGGGTATCTTTTCTCTCATTTTTACTACCAAATCATTTCAACAATGTTAAATTCTTACTTTAACTTCTTAAAATAATTACTTTTTTTTTGCCATTTTTAATCTTGCAATTTTCAAACCCATCGTCAATTCATTTTTAAAATCATTTTTGTACTTTTACAATTTTATTATATGAAAGCTAAAATTACAGTATTTTTTAAAAATTTAAAATTAAGATAAGATGTAATTTAAAAGTTTCATTTTTGAAAATTTGAAAGTGTAAATTATCACTGCAAATCAAATTAAATCAAACTGGAATGCATACTTAATTTTTTAATTTAGGTAAAAATGAGACATTACCAATGTCAGCTATCATATCACCACCTTATTTTTCTTATTCTCCAAAAGAAGTTATTAATTCGGTTATTGGATTTCCACAACTGAATGTTAAACCGTCAACATTTACGTTTACTCGAGAACCGGTAATTATCAGTTTTTTGATAATTTTTTTTTTTTTTTTGAAAATCAGAAAATAGTTATATTGCCATTATGAATAGTTGTCTTACACTTTTAAAATAAAATCTGTTTAGAAAATATAAAGGAATAGTGAAATTTTTTAATTTTAATACTTTTTTTTTTCTTGCAGTTGACAGGATTACTGTTGCAAATTAATATTCAACTGATGGTATCATTTCCTATGTTTCAAACAAATGAATCAACGTAAGTTTTGCTCTTTCTTTTTTTTTTTTTTAATTTCAAAATAATATTTCAACAATAACAATTTGTTCATTAATTACTATAATTTGAATGCAATTAAAATCTACATATCTCATAAAATTTTCCAAATTTTAATTTTGAAATTACAGTAATGGTAAAATTAATATAAATTTTGAAATTTAAAATTTTTTCAAAAAATACAAGTATTAAATTTTTTTTTTTTCGTAGGATTGCAACTCGATTGCCAAATTTGATGACACCAATGATGTTAATTCGAGTGCATGGTGAACTTTCCGATGATTTTTTCAATATGCTTTTTACTAATTTAATATTAATCCCAAAATATGTTGGATGGATACGAATTACCTTTATTACCTCGGGAATATGCATTTTAATAGCATATGGCATTTTTACCTTAGTGAGATATTTTCAAAAGGTCAAATAAACTATAATAATATTAAAATATCATGCGTGATCGTAATTAATTGAATTATTAAATTTGATATTAATTTTTTTCCTTACTAAATTTTAAACTTTATGTTAAAAATTTCTATTTTCTCACATTAAATCTTTGTAGTAATTATTCAAATATTTTCTTCAATTAAAAGTTAAGATTATTTTAAATTTTAATCATTTTATTCGTTTAATTTTCAATAAACATTTGGAAGTAAATTTGAATCAAATTATATTTCATTTACTATTCTGTTATGATTTATTGATTAAAGTTAATGATAACAAATAGTACAGATGAATATTTAAATTTTCAATCTCGCTGATATGTAATTACTTTAATAATTTCTCAATCTACTTTAATTTTCAAATTTAATAGTAATCGTAGTAAAATTTTTTCTTGTAAATGATTAAAATTTAAAATATTCTCAATTTTTGTTGGTTATAAACGAATGAATCATTTATAACTTTATCAAATTTGAAGCTACAAACTATCATTTTTAATTGTTAATTAATTCAAACTGTTTTTTTCATTATAAAAAAAAAAACGAAATTATAGTCAGACAAGTAATTTTGCAACTCTAAAAGAATTTTCTAATTGAATTTTCTGTTAATAATTCTTAAATTATGATATATTCCATTACTAGAATAAATATTTCTATGACTTTATTATCTTTTCTCCAAATATTTTTATTCATATCAAATTTAAAATTTAAATTTACTTATGAGATATGAGTCATTTATGATTTTATAGAAATGTTAGCAATATTTTAAATTTATTATATGTTTCATTTATTAGCATTATGCTCAATTTTATTTGTTTTTGTTGTTGTATATTATACATTTTGCTATTTTCTCTATTTATTATCATCCAAGCAAACATCGAATTTTAAAATAATTAAATTAAAACAAAACCAGAGAAAAAACAAAAAAAATGAAATGTATTGCATTTATTAACCAATTTTTCTTTTATGCAAACAATTTAGCATAATTAATAGATTTAATTTAATGAGGTCAAATTAATATGCTTTATTTATTATAAATAAAATACAACGAAAAAAAAATTTCTCTTTTAAATTTTCCCTTTTTTTTGGCATTTTTTTTTTTTTGAGAATGGAATTTTCAATTTTTGATTTCTTTACATTTTTAAAAATTGAAAATTCTATTCGAAGAAAAAAAAAATTAATTATATCTATCTCAGACGTTTCAACGTATTGATTGGAATTACTTTATAAGACGTGTATCACGTTATAGTATTCACGTCATATTGCACTACGTAAGAAGCTGCATGCAATTGTGCATTATTAGTATTTGTTGATAGAGTGAAAGCTTTCAAATAAGGCAAAATGCAAATGATAATTTCAACGTGAACGCAAAAAAAAAAAAAAAAGAAAAGACGTTACCATATTTTCTCTAATTTCTTCTTTTTACTTTGTTCTTCAAATTCGTTCCTCAATAGATTTCAATATCAACAATTACTGAAAAATGAAGTAACAAGAAAGAACTGAAATTCTATTTTTCAATTTTCTCAATTCAAAATATATTTTTGATTGTTTTACAAATAAATAAATTAAAAAATAACAATTGATGCCAAAACAAAAGTTTTTTTTTAAAAGAAAAGTTATGTAATTTTAAATTACAAAATAATATCTATCAGTAATGGATTTTGTATGAAAATTTCATTAGTATTTATGATATAAATTAATTTAATCCAAGGAATTTTCAGTTTTCTTTTCAAATAAATTACATACTTAAAAATATTACTAAAATTAATCATAATAACCTAAGTAACTGTAAATAATTGGATCGAAACATAATGTACATTTTTGATTATTAGCTTGAAATTTTCCACAATTAAAATTGATATCAGAAATGATTTCTGACCTATTGCGAAAGTTTCAGAATATTACAATTCATATTATTATGATTATCAGTGTTTCCAGAAAACGTTATCAGCAGGAATGCAAATTCCAAAACCATCATTTGGTGTCCAACCATTGCTATTGCATATTAATGTTGTCACACCCTTTATCCGATATCCTTTGCGACAATTTAAAATAGCCGTTGTACCGATTTGATAATCTTTTGTGTAATTGTTGTAAATGTAGTAAACCTGAAAATACTTTATTAACTATTTACTATACTAATTACTTTAGTATCATTTTACTATGCTAATTACTTTAATGTCTATCCTAAAAAGAAAAAAGAATTAATCTTTTTTTTTTTTGAATTTTTATGCAAATTTCTTTTGATCAAATGATAGTTGATAAGGAGAAAAATTAAAAGAATTTTTGTATATTAATGCAATGAATAGAAATATGAAAGAATAAAAATTGTAAAATTATGATTAAAATAATTTCAATAATTTAAATTGAAAGAAAAAAATGAAATATGCTAAAAGAATAAATATACCTTTCCATTTTGTGGAGATTTTAATGGTTCACAAGAATCATTAATTTTAGTTTGAGCAACAAATATCGGTTGACAAATTCCAATTGATGGTATCCATATGCCATTATGACAATATGTCATTTGTTTACCATAAATTTCATAGCCAGGATTACATTGTAATTTTGCGCTTGCACCATTTTCATACCAAGTGGTATTTTCATTATTTTTATATATTATCTGCAATATTATCTGCTAATATATAATTAAGTTAGATTAAACTTTGTTGAATTTAAAATGGTTGAATTACTAAGTTAAATGGTAAATTCTTGAAATCTTGAATTAAGTTTTTTCCTTTTATTTTTTTTTTTTTTTAAGATTTTAAAATTATCTTTGATTTTTATTAGCATTTTTTAATGAAAAAAAAAAAAAAAAACACTAACCATTCCATTTGTAGGTGTAAATGATATTTTAGAACAAACATTCATTTGTTTAATTTTATTTGTAATATATTGTTGGTGTTGTTCATAAGGTTGACAGCTACCAACACCAGGCCAAGGTGACCAAATGCCACCTTGACAATATGATGTTGATCGTCCCACTAATACGTATCCATCATCACAAATTAAATTTGCTATCGTATTAGCTGCGTATTTATCATTTTTACTTACATTGCTATAATATATCTGAAATTATTTTTAATTTAATTTCTATAAAATTTAAATAAATAAAAAAAAAGAAATGTTATGAAAAAATATTATAAATTATTAAATTATAAGGAGTATAAAATTTTCATTCAAATATTAATTATCAATTAAAAAATAATATATCTTTCTGCTGCATTCTATGCTGCACATTTTTTTCTTAGTTTAATTGTTATACATTTGTTTGTATTAGCTTAAATATTATGATTTTTAATTTTATCTTTTTTTTTCTTTATTATTGTACATTCCTTATAAACTATTATAACTCAAAAAATTACGTCAAAATTTTTAAAAATTGAATTTAAAGAATGAAAAAAAAAATTTAACCTAAATATTTACCTTTCCATTAGAAACAGGTGGCGAAGTAGAACAGCTAATTGTTGCTAGCGTATTTTGTTTTAATCCAATTCTTAAATAATCTCTACCATAACCTAAAATAGTAAATATTGATCAAGAAAAAAAAAGGAAAAATACATAGAAAATGTGTTATTAATTAATTAAGCATAACATAAAAATAGCTAATATATGCGAAACATTCTTAAATTTTTAAAAAAGTTAAATAAAATTTAAAAATTCTGTGTGGTGTATGTGTGTTTTAGTGTAGTGAGCTTAGTGTGAAAATTTGAAATAAGCAAATATAATTGAGCTGAAATAAAAAATGTGAATTTTTTCTTTTTTGAAACATGCATAAATTATCTTACCTTCCTAGTCGAATACTTAATTACTATGAAAATGAAGTCGAACATTTAATTATTATGAAATGTCGAAGAATGAAGTGTATTAATCATGAAAATATTTATGATCTTTTCTTTTTTTTTTTTATACCAAAGAAGAAATATCTTTTCTTCTTTTTGTTTTGTTTATATGTATGTTTTTAAAATTTAAATTCTCCTATTAAACACTTGAAATTTAAATTCTACCATTAATTAAAATTTAAATTTCACTATTAGAATAGCAAGATTTATAAATCATTTATTATTAAATATTGTCATAGTGATATAATTTACATAAACAATCAGTTTGCATTTTGTAAATGTTAGCATTATTTATACATAATGAAGTAATTGCATAATTATTTTTTCTTTGACTTAAAGTAAAAGAAAAGAAAAATGAGAAATCAATTTACTACACATTGATCAAATAAAATTTTACACATTTAACAAAAAAAAAAAAACGAAAAAATGAAACAATTTAAAATAATTAAATCAATTTAAATTCTTCTGAATGCTTAATTATTTACCTACCATTTATTGGTAGGTAATACCTACCATTTACTGGACATTGGCCTAATATTGGAGGATTCCACGACCCATTAATACACGTTGATAATTTTGTTCCAATTGGAGTTACACCACTATCGCAAATTAATACTGCTGTTGTTCCACTAATATACGGTGGCAATATGTTTCCCTAAATTGTTATTTAAAAAAAAAAAAAATTTACTCAAAAATTCTTAAGTAATATCACTCTTCTTGGCTAATATTTGCAAGATATTTTAGTCTTATCAATAAATGTTTAAGATAAATAATAATAATAATTTAATTAAAACAAATAACAAAATTTGTTTAATTTATTTTAACATTTAATTAAATTAAATGTTTACAGAAGAATATCGAATTTTTCCATTTGCTATAGCAGGTAATTCGAATAGACATTGTCCAGGAATAAAAACTTGGCTTATTTTTGGACCAATTATACTTTGTTGACAAAAACCTAAATTTGGTTGCCATTGACCTAAAAAATAAAACAATTTTTAAATTATTTCACAGCAAAAAATATTTGTTATATTAAAGTATTTAGGTCATACTTTAAAAAGTTTTTTTCTTTTTTTTGTAATCACAAAATATCTAAAGTTATCATTTCATAAAAATCTAATCACTATAACAAATTAAAATTTGGAACATGTTAGATTTAATTAATTCCAATTTAAATTAAACAACTTTTAATTAAATCGCCCTTTTCATTAGTAAAATTAAAATTAAAAAAAATTCTTGCCATTTATACAAGTTGTTTCGATTGGACCAACTGGAACAAAACCAAGATTACATGCAAGATTTGCTACCGTTTTTGAAGTATATATAGGTACAATGCTATTCGAATATTTCGTATTCAAATATTTTAAATCTCCGTTAGTTGGTTTTGGTAACGGTATACATGGTAACTCTCTAATTTCTAATAAATCTGAAATTTTTTTAGAATTAAAATTAAAATAGAATTTTTTTTGAAATTTTTATATATAATATCTAAAAATTGCAAGAAATTTTGTTTACTAGAGAAAAATGAAAAATTAAAATTTGTTTAATTAAAAAAAAAAAAAACAGATATTCATACTTTCAACATTTTTTGGTTCTGGTACACAATTTGCTAAAAGTAATGGTGAAAAAACACCATTGGTACATACAGCGGTTGATAAGCCAAGTGGTATATAATTTGAATTACAAATAACGGTAGCTACAGTACCACTAGGAAATGTTCCCATTTTTGAATTATTTGAATAAAATATTTGTCCATTAATAGGTGATACAAGTGGTGGACAATATTTTGTTTCAGTTACACTTATTGAACTTTCAATTGGTACACCTTTAAAAAAAAAAACTATTTTATTGAATACAAAAATATATTTTATTAATTTATTAAAAATTTGTAGTAAAAATAAAAATATTTAAAACTATTGAATACAAAAAATATGTATTTTATTAAAAAAATTTATAGTAAAAATAAAATTATATTTAAAATATGAAAATGAAGTACTACCAAAAAGTCTTGATTTTGTGTCAACACATTGTCCCAGTACTAATGGTGACCAAATGCCATTTAAACAAGTCGATGAAATCGCACCAACTGATTTAAAGCCATAATCACAACTAATAGTTGCAACTGTTCCAGATGAAAATGGCCTTTTGTTTGTACCTGTGCTATAGGTAATATAACCATTCATTGGTGGTGCTATACCGGTAACACAATTACCTGTCAAAGTTAATGAGGAAATTAACTTGTAAACATTTGAAATATTTAAAAAAAAAAAAAGAAATTATAAAATTACTATGAAATCATTGTATGAGAAAAGAATAATAATTTCATATGGAATTTTCCTTTTTTTTTTTATTTATTTTTTCTTAAAAATATAATTTATATTACGTAAATAACATTAATTTATTATTTATTTTATTATATCATATAAATTGAACTTAATTTATTTTTGTTTGTAAATTGTTCGTTTTTTTTTTCTTTTTGTTTTTTTTTTTTGTATTTTTGTTAGTAAATTAAAAAATTAAATTAAAAAATTAATAAAGTATGATGAAAATATGAACACATACTTCCACTATTATACTGAATACATTGCGTTGTCATCGATGGATACCAAATTCCATTGTGACAAATTGCAATTACTGGGCCAATTGGCAAATAGCCAGGATTGCATTGTACGTTGGCTCTTGTTAATGGCGCAAATGGCGGATGTTTGTTAGCGTTGTTTGAATATACAACAAAACCATTTTCTGGTATTGGATAATCATTTATACAGTTAGAAACGGATCCTGAAAATTTATTATTAATTTCATTTAAATGCAAAAGTTTCATTCATTTTAATTAATTTCATATTTTTAGTATAGATTTTAACATATAAGTTGTTTTCGTTTTCTTGTTTAAATTTTTTTGAAAAAATATTTTTCAAATAAAAAATTTTGAAAAATTTAAAATTTTAATTTCAAAATTTAAAAAATTTTCTAAATGAAACTAACGAATCATTGAGGAATTTTCGAAATTTGACAATGAACATAAGCCCATTTCATGAGGAATCCATGAACCATTATCACAAACAGCTGATGCTGGTCCATGTGAAATACCGTTTACACATTCTAATTTAGCTATGGTACCAGGCGGAAATGGTCCAAATGCGCCACCTATTAAATAAAAATTAACTTCAATTAATGCATAAGTGTTGATCATGAAATTTTAGAAAATTTAACACTTTCAAAAGAAGTAAATGATTAATATAACTTTTGTTAAGTAAATGATTAATTTAAACTTTTATAATGTAAATGACTAATTTAAACCTTTATTATAAGTTATGGTACCACCAACTGGAATTAATAATCCAAATAAACATGAATTTTTAGGTGAAATTGAAACAGCTGTTGATGAAGGAATACATACTCCTAAATTTGACGGTTTCCAAATGGAATCTTGGCATACTGACGAAAGCGCACCTAAATATAGAAATTTAAAAAAAAAAAAGAAAGAAAAAACGGACTGAAAGCTTCTACTTTCTTATTTTTGTAAAAAAAAAAAATCAAAATAATTGACAAGAAATTTGATATAATTTTTAGCAAAAATTATCACATTATGTTAACAATGGCATTTTAATATCTCAAATGTTGACAAATATAATTTTTTTAAAAGTTAAACTTATGACAAATATAAATCTTCTAAAAGTTAAACTTATGACAAATACAAATCTTCTAAAAGTTAAACTTATGACAAATATAAATCTTCTAAAAGTTAAACTTAACAAATATAAATCTTCTAAAAGTTAAACTTAACAAATATAAATCTTCTCAAAGTTAAACTTGTGATATTTCACCCTAAACTATGCATCTAACTTAATTGAAATACTGGAAAGATGGAGAAAAAAACAAAATTTTTGAAAAAATTAATAAATTAATTATTTTTTTACATCCAAAATTATACCATAAATTGTGTAACCATCATTGCAACGTACAATTGCAACAGTTTCAGATGGATAAGCTCCAAATATATTTGGTTCATTTGAATATGATAATTTGCCATTGGAAACAATTGGATGACCACTGGAACACGATCTCATCTCCTAGAAGTTAGAAGAAAAAATGAAACAAAAATTTTTTGGATATAAAATTTAATAAAATGATTTAATTTATTTTTGATAACAAATTATAGAATGTATTACAGAATTCTACTGTACTACTGATAATGTAATAAAAAAAAAAATTAAACCTGTCGTTTCTCTCGTTGATCACTTTGTCTGATATTCTAAAAAAAAAATAAAAATAAAAAATAAAAAAAACAAAATCATTGCATTTCAAGAACAAAATTACAACAATTACAGGTATTCAGGTAATTATTATTCCACATTTATAATCTTTCTTTTCTCAATCATTTTAGGCTGTTCATAGATATCTTTTTAATCATTCCGGATTTTTAACCTATATTTTTCCAATCATTCCGGACTTTTCATTTATATCTTCCTAACCATTCTAGATTTTTAACCTATATTTTTCCAATCATTCCGGATTTTTCACCTATATTTTTCTAATCATTCCGGACTTTTCATTTATATCTTTCTAATCATTCCGGACTTTTCACCTATATTTTTCCAATCATTCCGGACTTTTCATCTATATCTTTCTAACCATTCTAGATTTTTAACCTATATTTTTCTTATCATTCCGGACTTTTCACCTATATTTTTCCAATCATTCCGGACTTTTCATCTATATCTTTCTAACCATTCTAGATTTTTAACCTATATTTTTCTTATCATTCCGGATTTTTCACCTATATTTTTCCAATCATTCCGGACTTTTCATCTATATCTTCCTAACCATTCTAGATTTTTAACCTATATTTTTCCAATCATTCCGGATTTTTCACCTATATTTTTCTAATCATTCCGGACTTTTCATTTATATCTTTCTAATCATTCCGGACTTTTCACCTATATTTTTCCAATCATTCCGGACTTTTCATCTATATCTTTCTAACCATTCTAGATTTTTAACCTATATTTTTCTTATCATTCCGGATTTTTCACCTATATTTTTCTAATCATTCCGGACTTTTCATTTATATCTTTCTAATCATTCCGGACTTTTCACCTATATTTTTCCAATCATTCCGGACTTTTCATCTATATCTTTCTAACCATTCTAGATTTTTAACCTATATTTTTCTTATCATTCCGGATTTTTCACCTATATTTTTCTAATCATTCCGGACTTTTCATTTATATCTTTCTAATCATTCCGGACTTTTCACCTATATTTTTCCAATCATTCCGGATTTTTAACCCGCATTTTTTTAATGATTTCGGGCTTTTCACCTATATTTTTCTAGTCATTTTGGGCTTTTAACATACATCTTTTTAGTTGTTTTAATTTTTCTACCCATTAGAATATGTTAAATAATGAAAATTATTTGAATATTTTATTTCAACTTTTATTATCTCATATTTCTTTTATTCATTTCATTTATTTTAATTTTTGTCACAAAAAATTATTCATCTAACAATGCAACTGTGACACATACCTTTTGACAAGTTCCAAGAGTTGAAGCTGGTGACCAACCATTTGATTCACATGTCAGTGCATCGATACCATTAATAGTATATTCCGGTGAACATTTCAGTTCAGCAACTGTTCCGGTTGTTATATTATTTTCATTACCCATTAAGTAAATAACCTTTAAAATTATTTCATTTTAACAACTTTCTTTAAATATTAATTTTATCTAAAATTATTTAATATTACATGAATGCAGAGAAGAGTAGAATTAAATTATGAGTAAATTTAAATTAAATTTAAACAGTAATTAGAAATGTTTTCAATATTTTCATATAAAAAAAAGTAACACCATTTTGAACTTAAAATAAATCCCTCATTTGCATAATTTTCTTATTAATTATGAATATTTAAATTGGCTCTAGAAATATCGCTAGCAGCAAGTTTCAACAAAGAAAAAAATGTTATTAATTAAAAATGTCATATAAAAAATTTCATTAAAAAGAAAAAAGAAAAATCGAAAAAAATGATAAGGAAAGAGAGAGAAAGAGAAAGAGAAAGAGAGAGATTAAATCTTTTATCTTCTAAATTAAATATTCTTTGATCACTTATAAAATTTACAATTTACAAACCTTGCCATTTTGTACAAATGGAAGCGGTGAACAACTGCTATTGGTAATTAATTGACAACTTCCAAGCTTTAAAGTTGACCACTGACCATGGTCACATTGAGCTTGTCTGGTAAATAATGAACGATAGTGACCATTGCATATTAGATATGCTAATGTACCACTGGGAAATTTATCAGTATCATTTTGACTATACAAAATATAACCATTTTCATGTGGTGGTAATGGTGCACAACTTTTTGCTATTTCTAAAATTTAAAATTTTCTTACAAATAAAAAAAATTAGCTAATTTAATGTTAACAAAAAAAAAAAAAACATGTCAAATTAATCAAGCTTTTATTTTTAATTTTGATAAATGAAATCTTTTTTTTTGGAAATTTTAAAAATTATGAAAATTTTGACAAATCAAATTTTGATTTTTTTTAAAAAAATTAAATACCGGTAGAAATTGGTATACATTCACCAAGTTCAACCATCGGATACCATGTACCGGTGATACATGCTACCTGATTTTGTGTTGTTGGTTTATAACCTTCATTACAACGTAATGTCGCAAAGCTTCCCATCATTACTGTCTCCGAAATTTCCGATACTTCTGATGGCTTATAAATTATCTTTAAAATATTTATTATATTTGCAAATAATACTATATCATTAATTTTTATCAAAAAATTTTTATGATTAATTATAATTTCAAAATTTGATTTATTTATTCATCTCTTCAAATAATTCAATATAACAATTTTATTATTTTTTAAAAAAAAAAGGAAAAAAATGTAAGTAAATGCATAAAATTAATAAAATATTATTGTTAAAAATATTAAAAATATTGCAAATTTTTGAAAAAATTTTAAAAATAATAAAAAAAAATATTACAAATTACCTACCTGTCCATTTGGTATATTTGGAATTAGTACACAATCTGTTGGATCTTTACTTCCCACAATTTCGTTATCACTAATTTTGCTATTACTATCTTTCCATCCATAACAAATTGGATTAAGTTCACGAATATAACCATTAATCAATTGATTTGCACGAAACGAATATGCATAATCTATAATTTACAAAAAATAAAAATAAAAAACAATTGAAAAAAAAAGAAAAATGATTTAAATTTAATTTGAAATTTCAAATGATAATTTTAGTTTAAAAAAATAAAAAATTCTTTTTTACTATTATTTTTTGTTAGTTGATTTCTATTTCGATATCGATAAATTGGTGCTTTAGCGCCACAATCTCCAAATGATCGAGCGCAAAACAATTCTTCAGTTTCATTGAAATCCACATAACCAGGTGGTGGTGCTCGTTCCTTATTATCTTGATGAAGTACAACACCTGAATAATTGTCAATAATTATTATTTATTACAATAACAATAATATTTGACTATGTAAAATTTTTAATTATCATATAAATATCTGAAATTTTTTTTGTAATTTTTGAAATTTAAATAAGATAAATTTTTGTGGTATAATTTGAAATTTTATAAAATGATATTTTTATCTTTTTTTTTTTTTTAGAAAATATTTCCAATAAAATAAAATAAAAATTTTAGTAATTTTAGATGAAGAAAGAAAGATTAAAGAAACCATCAATGGTTCGTATATTTGTGGACAGTTTAAAAGCACAATGCTTAGGACAAGCTGTTGGATTTCCATTATTTAGAAATATTTCATTTGAATTAAAATCAGTATTTGTGAAATATTTATATTTCAACTCGCTACTACCAATACGATAAATTTTTGTTGTTTCATTTGTATCTTTTGTCCATATCATTACTGGTACTGAAATATTATCATTTAATAATTTTTAATCATCAAAAAATATCTATTAGTAAATAAAAATTTCAAAAAAAGAAATTAAATTTCACTTTAACAAATTCTTTTAGAGTTAAACAAGTTAATAGTGACAAATAAATTATATACGACAACCATGCATTGTTATCATTCTATCAGTCAATTTGATAAAATTTAAAATTTAACGTCTTCCAAAGGAAAAAAAAGAGAAATGTTTTTATGAAAATTTTGCCTTGTATTCTTGTTTATAATTTTGCGATAGAATTTAAGATGAAAAATAATGACGAGAAAAAGAATGAATAAATAATAATACTAAAAAAATTTTAAATTCAGCACTTAAGCTTTTTTCTTTAAAAAAAAAAATTAATCTGTGAATAAAGTATGCAAATTTAAGTAAAACTTACTAAGATTATTTGGATATCCACCAGATGGGCATGTAATCGTTCGTGAAAAAACAAATTTATTTATATTAATTAAAAGAGTTAAATAAATCCAACGATTATAGTCCAACATCAGAAATTCAATCGATAATTTTTCACTATTGCCAAAATGATACCTTTAAAATTCAAAAAAAAAAGCGAATGAAAAAAAAAGAACTAAATCAAATATGCTTCAATTAAATTAAAAACAGAATTGAAATTAAATTAAAAATATGAAATAAATAATATAATGAAAAATTAAATTATATTAACAAAAATAATGTGAATAAATCAAAAATCACTCGTTGTCACAATTTTTTTTTATTTTTAAAACAAAAAAAAAAGAGATATAAAGCTATAAAAATCTTGTTTAAATGTTAAGAAATATAAGAATGTATTCTGGAAAAGGACATTCATTTGTGTGACAAATGTAATTGTGATATCACAGACCAGTTTTTCTTTCTTTTTTTTTAATTTACGAACAAAAAAATATTTATTTACATTTTGAATAATTAATGATTGATTTTTTTAGGTCTTATTAATTATTCATTTTATTGTAAATGATGACAGTAATAATAATATATATAATAAAAATTGTTGATAAATAATTTTTATGTATTATTTCAAATTTTTAAAAATAAAATAAATTTTATGTTGAAAAAGATTGTTTAGAAACGGAAAAATTTAACAAAAGGAAGTATATTGATTTGAAGTAATTATATATATATTTTTTTTTTGTTGTAATACAAAAATTAAAAATAAATTTGAAAATTAATCGTTAACAAAAAGAAAAACAAAAAAGGAAGAAAATATCAATGATTTTTAAAATTATTAGATTCATTAAAAATTTCCATACATAATGATAACGAACGAAAATAATCGATAAGAATGGGAAAAGTTATTGCAGGAAAAAAATAAATCAAATCATTTCATTATTGAAATTATGCAAAATTTTTGCCCAATATTTTTTGAGTTAAAGTTAAATGTTGAAATTAAATATATAATTAAAAAAAAAATTAAGTATATAATACTGTCTGTTTTATATGTTTACTATTTATTGTGTAATTAAACATATAATATCATATGATTAAATTATATTGTTAAAAACTTCAGAAAAAAAATACATTTTTGAAAATTTCATAGTTTAAAAAATTTCATTTTTATGGATTTGATATATTTTTTCATGTTAAAATCAAGTTTGCTTCACACATTTAATAATTTATTTCATTTAAAATGAAATTTGGGATGAAGAGAAATAAAAAATGAGTTGAAAATAAAGTATAAAATTAGAAATGTATTGATAAAAAAGATATAAATCATTCTGTGATATTTTCTTATTTCATTTATTTTAATTGTTCAGTAATTAAAGCAACAAGTGTTACGATCAAATTTTATCTAATCAATTGTTGAAAATTAATCTCAGTGATATGTGATAAGATTACAAATAGACAGCTATGATAAATTATTTCACAAATAACACTACTCTCGAAGATTTCTCAAATCACAAATATATTTTCTATGCTCTAATTACGATAATTATTCATGGAAAATGAAATTTTCAAACGATTATTGATGAAAAAAAATATATCAATGATATTTATTTAGTAAATTAAGAGAAATATTTTACAAATGTAAACATAAATGATTTTAATATGAAAATATTCAAAGACTTGGCCAATAAACATGGCCAATATCATATGGACCAAATTCAAAAGTGTTATTATTATAAATAATAAGGCTTGGAATATCTCAAGAAAGGAAATATACTTTTTGAAAAATTCCACCTGAATGATTTTAAATGTTATTCAATATTTACTTAAAGATAGGACCACAAATATTCACTCAAAGATTTAACTTACTTAAAGATAGGACAACAAATATCAAGTAAAATTTTAAATTAATAGAAAATAAAAATTTTAATTTTAATTTAATTTAACAGAAAAAGAAAAAGAATAGACACCAGAATCATATAACAATATAAGTGAAGAAGAGAAGAAAAAAAAGAACAGAAAAAGGAATGAAAAAAATAAAAGAACGAATAAGGGAAGAATTAAATTTAGAGAAAAGGATAAATGATCATCTTTTATCATTTAATTTCATTCCCCGAATGAAATCTTAAAAAATTTGTGACATTTTCAAAAATTTTATCAAAATATAAAATTAAAAATTAGCAACTTTTCGGGCAATGAAATGTACTTGAAATTAATAGATAAATTAGCAATTTTTTGGTTGACAATGACATTTACCTTATTGACAAATAGATTGGATCTTTTTTATTAATGCTTAGCCAATGAACTTGATTAATATTATTATCGTTATCATCATTATTGCTTTGACAATGATAATATTATCATTATAAATATGAATAGTACTACTACTAATTAATTAATAGTGTCGTTGTGTTTTTAGCAAAATATTTGCATATTCTAAATGATATCAATCAATGTTAGTATAAATTATAACCATTTTATCATATTTTCTTATTGCTCATTTTATCACTGATTAAAAATCAATTTTTTTGTACATTTTTGTACAAAATTATATTTAAAGAAAGCAATGATATTTATTATAATATTATTAGAATGTAAAATAATTTGTAAATTTTAGAAATTAGCCTAATATATGTTTAAAATTGCTGAGAATTTAGAATAATAAAGATTAAAGTGCAAATTAAAATGTGTTAAAATGATGAAATTACCATTGGAATTAATTTAAATGATGGAACAGAATTGACAGTACAATGAATGAAATGGAAATAATTAACAAGAATTATAATCTGGGACAGTAATTTCATTAAATTGGTAAAATTGGTTTATATAAATAATATGAAAATGTTGAAATTACCAAATTTGCCACCGATTTATTAGCCAATTTTTATTTAAATCCAAATTTAGCATTATCCAATACTTTTCTATAATAATAATTTATGATTTGTTATAAATTTAAAATATTTCAATACAATTTATGCAAGTATGCATGCATGCATGAATGCATGCATGCATACTTGCATGAATTACATGTGTATTGCATAGCGAAATATATATATATCGTTGCAATTAAACGATCATCAAATGATTTATATAATAATTTTCTTTTTTGTGATAAAATTTTATCTTTAATATCATAAACAAAATAATTTATGCAAGTATGCATGCATGCAAGAATGCATGCATATATGCATGAATTATATATATTTCTTTTTTCATTCCAAATAATTATGATTATTTTATGATTAAAATAATCCATTATTGATAGTTTTATAAGATTTTAATTAGCCATTTTAATTTGAAAGTATTTTAGAAAGAATTATTTTTATTTTTATCTCATTCATTTTTCATTTCTGTATTACATTTAGAAGGATTAGAATAAATTGAAATAATTTTTTTGCATAAACTTTTCCTTTCACAATTTTTTTTGAAAAAACAATTCTTCACATTGTTTTTTGTTTTTTTTTTCCTTTTTCTTTTTTTTTGTTCACTTCAAAATTCATTTCATATCTAAAAATATTCTCGTTTCTTATTTTTTCTAATATTTCATTCATTTATTTCTCTGCACTTCACCTGCCCCTTTCTCGACATTTACTTATGGAAAATAGTGAATATGCAACAAAATATTTTGTAAAAATTTTAAAATAAATTTTTAATACGATAACATTTAAAGGAAAAGAAAAAAATCAATATTTATTACAAATATTAATTAGTAATAAAATGAATTTAGTGATAAATTACTTTTTAGTTTTTAGCTATAAGTTAGACTTTTTCATCCTTTTTCGATCAACTTTTTTTCTCGAGAACAAAAAATATATTTGTTTTGATTAACAGATTAATGATAATAGAGCAAAATCATTGATGACTCATTCATAATAAAATAATTAGAATGAAATGGTCTGATAGCATCGAATGTTAGTTTATTTATTTTAAAAGCTTAATTGAGTTTATTCATATGATTCATTCATTTCAATGAATGTATGAGTGATTGATGAATTGAGTAAAAAAACAGGACAAAAAATCATTGGCGCAATATGGTTTATGCCAAAATTTCTATCATTAAATTTTATTTTTTGATTTAAGCATATATTTGAGGGATGGAAAATTTTTAAATTTACTCCTTTTTTTCGTTTCATTTTTTATCAACGTACCATAGAATATCGATTATTTTCGCTTATAATTTTGCCCTAAAATTTGCATTTAATTGTATATCAATAATATTGTTATAGCAGTACTAAATATAATTATAATCAGAGGATGATAAATGAATGAAATGTATTTCTAAGATATTTCATCTCTCGATACATTATTATATCTTTTATAGAATAGATTTTTTATTTAGTTATATTTGTCAATGATTAAATTGAAAATTTAGTTAAATCTAACCATTGGCATATCTAAATGAATTAAATCATCTTTTGATGGACATAAAAATGTAACTTTGCATGGAATACTTTAAATTATAAATATTCCGATCGTGTAAATCTTAAAATTTAGATTCTCTCCAATATGATCCCATATCATACAATTAAAATAGTGGATTAAAAAAAAAAAAAACTAGTCACGTCATGGAATACACACTAAAATTATCCCAAATAAGTTTTTGCAGTTTGAAAAAGTTCAGCCCGATAATGTAATAACAATGCAATTCTCACGATTGAAATTGAAACCCCATGCAATACTTTTTTTTCGTAAAAAATTATTTTTCGTAAATCCAAAACGTCCCAATTCTTTCCAAAATTATGCATTTCTTTTTTTTTTTTTTTTATAATAATACCTATGTCACATACTCAATTGCATAAATCAATCTGTTGCTTAGCTTTTAAAGTACACATCCATTACTGAAGCATAGCACAGCATGTCACCATCTTATCGACAACTCATAAACAAGAACAAAGCACAATAAATGAGTTTAACGTAATTTAAGATTTAACTGACTAAACAATGAGAAATTTATATTCCTGAACTATAATACTAGATATTATACTTTGTATTGAACTTTCAATGCAATTATTTGGTTATAAATTTCATTGTCATCATCAGATATATTCCATTCCAACGGATGTATGTATATCATCAGTACTAATTGATGTGTGCTCTAACTTTATCAGACATGAAAAAATAAAAAACAAACGAACAAACCATTTTTTTGCGGGGAGCGCAATATAATGAATTAGATCAGATTTGCTTAATCAATACGTATGTTGCATGGAAATTTTTTTCTAAAAAAAAGGGAGAAAAAAGTAAATGGAAGTCAGTAATAATTCAATAACGGAAGAGAAAAAAAGTGAAAAGTCTGCACAGAAATTAAAAAGATAAAATGAAATCCGTATAACGCGAATAAAATTAGAGATATTGTGTAAGAAAGGTGGAACAACAATAAAATAAAAAAAATATCCACGAATTCAACGTGTTGTCCATTAAAGGGAAAAATAACATATGAACATGAAGTTCAAAAATGTTAAACGATAAAAATTCCAGAAATCTGAATTGTCGTTTGCAAATAAACTATTTCAATAATATATTAAAGAAATGCAATGTGTAAACAATTACAAATGCTACTACTAGTATAGATTACCCATAATCCTACGTTAGATCAAAGAGAAATCCTAAGTCTTCCATAATAAATAAATTTTCTCGTGTCTCTATCATAATATTTTAATTAGTAATATTGTATGAAAGGAGAAAAATGCCGAAAGCAATTCCAACAAAAGTGGAAAGAAAAGAATGAAAAGACAAGCATCTGGAAAGATGCTCAAAGTCACACCAATAATACATCAGCATGACATGATAATATTAAATATTTGTAATATTTTTGTCATGAACCAAAGATGGTCCCGTAGAATTAAGCTCAATTCGAGAATGACAACAGACATTTAAGGAATTTTCAATCGCTCAACAAATATAATGATGGAGTTCTATAGGAAAAAAGATTTAAAAGAATCTTTTCCTCTCGTCATAAAAAAAATTGATCGTTCCAAATTCTTTCAAAGAAATCATTAATTTCTGCCATGAAGATTGAACCATGAACGGATACATTTTTCCGGGTAGAAAATAAATTATCCACTGAAAGCAGTAACATTATGTTTTACAGGAAATGAATAGACTGTACAAAGTCAAGTGATCCTGCGAAAAAAGAGAAGGAATAAGCAACATGAATGATGCATACTACTTATATTTAACTTCTAACCTATGCTAACATTTTTTGCAATGATATGTTACTATGAATTATAAAGGTCGAGATACCAATATTCTTAAGAAATCAATTTTTAGATTTCAACAATTATAAGTGACATGAAAAGTGAGAGAATACTCCATAGTGAGCAATTTCTAGACACTAAATTGGAATCAGGACCTAAAAAGGTTGCAAACAGTTGATAGTAGCATCCCAGCTAATAAAAGCAGTTAACAGTACTGAACAGAGAGAAAACTCAACAAACATACGATAAAACAAACAACTTTCTAAGTTATCCCTGAGAGATAACAAATTCTGATTACTCAAAATCGCAACAAAACTTATTTTTCTCTTTTTTTGACAAAGTTTATTTTCTTCTCCATTATCAATAAATAATTTTTTCGATACTAAAAATTCTAGCTGAATAAAATTCAGAAAAGTAGAACGAATTCCCACATATCATCAAATGAATAGAATAGAGTAGTCAAAAAAAAGAGAGAAAAAAAAATGTGAATATATTTCAATTTTTCAATGCACTGAGAAACAGCATAAATGAAATTAATCCTATTTATCCTGAAAGATATAAAGTCGATTGGTTGCTGCCAGTGCGATGATATTTTGTTTAGGATGCCAAGCAGTGTGTAAAATTTTCTTAGTAAAATCAAGACTATCTGCGTTCACATCTTCATCTGCTTGCGTTTCCCCTGTTCCAGCAAGGACACGCTTCTTGTTCACACGGGCTGCACCTGATGTTAGCACACGACGAGTTGGTAAACGAATGTGAGATTTTTCAATGTGAGCCTAAAATTAAGTCAAACAGTATAACAGCATAAAAGATAAAGAAGAAAATGATACCAAATCTCGAAAAAAATTCCCATGTCATACTTTTGTCAGAAAAGGTAAGATTATCATACCTCGTAAGTTTTGGCAACACTTGCTTCAACACCTCTTTTGAATGATCGAAAGAAGTTATTATATGACCCTGTTAAGATGTGGCTGAAAACCAATAAAATAGTAATTCCTAAACATCTCTGTTATTCTCAAAAATTGAGCAGGAGAGCGAGAAAAATGAAAGAAAAAATAAATAAACTGAATCTCTTCTGAAGTTTATAAATGACTAAAAGAATCAAATTAAATGAAAACTGACCAAAAATGAAAGATTAAATTTAATCAAATCATTTTTTTTTTTTCAGAATGCTTGTACTTTTTAATTCGATTTTAAAGAAGAGGAAAACTGACTGCTCTCAGTGACACTTTACATTAAGAAACACAAGCAAATCTAAATGTTTGAGTAACACAGTTAAATTCTTCCCACCTTTTTTTGTCTAACGTTCTACTAATATTTATAAATATTAATCAAACTTAAACTATTGCTCCACCTCTAGAAGTCGATACAAAATCTAATAAATATTTGAAAGATTTTAATTAAAAAACTTAAATATTTATTACAGACAGGATTTTAAGGACTGAAAACTAATATTTCTATATCACTGAGTGTTCTGCAACAGAACTTATACGAAATTCTTACGAAATATGTCGAAGGCATAAGGGTTTAGCACATTCAGCTCATATTCCTAAACCGAAATAAACAACTGGAACACTCAGTAAATAAATTATAACAGCTTACTTGTCATCTCCGCTCCAGTCAACTTCGAATTTATCAAAAATGGAATCATTCTCATAAAGCGTGCATAATTTTGAGCGTAAATAGTCATGGACAGGATAAGTTTCTACCGGTCCAGACTCCATATTTATATCCCAGACCTATGAAGAGAAAAAGTCTCATATATTTAATAAAAATTGAACAGAAAAACGTCCGCTGACTGATGCAATTACTCGAAAAATAAACAAATACACACTTTGGCAGTTAAATAATCTCTTGTGAGCAAATATCTTCCATTGTGAGAAAATTTAACATCGGATACGGAAGCGATGATTTCTGAGAAGAATGAGCGATTTGTCGGATCTTCTGACTCTTCAAATACTGCAAATAAAGTAATCTGATTATAACATGGGAAACAAATTCGTAGTCTGTCTTGCGTAAAAATCAAGTATTTTCACCACCCTTCAATTTATATATCTTTTATCTTCGAAAGCTTAATTGGAATGTTCTGTAATGAAATATATTACGGTTCTTTCCGATATGCACAGAGTAAAAAAAAAATGAATCATTTACATTTAGCATGAATATCGCAAAGTGCACGATCGCGCATATCACATAAGCGAATCGATCCTTTGGAAGAGCTATATACGAACCAGTGGCATTGAGTTGGATGAAATTCAGCGGCAGTGATTACTTCTGTCAATTCTTCCATGTTCACTGGCTTAATATCAACTATATCTGAAACGACCATTCATTATTACAAAAATCATCATGAAAAAACTTCTTCCTTTTTTGCTTCATTGTTGAATTTCACACAAACATATAGAAAATTTGTATAATGAAACTAACTGAAGCTTTCATTGGTAATTTCAAGATGCCATATATTTATTCGTAAATCATCGGCTGATAAAAAAATTTCCTGAAAGAAATAACTGATTAAAAATGAAAGATCGAGGATCATAGAAAGGCACGAAATTGACAAAGAAAAAAAAAAAACACTCTACCTGATCCGAATTAACACTAATAGAATTAACGTGATAAGCGTGGGCATTGCCATAAACCCGTCGAGGAGATGCTTCAACTATTAATTCCATAGGTACTAATTTGGGCAACTTCAACTGCCCGCTAAAGCCTGAAAATTATTACATAAGAAACTCTATTTGTCAGTAAAGGGAAAAACAATAACACTAAATGCCAGAAAATCTTGAGATTAGAAATAGTATAATTGCCACCTTGTTTGCCTAACATTGAAGATGCAATTGAATGACAAACCTTTTAAGTATTATTTATAAGGAATAGTAAAATAAAAAGAATTGAATTTTCCTCTGAGCATAAAGAGTCAATTTATCAACAATACGCTCAGAATAAAGCATTCGTTTTTTACAACCGGTATACTCACTTCGTTTACCTATGGTTGTGCCATCGGCATTTCTTGCTAGGTTCCAACCACCGTCAGCAACTTTCTTTTCTCTTTCAGAAATTTTCCATAACTTGATTGTTTTATCTGCAAGTATAAATAAAATACAAGAAAAAAAAAAATGAAAAGAGCTGAATTTTCGTCGGAACTCACTAAAGATACCTTATTTATTGATCAAATGATTTCATACCATTAGTAGATAGAATAAAGTTAGCAGCATTTTTCCTTTTCAACCATTTAATTTGATTAATTTTCTCCTCTATTTCGAGAGATTTCAAATAGTCAAATTCCGGTTCATGTGACTGGAAAGTCGAGTAGACGTTGTAGTCAGTTGAACGCTGACCATTTATAAATTTTCCCTATAAAAATGCATAAATACAATCAAATGAAGTTGTTATATATATCATCGTTTCATTCATGTCAACAGAAATTCCGAAATTCATTACTAATACAAGTGTAGAATGATTCAGTCAGTGGTAGAACCTCTGTCAGAGATATAATGGATGAAGGAAATGGTCATTTATTAGCTCTTCAAGGGGTGACTCATGAATTCCGAACTAAAGAATTTCAGTGCAAACCGCAATACCAGATCACTCAGTCTTTTCAAGCAATGAATCAGCACCTGCTGTTTAAAGTCTTGAAGTTCCCATGCTATCTAACCACTGCCACTTCCATACCGTAGATTTTGTAAAAAATGAAAATTTCTAGTACTAAAAATAATACAAACAAAATGCAATCAGTTAAAACCTACACTTTGATCACGTTGAAATATCACAACCCGTCCTCCCTTGTCACCCGTTGCTAGAAATTCACCATCGTGGGAAAATTCAACACACGATATGATATCCGCTAAAATAGACTGACTACTTAGAACAGTCACCTGTAGCACAGAAAATGAAAAAACCATAAGAAACTCAAACGCTTGACCATTTTCGACAAAAGTTTCAGGGGAAAGCGTGAGAAAACTTTGTCTCAAAATCATTAAAAAAAAAAAAAAAAAAAAATCGAAAGCATAAATTAAAAGCACCGCAAATGATTACAAAAGCGTCACAAAAAAGAAAAAAGCGACAGATGAAAATGGATGTTTAGGCATAAATTCGACTTCACGACACTATATGTTCCCAAGATGACATATGTGGAAACGATGTCATGGAAAGCCGATCACACGCTATAAGATCTCACCGTCGCTTGTAATACCTCCATCAGGCTCGATATTTCCTTTAACTTGAGAGAAATGCCAGTGGATCCCATCATCATCTGAGGTACCATCATTTTCTGTAACATCCATTGAGGTACATGCCTGATGATCATCCACATCCATGTTCCCTCTCCAAGCCTTTTTTTCAACAATCTGGAAATGAACAACTTAGTATAAGACCTATCTAATAAGATAAATCACCATTCAAATAACTTGGTTGAGTTTGTCTTTGTAGCAAAACAAGAAAAATAAAAACCTGCCCCAATAATATATAGAAAAAATTCCTGTTAACTTCTAGATTATTTCTCAAACAGATCATTGAATTAGTGCATGAACCTCTATGAAAATTGCATTTTCAGACTCAGATTTTTCAGAATTATTCAGAAACCACTATGGAGTCTTTTTAGTGCTCCATGGACAGTCAGGGATTTTTTTTAAACTTTCAATAACCCAAATTGTGTAATTTAAGGTCTTATCTAAAAAAATCCAGACGCAACTAAGCTTTTCACACGAAAACATTTCTTAGAAAGATTTATCAAACAGATGCTATCACCAGTAAAAAAATTTTTCTTTTTGAAAGCATGAACAAAGCGATGCAATTATTTACCAGCAATAAAATCACTCTTCATAAAATTCGGATGTATAACAATATATGAATCTAATATCATCAACAGTAATTGGCATTATACTAGATGATTAGAAAGTGAGAGAGAAAAAAGAAAGTAAAAGACAAAAAGGGGAGATTAAAGCAGTGCATAGTTGCAATAATAAGCTTTTCAATAACGGAAAAGAAAGTCTTAAATGCATGAAAAGATCACCTTATATACCAATTTAAGTTATGCAAAAACATATTTTGGAAAAAAAAAACTGATGAAAAATCATATCGATACCACGGGAAATGCAAACATCGTTATAACCGCATAAATGCATTCCATATCTCAACTTTTATCAAAAATCCTCTTCGAGAAATCCTAGGAAAAACTCAGTAACACCTCGATACCACGGGAAATACCTTAATATCTCAAAATGCATTCAAACATTTCAAAAATCCACAACCACAACAATAAACGAACTGCCCCTCCCTCCTACGATCAACGACTGATTGCGACCATAATACAGCAACAAAATTCATTATTTTGATTTAGACGCGCCACCCCTCTATGCAACAGTTCAGATCTCAGTTGATTTATTGATTCTATTTGCTGGTTTTTAAATCGCTTTTTCATGACGTATTTTTTACATCTTTGTAAATTAATTTATTCACTTGTTTACACGTGTGAAATACGTGTAATCAAGTGAACTATTTTAATTTGCATAAAAATTTAATTCTTTCATATATTTAATTTTTCGATAAAATATGTGCTTTCCCTCATATTAATTCATCTTTTAGCTGAAACATTTTTCAAAACAGAAGTTGAAAATATTTGAAAGCAGTGCAAGAGATGAGACAATTTTATTGTTATTGTTTTATTAAATTGATCATTGGATAATTATTACTCAATCTGCCTCTCCCTCTCTCCCTCTCTTCCTCTATTCATCAATTTCAGAATTGTCATTGTTTTATTGAATTGATTTATCATTGGATACTTATCACTCAGTCTGCTTTTCTCCCTCTCTCTCTTTCCGTCTCTCTCCTTCTTTCTTCCTTTCTCTCTCTCTCTCTCTCCTATCAAGCCTTAAATGATCTATCATATCGGAATAGAAAGTTTTAACGATCAAAATTGGCTAAGTCATTTCTTATCCTTTTTTTATAGCAATCTGTAATTTTGATCAATTCAAATTTATTCTTTATCACTGACATAACCATATGATATTAGTAAGAAACAAAAAAAAAAAAAGTGTCTCTGTGTTCATTTTGAAATAGGTAATCATAGTGACATTTTTTCCAGATACTTTACTTAGATAATAAATAAGCTTAGGTAAGTATATTATATTATATTAAACTTAGGTAAATGTGTTAAAACATACCTAACATAGATATATACCATTAAATTTTATTGAAAATTAATAAAAAAGTTGAAAAAAAAAAAATTTAGTAGCAAAAATAATTTTTTTACAACTAATAAAGAATGTGCATAAAATATGCTAACCCTATTGATTCGCCTCAGAATTGCCGGTCCTATCTTCATTCACATTCGTTTGTTCCGATATTGAGTTCAATTCCAATTTCGCTAATTTAATCTAAATTTAAATTTGTAAAAGAAAAAAAATTATGGTTGACAAAAATTTTTATATCTAAAAAAATCGCAATACATCTTTTTCATAAACATTTAACACATATTTACGAAATTTCTACATTAATGTATTAACCTTTTAATTTTTAAATTTATAATATTGTAAAAAGGCAAAAAAAAGTGAAATTAACCCTATATTTATTGGTTACTTAGCTTCTTCAAATGATTTTAAATTTTCATATATATTTCTAGCAATGACTAATTGTTTAGATACTTTAGATACAGATTTACCTGTTTGAAGTCATATCTAATAAAAAGAAAGAAAAATCAAAATCCCATCATTCCAAGGCTAACTATCAGATCATCCAAATCACTACCAGAGAAATGTTTCAAATGATTACTCAAAATTCAAAAGATTCCTTTTTTTTTTTTATAAACCAGTGTTAACTGTATGAATTTTTCTATTCAAAATATTAATTAAATCAATTATTAGATTAATTCATTCCTATTTTTTGGAATTTTAGAACAAAAATTTTAATTAGCCTTTTTAATTAACTGAAATATAAATTTTACAAAGGCATATGAAAAAAAAAAAAAAAAGACAAAAGATGAAGTGAAGGAATTATTTGAATGTCGCGAGAAGGAAACTAATATGTGTTGCAAATAGGCAAGCATTTTGCTGGATCGATCGTTAGTTAATGACCAGTGAGATGGCCAGTGGGATGACCAATGGTAAGCTTGTGAGGTACGTTGCTTGTTCTACATACCCTTCTAAAGTTGTATTTCTCCTTCGCACTAAGATGTCATTTCGTGTGACACATCAAAATGAGTAGTAGTCATTTTAGTTATTATACTGAAGTGGAAATTTGATAAGATTATCATCTTATCATCATCTTATCAGTTATATTTTATGCTCAACTTTTTTTTACATTAATAAACAATGTTTTGTGTTAAATTTTTTATTACATAATTTCTGAATTATAAATGCTTAATGTAATAATTATCATATATATGTTGTTAAATAATTCAATTTTCATATCAGTAGTGATATCTTTCACTCTTAAAATAGGTGAAATGATGGTAATTCAGGTTTTTTTTCTTTTCAAAAGTTATAATAAGAAGTTAAATTACTGGTATAATTATTACCTGGAGTAAATTTTTCTGATTAAATATGAAATGAACTAGAATTATTGTAATTTTAGTAAAGCGACAGGAAATAGCAGGAAAAATACGTATTGGAAAAATTACTGAAATACTCAACCGATTTTCTTATTACTATAAAATGTATCGTTGTTAGATGCTGCGCTAAAAATGCTACTTGAACACGTCAAACTCACGTTAACATGCGTGTTGTTCAAGCATGAATAATTTACAGCGTATCTAATATCTAAAGCAAATAGGAAAAGAATCAAATCGATTAGTGAGATCAGACAAATGCGCCCATTAAAAACTTCAAAAGAATTTCATACTTTTTTTTTTTTCGAATGAATAGACTCAGAATTATAGTTATTAAGAAGTATTTTAAAACATACTACCTTATGTTGCTAAAGTATATTGAAAGAAAAAATCCAATATAATCAAATATAGAATTTCAAATTTTGATTCAAAAAATATTTTTCAATTAAATCGAAAATTAAAATCTCAAAATCTAAAAGGTTTCATTTTTACTTTGGGTGATTATAGAATTTTCTGGAAAAAGCATTCAACTTTTCATTCTAAATTTAATCATTTAATCTTTTATTGAATTATATTTTATTAAATCCATGAAAATATTTGAAAGTAAATAATTCAATAATTGTATTACTTACTGATTAGCAATGAGATGTCTCGAAGCATGAATTTATCACCAAAAACATAAACAACTTATAATAATAAGTAAAATAATTGAATGAAAACAGCACGGTGATATTGCACAATTGAGAATAGTAGTAAAGTCTTAAATGTAATCCGGATGAAATCAGATATCCGGAAATTTGATAAGAATAGAAAAGATAATTTACAATAAAAATATCAAGATTTTCTGCTATCTTCAGCTAACTGAAAAGCTGTTGAATTTTCCGTAGTTGCAAAAAATGCATTTCCGGAATCTTAATAATTCCTGAAAGTAATGATGTTTTGGGAATGATATTCTCAAAAGCATTTCCTGAAAATGAAATCAGTGCTATTGCCAGGTACATTTGAATATAAACCCTTACAGAACAAATATCATTCTGAATCCGGTTGGGTTATTTTGAGCTAGAAGTTAAATACTAAATAAAATGCGAAAAATATGCAAACCCTAAATTTAAAAAAAAAAAACTTAAATTTTCCTATCAAAAATTTTTCGCATTTTTTCGGTAGCATTTAACATTGAAGTGGATCCGGAATAGTACTTATTCCGAAGTTCAAATGTGTTTGTCGATAACGCTGATTTCACTTTTAACAAATCCTTTTCAGAATCTTATTTTTAAAACATTTCTATGAGGTATTAGAATTCCGGAAACATAATTTTTAGAAATTTACGGAAATTTTCATTGGTTCAACAACGATATGTAATTTTCAAATCGCAAGATTAATCGATGTTCTTGTGAATTGCAATATAGTTGTAAATAGAATAACACATCGAAAAGCAATTACTGAAACATAACAATTTCATAGGTCAAAGGTTATGGATATTATGAGTGAAAAGTTAAAGAAATTAAAATATGATTTCAGCATTTTAGTTTTCTTCACACTTCTTTTTGCTGTCTTATTTTTAATTCTAATATTTTTTTCTTTCAAAATAGACGAAAAAAATTTGCTCAAACATCTGATAATAACAAATTTAAGGCTTCGAAAAAATGTTTAATATTTTATAAAAAATTAGCATTTTAATTAATCGTTATGTTATGTAAATATTACTACTACTCCAAGCTTATATTAACTAATTAATTAATTAATTAATTAATTTAGTTGCTTTAAAGTGTGTAAAAGTATTTTGTGATATATGATAGAATGATTTTGATTCTTTCATGAATTATCTTCTAACGATGATATTATCATTATTCACGCTTATATTGTATGATAATTTGAGGATTTTACATTCAAATATAATAATTTAAAAAAAAAAAAAAAACTGAAATATGAATGAAAATGAAAAATGGAATTTTTTTTCTTTTCATTTAATTTGCTTACAAATTAGTAATTTGAAAGCTTAGCTATTCAAAAATGTTTCTCAAAACTTTTAAAAATAAAAATTTCCTATTAAATTTTTATCGTTTATAATGTACGATTATTGAATAATTTTCCATTTGGATGTAATAAATTAAATGAAAAATGAAATATGCATAATCAAAAATGTTTTCAGATTTTTGAAAATTAAATTTTTTTAGGAAATACTTTTCGTTGATTTTTTTTTCTTTGTTTTTATCTTTTTGATTATCAAGAACTAAGTTTTTGTCTTGTTGATTGATAAAAATTCACCTCTTTTTTTGTTTATTTTTTTCCGAACATAATCGATGAGCTTTTTATGATTTATTGAATATATTGAAATTTCAGTAGTTTGTATAAGTTTGATAGAACAACAAGTTTATTTGCCCAATTTAAATTAAATATAGCATTAAATTAAATTGACATTACGTTATTAAATTAAATTTTGATGAAATTTCATTAAGTAAATTTACTAAAACATTGAAAATATTTATCATTTTATCGAATCATTTTTAAATAATTATCGAATGTTATTGTTGTTAGATCAAAGAAACATCAAATAAGTTCCATTCATTCAATGATTAATGTTAACAATGAAATTATTATCAATACAGTGATTACTGATATGATTATTAAAGTGAATGGTAAATAAATTTTAATAAAAATTCAAATTTTATCCATAGCAATTTTAAAAATTTTTGCTTATTTTCTGAAATAAATTTTAACAAATTTTATAGAAAATACCTGTTGCATTATTTTTCTCTCACTTATCATAAATGAATTGTCAAAAAATTCGAAAAATTTTCAAAAAGATTTGCTTAATCTTTATTAAATTTCTCAATTCTATGAATGGAATTATTGATTTAAGGATTGTTTGATTTATATTTCAAATTTATATAATCGATCAACTTGTTAGACTAAGACAGTTGCATAAATTGATCGATAATTCGGTAAATGTTCGTAATTTCAGATAAAAGTTTTAATTATATTCGTGCAATTTTATATTTCATTTGTCATCAAATTAGTGACGCAATAAAAAATCATAGTTTAAGTATTTAAATAAATCAACCACTATAAATTAACCAAAACTTTACGATCATTTAGAAATTCAATTTAAATTTTAGACAACAAATGAAAATCAATTTCTTTCTTATAATTACTTCAATTATTATTTTTTGCTTGAATTCTATTTTATTTAATTAATTTTGCACTTTTGTATGCAAAAATTACAAGCTAAAGGTTCACAATAAACACAGTAATTATGAGGAATATTAATTACTTTAATTACTAATTATTCGTGTGCTAATTTAAATTTGTTGCTTTAATAAATAATTCTTAAATGATTTACAATCAGAAATAAACAATGAATCTTGCAAAAAAATTTGTTTGAAATGGATGACAAATGCGAAATAATTTCTTATCTAATCTAACAGGAAACATTTTTATAGCTCTCATAAATGAGAGAAAAATATTTTCTCAAAAGTTTCAAGCAAGATGGATTAATTATGATTATTTATTATTAACTAAAACTGTGTAAATTCTATAGTGCTAGCAAACAATCTAACTTTATTTTAACAACTTTAAGAACTCAAAAGAAAAAAAAAAAGCGAATGAAATTAAATTTCTATCTTTCAATTAAATTGCTAACGTTATTATTGCTATAAAATTTCCAAAAAAAAAAAAGAAAAAAAGAAATGAATAAAATTTACATTTTTCATTTATTTGCTAAAATTATCATTTTATATGTTTAGCAAATTTGAATAGTTTTAATTTAGAGCTAATCATATTTTATTAGAAATCATTTTAATAAAATATTATATTGCAATTAGCATACATTATATGTCTTACATAGTATGCAAAACATGAATTAATTGTTTAAAATTAAATTTTCGTTTTTTTTTTTTTTTAAATCAAAATTTACAAACAAATAAACTTTTTATGCCATTTTCTGCTACATTAAATATTTGAATGTAAATCAAATTTTGCTTACATTCTTCATCCCTCCTACAAACTAATAAATTGAATCAATAAATCATTAATTTGTAAGCTTTAAAAGCTATTCCATCTCTTTGCCATTTTTCAATAAGCAACTTATAAGATGAACAAAATTTGCATATATTACTTTTCGGAAATGATTAGCTTATTCAAGTGTGCTTCATTTTATTTCGGAACATTTAGAACAAAATCAATAAATCAAACTAATTAATTAAGCAAAAAAAGGAATGATAAATTATGAGAAAAGTCCAATTTTTTGCTCAATTTAGATATTAAACTTTTTGTTTTTTTTTTTTTTAAAAAAAAGGGTTAAATATTTGAAACATTCAAAATTCATCTTAGCAATACTTTGCAAAAATTAAATTTTATTATTACAAATAGATATTTACATTATTTATTATCTTAAATGTCTTCACACCTGTAATTTAGTAATATTTTAATTTTTGCATTAATTAACCAAAATGCTTAATGTAGCAGTTATCAGCATAATCATTCCATTTAATTCATATGTTTATCAAAAAAATTATCAATGATTCGAACAAACTTATTATCAATGATAAGCAAACAATCTTATCAATTAGTGAAACTTATAAATTGCAAATTGTTTATGCACAACATATATTTTCATTTCAATTACATTTCAACTTACAATTATTTTGCATAAATTATTTTATTTGAGTTAAGGAATGAAAAAAAAAGTACTAAAAATAATTAAACAAATACTAGCAAAAATTTTGAGTGAAGCAAAAAAATGAAATGCGTTAAAATTCAATAAAAATCATTTTCATATAATTCAAAAATGTTATAAAAATTATTTCATAGCTTGAAGAGATACTTCATTTATTGGTTAGTAAAACAATTTAAAAAAATGAAAATATATTCATTTTCTATTTCTCATTTATTACTTATTTTATTGCAAAAGAGTATTTATTCAAAAAATAGAATAAATAATAATAGGTATGCGAGTAAATAAATTGGAAAAGGTTATTGATGAGATTTGTTTCATTGTCTTTTTTTTGTTTTTTGTTTTTCTGCAAATCTTTTTATCAAACAATTTTGAAAATTTTCATATAGAATTTTTTTCTTATTTTCATATAACTCTTTATTTTTTAAATTTCAAAACTTTCTCGTATGCTATTTTATAATATGTTAATTTTACTTGAATTATAACTACAAAACCTACTCGTTATCACCTTGTTATCAGTTGATATCTGTCAAATGCACACTGCAAAAACAGTTATTATCTTGAGAACTCAAAATCATAGCTTTGAAATAGTAATTTTTGAAGTACCAATTAATTACTAACTTTCGTTTTCCATATTATTCTTATTAAATTTGAATTTTGTTATCAATTTCCAATATTAATTCCAATAAATGTTCACTGTCTTATCATAATAGCTAGAAAGATATAACATCTAAAACTGATGATGCATTTTTATAATTAACTTTTAAAATATAATTTCTACAAAGTTACAATAATATCAGCTATAAATGAAAATATAACTAACAATTAACATAATCGTAGCATACTTACAGTGAAAGTTACTTCTAAACAAGAATATAGTAAAAGTTTTTCCTAAGTAATATAAAGTAATCAATCTATACTAGAAGTTTAATCCTAAGTAGGCCTGTAATGTTATAATATAAATTAATCCTAAAGCATAAATTAATCTTACTTATTTGAAGCTATAAATTTAATTCAGCTAATATTAGTATGGGAAGAAATGAAGCTGGAATAATTTATAATAGCAAAAAAAAAAGTTTTGGAATGAAGAAAATGTAGTAAAGAAACTGAAAATGATTTAGACAGCCGATAAGAGTGAATTTTCAAGAAAAACTTGAAATTTGAAAATAAAAAAAGAAAAGAAGCAAATTTTGTGATAAATTAAACAAATTTAACAAATGGCATCATTGATTTTAAAAATGCAAACGATAAAATAAAGCAATTCAGGTATGTTTTCATAAGAAAAAAGTGGTGAAAAAAAAATTTCTGTTTGGTATGCATCATAAATTTTTTTTTTCAAATATTTATTTTCACCAAATTAGCAAAAGTTTATTCAAAATGAAAATGGCAAAATAGATATCAATGTAATTTAATTTTAATTGTTAAAAAAAAAGTCAATCCTTTTTTTATTTTTTTTTTATCTAAACTATTAGTTTCGCATTGATATTTTGTCGTTAAAATAATTTACAAATATTTTTTTAAACTTTAAAATACGAAATGTTTGAAATTGATAGTGTAGCACTGTAATATTTTTAGCAGAAGTCAAATCAATAACTACCAATCAACAGGTAAAAAAGATAATTAAATAGAAAAAAAAAGCTATAAAATGAAAATGCGATAGAATGCAGCGATGATAGGCCTTTTTAGGTCATAGGTCAATTGATATAAAATAAACGATTAAATGATAAAAGTAATAGAATGATAGTCTGAACAGAATGTATGATCCGGTTTTACAGTAACTTTCATCAAATTAGTAATAAATCAGTGCGGTGCAATTGTCTCACTATCAAATTATCGATGCTCATTCGTCGTTTCTGCGCCTACGCCTATTAACGAGTTAATGGTATTAAAAATACTTTTAATCATTATTTTCTTGCAAATTTCTCAAATTCTGTCATTTTTGTTTATGCTCATTTTTTTTTTCTTGAAATGATGTATCGTTTTATGAGGACGTGAAACACGTATTAATGTTTGACGTTAAATGTAAACGTTGGAAATTAACATTCCCATGATAAAATTCAAAGTTAAAAATTTCAATGAAATTGAAATTCTGATATTCTTTGTTTGCCCATTTTATAATAGTAATTTAAGTTTTAAATCATAATTGCTTGAATATGTTTTTTTCTTCCTATTTCTATTACAAAATATATTTTTTTCTTTCTTCAAATTATTCCAATTCGAAATTTTTAAAATTTGATTATTTCAATGAAACAAATTTGCTATAATGAAATGTAAATTTTTGATGGTTTAATTTTGATTGTATCCAAAATGATTTATAAAACAAGCAAAAGGTTGGGAAAACAGTAAAAAAAAATTGTATCAAATTGATGGTATTTTTTAGCGATGGAATTTTGATAGGATTAGCAATTGTAAGATTTGACAATAATCCTGATTTAGTCAAATCCGGATACGGTAAAGTAAACTTTGCCTGATTTATCGGCACAGAAATAAAACCATTGCTTTTCTTTTCTTTTTTTTCATTCTTTTTTCTTTTTTATATGAAATGAAATAACCATTTTGGCATCCCTAAAATATATCTGAAAATCATTTACTATTCAAATTTATTAACATTAAAACTTTGATTGGAATTAAGCAAAAAAAAAAAGAGAAAAAAAATTCTATTTTCTCATTCACTCACTCATTCAACTATTCTAGACAATCAAAGTAATTAGTCATGCAATCTCATTTAACTAATTAATTATGCAAAACTAAAGATCATTTCTTCAATTTCACTAATAGCAATAACTTTGCTTCCTTAATTTTTCCAAAAAAAAAAAAGAAAAAAATTTCAATGAATTACTTTGATGTTTACATAACATTTTCACTTTGTTGCTCCTCAAAAAAAAAAAAAAAAAATTTGAATAAACGAATTTTCGTAAATTTTAGCCATTTCATCTAATGAGAGTAGCTTGTCTATTTGTAATTCAATTTTGCATGAAGAAAAAAAAGAAAAAAGGCTAACTTATAAATGTTTAAGGAAAAGATTTTTGAATCATCACTATTTAAATTTTTCAAATTATTCAACTTCATTTTTAAAATTTACAGATAATTTTTTTCGTCCTTTTTTTTTCTTGAGGGAAAGAATTTCAAATCATTGCTATTTAAATTTTTCAAATTATTCAACTTCATTTTCAAAATTTAAAATTTGCTGATATTTTTTTTCTTTTTTTTTAAAAGATATCCCAAAAATAAATTTGATGAAGCAAATAATAAATGTACAATTTTTCCATCGTCAATTCTGTCCATAGCTATTTTCATTGTTCAAAAAGAAATGTTTAGTGGACCACCTACCGCTCAAGCAATTTACGCCGCGGTCACAACGACAACGACAAGATGTTGCCAAATTCAGATATATCACATCTTTTCCCTCTTTTCTCATTTCTTTTTCTCTCTACAGGTAAACATCTTTCTTCTTTTCTTTTTCTAATAATTTTATTTGACAAAATATTACAGATAGGTAAAACAATGAAAAATTCAACCTGAATTATTATATGGCGCAATTGTCTTTAATTCAATGAATAATTATTTCATTCATTTAAGTGTTATTATTTTATTAATAGCTATTTACAACATTTCTGAACAAGTATCTATTTAATCATAATTAATGTTTTTCATTAAATATGCACTAACTAAAAAACATTTTTTATTTTACTTTATTTCAATTCATATTTATTTTAAAGTATATTAGAAATTTTGTTTGTCCAAAAATTGTAATAACTATTATAAACTTTTTAGTTGCAAAAATTTTCATTAAAATTTTTTGCTTTAATTTTTTTTTTATTTCTCTTTTTGTTTTATTTTGAGAATATTATGCTGTCATGGTGTAAGATCATTATAATATATGAGAAGCGGTTAATCTTCCGGAATAATCTTTCAATATTTACGGAAAAGTATGAATATGCCAAGGGACAATATTGGGATAACAAAAAAAAAAAATTTAGTAAATCTTTTGTAGCAAAGATAAAATTACCAAAAAAAAACCAATTTAGTACTATTATCCTTCTTTGATAGTGATAGTTAAAGATGATACAATAGTGTGATGTCAGATTGTAAAAAATTTTGAAATTGAAAGATGAAAATTTAATTTTTGCATTCATTTTAAATGATAAATTTCTTTTGTGACAGTATTTTATGTAAAAATGTTGTCTCCAATTGAAAATTAAAGTTAAACTAAAAAATTTAGTTTTATTTGATAGATATTTCATTTAGAAAATATTAAATTTGAATTATATTAAACAATTTCCTTTTTTTTTTTTCTTATTTGTAAAACACAAAAAATTTTTAAACTATGAAATTTTTAATAATTTCATTGTAAATTCGTATATGAAATATTATACAGTATGTAATTTGAAATCGAAATACTGAAAAATATGGAATGACGCAAGGGCATCATCCACTTATCAAATGTTGATTACACTATGCTCTTAATAGCATTCTTCATTTATAAGTGCGCAATTTATAATGTACCTTCATTGTACAAATGCCGCTCAAGCGCTAAAGTGGATTAATGGAAAGCTTTTTGCAGGTTTGCATGTTCAATAGAACTGTAAAACTGTTTACAATATTAGAAATGGTAAAAAAAAAAGAAATATGTTATAATGCAAATTATAATTCATAAGAATAACTTTTTGTTATTAAATTTTTTATTAAATTTATTTTAAAGAAATTTATCAATCAATTGAAGAGCCTTTTTTTTAAAAAAAAATTACTACCGAAGTTATTTTAAAACTAAACTGAGAAAAAATCAAATCAAATTTAGGAAAGAATTATGTCTAATACTTATGGTTTTATTTCAAATCTTTTTCCCTCTTTCTCTCTCTCTCTCTCTATCTTCTTTCTCATTCCTTTTCTCTTTCTCTTTTTCCCTTTTTTAAACATTTATGAAAAAAAATATATTAATGCTATCGGATAAGGAGATAAAACGTTAATTAGTTAAATGAAAAGGATAAAACTAATTGATGCCACTGATATAAGAATGCTTCTTTTCCTTTCCTTCAATCTTTAAAGAAATATTATCTCTCTGATCCAAACTGATTCATTGCAGAAAATCGAATTTTGAACTTTGAACTCTATATCTAATCTGAATATTAGCAGAATTATTATGCACCTTTTAATATTTTCTGCTTTATTCGGTTTTGTTTTTTTCTTTTTGGCCAATATCTGATGATTTTATTAAGCTAATTTATTCTTCTTGTTTAATTAGATAATCAGTAATTAATTAGTCTTAACTTCAAATTTTTTTCTTCTTTTTAATTTTTCATTTTTGGCCAATATCTGATGATTTTATTAAACTAATTTATTCTTGTTGTTTAATTAGATAATCAGTAATTAATTAGTCTTAACTTCAAATTTTTTTCTTCTTTTTAATTTTTCATTCTTAATTCTTTTTTTTTTTGTTAAGCAAACACTAATTTATCCCATTTTTATACTTTCATCGCTTTTATTGCATCAGAGATAATTTTTTTTTTTGCTTTCAAATGTCACACAGCATTTTTTGTTTTCAAATTCCTGAAATTAACTCATTTTCCTCTTTAGCATATTCATTCGTCATTTATGTTAAAAAAAAGGAAAAATACGAGAAGCGAAAAGTTTAAGTAAATTATTTAAAATATTTCGATAATCTTCTTACTTCTTCATTTTTAAATTTCCGAATTATCAACAAAACTAGATAAGGTGAAAAAAAAAATGATGCATACAGGTAAATTATATTCAAATATATTAGAGGCGAAGAATTTGTCGTTTTAGTAATATTTGTAACGCTTATCTTTGTCACTCTAATACATCGGGCAAATTCATCATTATGCAATTAATTGTACGATATTTTGTGGTTTTAGCTACAAATGCGACCATCCGTTTTACCTTGATGTCATTTTACCTGTCTCAATTAGTTCTGCATATCTGATCGTAGATAGAACGATATCAATTTTTCTTCTGCCATCTCTTGGGAAATGTCAACGCTCCTGTCAACTACTACGCATAACTATATTCTTCTTCAATTGTAATCATTACCATGAAATGTCCTCGTGATGAGGTTGACATTACGAGGTTGACCTTTGATGTTAATATAAACTTCGATCTCTTTTAACATCAGCTTTTCCTTCTTTTTCGTTTTTTTTTTTAATTTTTTATACTTTAACTTTTAAATTAAAAATTAATCTGGTAATTTTTGTGGATTTTTCGGGCTTGTAAAATTTTCAATTTCTTTTGATCAAATTGAATTAACTAATAATGATTACAGTTATTTTACTGATTATTTACAAGGAAAAAAAAAAGATTAAGGTAATCAATGAATAATAATAGTAGCATAATGCTTTTTGTATTAGAAGATTTTTAAATTTAAAATATAAATACATTAGTTCTTGTTTCTTTATTATAACCAATAATTTTAAACTCTTCAAAGATGTATCGATAATTTTTAAAGGTGTCAAATCTGTATTGATAATTTTTAATTATACCTTAAATCTGTGCCAATCTAAATCTGATCAAATTCTTTTTATCTCTGAGAAAATCATTCATTTTATTTCTACTTATCTTTCCATTTAATTTTAAGGCCCACTTGAAGAATTCATAAACATTTGGCGAAGAAATGTTTTATCAAAATGTCTTCTGAATGTATATTAATTTATAATACATAATTTGCATAAAGAGTAGTTGGAAAGGATAAAATGAATTGGTCTTGTCCTTAATAAGAATGGCGATGATGTACTATCGATAAATTTTTAGTCTTTGGCAGACAACATTCATCGACAATAATAATAATAATGATAATAGTAATAATAATTAATAATAATGACAATAATAATAATGGTAATAGTTATAATAATTAACAGCAATAATCATAATATTTGATAATAATGGTGATGGTAACAATAATAACAATAAACTTTTAATAATAATACAATTATTCATTTATATATTTTAGCTATGTTTAGATTTTAACTAACGAAAAGTATTATTTATAAAAAGCTAAAAATAAAAAATGAAGATTTTTCTTTTTTTATACTAAAATGAAAATATAAAATAAGAAAAATGCTGGATGTATTTTAAAACTTTTTCTTCAATGATTGTAAAAGATAGGAATATTAATCTTTCCTTAATTAGACTAATTATAACTGAATGAAAAATAAGAATGAATGAATGAATGAATGATGATAGTAATAATTAGAAATGCTACAAACATAATTCTGATTACAATTTAGTTTAATCATTTGGAATTCTAACAAGTAACATTAGTTGCTTAATGTAGTAAATGAAATATAAAAGAAGTTATCATCTTAATTTCATACAAATATAATTCCTGATAAAGCGTTATTTCATTTCAGGAATGTTTATAAGAAATCCGGAAAACTCTCTGATAAATTTTGTTTAGCAGTTTGGCCAATCATAATAATGTGAACATAATAATAACACTAATGGTTCATATTAAGTTAATAATGATAATAATAATTTGAAATGTGAAAAAAAAGCAGTCTATGGAGAGTAGTCTATGCAGACATTTCCTAGAAAACCAATTTTTCATTCCATTGGTCATTTGAATTTCATCCATTCGTCATTTCCTTCACTTTCTTGACTTATTTTATATCACTTATCTCTTCTTTTCATTTTTTTTTTGAAATAATTTTCGATATTATTGATACTATTTAATAAATTATCACTTATCATAACTCTAATTTCATTTCATTACGTTTCAATATTAAACAATTCTTGTTACTGTTACCATAAATTAGCTTTAGATGAAAAATAAAAAATATTTAAAAGAAAAATGTAATTTATTTCTTGGGGGGGAAAAAAAAGAAATATTCACTTCAAAAGATGAGAATATTTATTGGTAAAATGAAAACGACTATCATTTGATGTACTTTTGTAAATTTTAATTTTATTATTTCCGTCACTTTTTTTCTAGAATTTGTTTCAAGCAATTCATTCCGTAATTTATTGGCAAGCAGAAACGAATTACATTTGATGGCTTAATTGCTTTTAATTTTGAACCAATTAAATTGTAATGCATCACTGTGACAATATGAATAGATTTCTTATTGTTCCTTTACCCATTCATTCAATTTTTAGAAGAATAAAAAACCTGTTATTCTATCCGGAACAACCGTTAAAATCATCGAAAGAATAGAAATATAGTAGTAACGGTGGATACTGTAGTACACATAAAAGTATCGGCTATGGTACCAATGGTAGAAACAAAATAATTAATAACAATACACAATGACTACTGACACTAATAAAAATGTAGAAAGGTACAAAATATCTAACTGATAACAGTATCGAAATCAATAGCGGTAGTAATATATGAAGAATGATACCGAAGAATGGTACCAAGAATGGTACCAGTACCAAAAATGTTCATGATAGCCGTGATGATATCTGTAACAACGGGGAAATCGGTGGGATCAGGGCGGAGCCATCTGCGGTAGCGGAAGAGAAGATGAAGTAGAAGGACTCCGCCTTCCGTTCCTCACCGTCGTCATTTTCTTCCAAGTATCGCCACGACGATTGCAATCGTTCCTGAGATAAATGGTTGTAGACTTCACATCTGGTCTGCTAAGAGCAGTTCCGGTTAGATAAACGGAAAGGACTGATAGAGCGCAAGGAAATGATCTGGGAATCAAGTAATTCCCAGATGGACGGGAATAAGAGAGTAGAAAATGATCTGGGAATTTGTTCATTACCATTATTTCGTGTATGAATTCATAGTTTGAAATTTGCACTTTTTTTTTAATACCAAAAAACAAAATTCTATTTTTTCAAATAAAAATAATTAATTTTTAAATGTGCTGATATTTATTGATATTAAATTTAAAATGAAAATTATCCAAGAATTGATATCTAGCTAAAGATTAATTTTGATACGTCTTAGTTTCAATTTTAATTAGACATATTGATATGTGTCTAGTAAAAATAGAAATTTCTGAGGTTATAAAATATATTTTAATGCATTTGTAGCAAATTTCTAACTTTAATTTAAATTATATATTTGCAACTTTCGATGAAAACTACATTAGAATATATTAAACGAATTATTCAATTTACTTACGTTATTCATTAACGTGTACTATGACTCACGTAAGTCTTTCTGTCGATGTATCATAATTTATAAATACATATTTTTCTAATTACTTAATAGATTATTTTGAATTAAAAAATTAAATTTTTATTTCTGTTACCTTATTATTACATTTGTAAACTTTAAGTATAATATTTAAATATGCAATTTTCATACCTATTCATTAAACGTATATATGTGTAACGTACGTCATAAGTGTATATTTTTCGAAATTATATGGAATTATCTTGAATTCAAAAATTAAATTATCATTTCAGATGAAAGTCTCAATAATTACAATCAAGCTATTTGCAAGATTAATGGCATTTCTATTATTTCTTCTAGTATTACTACCTGTAACAGTTGTCACCGATGAACTACTCAGTGCACGATGCCAAACAATGTGCCTTCATCAATTAGAAATTGCTAGCGGTGTAAGTTGATTAAATTAGAAATTAATAAAATTTCTTATTATTTGTCTCTTAAAAAAATAAATCAACAAATTAGATTTTATTTTTCGTTTTTCATCTTTTTTCGTTTATTTCTTTTTCTTTCTTTTTTTTTTTTCTCCTTTTTTTGTTCTTTCACGCTTTTTATTAATTTAATCCATTTAAAACATCCATTAAAATGAATATTACTTTATCACATTTTCATTTTATGAATATTAATTTCTATACATTTTTCATTTCAAGCTATTACATCTTATTTTATTACTATTAGTTTAATCGCATTCTGTCATATTTGTCACTTTAATAATCACAATGACAGGAATGTTTTTTTTTTCCTTTCATTTCTGTTCTGCTAATTTAACAGATTGAAATGCATGTGATTATAATATATCAATTTCTACAATTTACATTTTATTTGAATTAATACTTAGATATGATTGGATGCGTAATACAATTTTGAAATCATTTTTCTAATCTTTACAAATTTAAAAAAAAAATTAATTATCTAATTTTATTGCATGCATTAATTTTAAAATCTAAAAAAAAAAAAATATCATTAATCCCTTTAGTTTGAGAAACAAAAAAAGAAAAAGAAAAAGGAGTGAAATATGAAATATTGAACAAAATATGATAGCTATATAGAACCACTTAAAAATAGAGCAGATGAGATGTGATCAAATGCAATCCAATGGTACTATTTTTTAATGGTACCAGCGGTATCCTTTGTAAAGTATATTTGTATGTCATAATTTTTTGGGACACTTTGTCCATCACATTAAACTTTCATTTGATCTTTTCTTAATGCATATGCTCTTACTTTAACCATTGAAATGATTTGAAAAGATAAATGATTCATTTTAATGTCATTAAAAGTTTTTCTTACTTTCTCACTTTCTACAACTAATTACACAGCACTAAATTAATAGCATAGTACAGTTGCTATTCTCACTGTCAGTTGCTTCACTCTTAAACAAACTTTGCATTAATCTTATTGGTACTATCATTGTTGCACTGCCAAATATTTCTCTTCTTTTAACAATCAAATCACAATACCGTAATGATATTATTGTTTCAGTAATAATAATAATAATAATTAAAATTAATGGTAATAATAATTTTTATCAACAGTATGAATAATTTAAAGTATTACTGAGAAGAAAGTAATTAAACTAATTAATAATATTAACATTTTGAGAAATGATGAAATTGAAGAAAAAGTATGAAAAGAAAAAAGAAATGATGGTAATAATACAAATTTTTCAAAGTAAAAATTAAATAAAATGACAATTGGTAAGATATTAATGAAAGAAATGTTATGGAATTATTTAATAGGTCTAAGAAGAAAACATGCCAAAAATTGCTAGCCTAATGATAATGATAATAATGATAATGAGATGATAATGATAATAAATATTACTAAACTGGTTGATAATAGTTATAATAATATCAATTTACCGTACTTCTTTACATTAAACGTTATAAAGTAATAGTTGTGCAATATGATTAAGTATTGTTGAAAGAAAAATTAAGTTAAAATTACAAAATGAAATTATCATTTTTTGTTAAAATTAAAAAATTAAAATTATTATTATTTGAAATAAATAGAAATATTTTTTTTTCTTTTATTCCCATTTTTTCTCTTTTTGATATGAAATGTATGAAATAAAAAAAAAAAAAAAAAGGATGAAATGAAGAAAATGAATGATTAGATGTTTGCTTTTTATGCTTCATTTCCGTGAATTTTTAAATGAAAAAAAAAAAAAGAGACAAAATATGCTTAAATTGTTCATCATTTCAAACATAAGGCCTAGGCTTTCTTTTTCTCTCTATCTATTGGCCTAATATTTGCAATGCATTTTAGGCCAATACTTTTCTTTTTCATCTTTTTCTTCTTTTTTACTTTTTGTCCCAACTGAATCATGAATGTAATGATTGAAATCGAATAAAATAACAATTATTCAGCATTCCCAGACGTCAAATTATGCGAAGATACAGGAAAGAAAAGGAAATGAAAGAGGTAGGAGTACGGGTAGGCAAAATAAGCGGGTAGGGTAAGGCTACAAAGAGATAGATATAAAGATTTGAATACCAAATGAGTATTTTGTATTTGTATGAGTGAGCTCTATTGAAATTAGAATATAACGAACAGAAAAAAGGAACGAGGAAAAATAAACAAAATTCGGGAAATGAATTTTTATTCGAATTATTGCCCATCATTCAATTGCTGTTATATATAATATGTAGATTTTATATAAATGTTTTTTTTTTATTGGATTGATATAAGAAATTAAAAAAGAATTAAAAATTTTAATTCAAATAGTACACTAAAATCATTATTTTAAGTTTTTAAATACTAATTAATCCATGTAACTTTGTTGAATCATTTAAATGATAATGTAACTTTATAAAAAGATGAAGCGAGTTAAATTTTAGATTAAATTTAATTTAAATTTGAATCATTGATTTTATATAATGCTAATTTAATAGCATAATAATTTTGCATAGAAAGAAAAAAGATTCATTCATTCTGCAGATAATATAACTATTGTCATTAATTAAAATGGCAATAGCCTTTTCTTTTTTTCTTTTTTTTCATATTTGAAAAAATGGAAAGAGAAAGATGTGAACGAATAAATTTAAATTAGTATAAGAATTATAATTAGTATGAGGGAAATTTTTAAGTCAAATAAAAAAGGCAAAATTTCACTAACATACGAATTTATGGCATATGTAAAATGGAAGAAATAAAATTATATTAAATGATTAAATTAAATTTTATTTTAATTTTCCTTTCTTTTTCAGAAACAAAAAAAAAAACAAAATGAAATTTCCATAATGTTTATTTTCTATAATATGTGTTTATATATATATGAATAATGATCGCTTTTTTTCTTTTTTTGTTAGATTTATATAAGAATTAAAAGGAATTAAAAATTTTAATCCAAATAATCAGAAAGGAATTAAAAACTTTAATCCAAATCTAAACATTCAAATCATTTTTTTACATACTAAAAATAATTATATGCAGATTCTGAGATTCATTAGAGAAAAAAGAACAATAAGATTTATCGTTTATTTGTTTGTTTACTTTCTAAAAATCGTATCTAAAAATTTGAAAATTTAGCGAAACTTAAAAAGTTTACGATGAATTTTAATTATGATAAATTTTAATGTTTTCTTTTTTCTTTTAAATATTGTTGAAAAAATATTTTTTTATGTGAACATTTTCTTCCTTTTTTTTTGTTTTGCATTTTTTCCGTTTTCCTTTTTTCATAAATTTTATCGATGCAACTCATTCGAGAAATTAAGAATTTATTATTTTAAAAATTAAAAATTGTTATTTTAAATTTGCTATACTAATATGATTCATACAGCAAACTACAGTTAATTTTCAAATTTTATATTACTGCAATATTTTTGTAAATGAAAATTTTACAAATTTAAACTTTTCATTTATAATTTTGTTTTCAAATAGTAACAGTGTAAAAATTAAATTTTATAAAGTATTCTTTTTATTACTGTTGCATAAATGTTAAATATCGAATTTTTTCCTCTCTTTTTCTCGCCGATCGGTTAAATTTTTATTCATAAAATTTGATAAAATTATCAATTAATGCAAAAATCACATATGTTCCTTAATAAAGCTGTAATGAATTTTAATTTGAATAATTTTTCTCTGATTAAAATTTATCTCGAGAAAAACATTTCAAAAAGTTACACTCAAATAATCACTTATCCATACAGGAAATTGATTCCATTAGCAATAAATTTTCTTTATTGTTTTATTTACTTTATTCTTATTGATCATTAATGATAATACTAATGAAATATTTAAAATTTAATGCTCAAAATACCATATCAAATGATTTCCTATTAAGAGTAAATAATGATAAATTTTGTTAGCAATGATAAGAATCAATGCTTTATCGTCTGATTCTATAAGCTAAGTTAAATGAGTTTAATAAATGATAATATAAAACGATAAAGTGACATTTTGTCAACAAATATTAATCTATTTCTTGTGAGCAATGTAAACATTATAAAGCAATGATAATAAATGAAATCAGTGCAACAGGCTTTCATCCTAAATTAATCCATTAATAAGATTGTAAATAAGTTAAAAGTAAAATTTAATTAAAGAAAATTTCTTGTTAAAAATTAAATTATTTTACAACTAATCTAATAGATACTATCAATTTTTACAAAATATTTACAGCAATTTAATCAATTTATTTTTCATGCTAAATTTTTCTAATTTTGTTTAATAATTTGAAATGATAAAATAAAATGATTCATAATTTATCTTTCTTTCTTTCATTTTTTTTTCTCTTCCGCTTTTTTTTTGCTAATATCAAAAAATGAAAGTTTATTTATTCTTCATAGATGACAAAAAAAAAACAAAAAAACAAAAGAAGGATTCCGGTAAGATAAAGAAAAATTTTCCGGAATGATGTAATTTTTTTTTTTTTTATTCGAAAGATAAAAGGAGGAAGAAGAAAAAAAAGAAAGAAAATGAACCGAAAGTAAAAAGTAATTAAGATGAAAAAAAAAAAAAGACATATGTAAAACAGCTGCAAAAGATATATTACTATAATGGTTTAATATTCCTAATAAAATGATTTAATGATTTGTAGTGGAATAGATGTAAAGAATAACATTTGTTTAGAATCAGTTGGCTTTATTATTCCGGAAATTCCTGATTTATTACTTTCAGGTTTAAGTTTTAGCTAAAAGATAAAAGTTTTTAAACAATAACAATATTTTAATGTATATCATTCTAATATTTCAAATAATCAAAAAAAAAAAAACGAATTTAAGTAAACAAAACTTTATTAAATATATAGCTATTAAAATTGTATGAATTAAATATTAAAATGTTAAAATTTTTGTTAAAAAAAAATTTTTTTTCTTCCATTAATTAATGTATATTAAAATTTAGCAATTCAGAAAAATTCAAAAAAAGGAAGGCGAATTTTGAAATAATAATTTAATTAAACAATGTGTATATTAAAATGTAAAAATTTTAATTTTTACTTAAGATTAAATATTTTAAATTTATAAAAGTTTCAAGTATAAATGTTTTAAAATATAAAAGAAAAAACGGCGAAAGAAAATCTTAGTTCTTTCTTTTTTTAGAACAATAAAAATTATTTGGCTTATCAATCACTAATTCACCAATTAGAAAGAATTTAGCTTATGGCATTTAAAGACTGAAAATTCAACTATACAACTTTTTTAGCATCGATTGACTAACATAAGCTTAGATTCATTTAAAAAAAGTAAAGTAAAAGCGATCTATGAAATGAAAAATTAATAATATTCACTTCTAATCAGTTAAAATATGGTTAAAATTATTTCATTTTCATTCTATTATTTCAAACCTAATAATTCTTCTTAATTACTTTTTAGTCAATTTTGAAATTTACGAATTTAAATTTTAAATTTAAAAACAAAATGTTGTAGTTTTTTTCTTCCCATAAGCTCAAATTTTATGGATTAGTTTTATGGTTAATGTTGATAAGAAAATTTTTTGAAATGTGGCGTAAATAAGACTAAAATCGTTAACTAAATTGCGTTCTTTCTTTTCAGTTTTATTTTGAAACGTCTATTTTTTATCAAATGCTTAAAGAATTGACAGTCATTTTGCATCAAATATCTTGAAATTTTCATAAAGCAAATGTTTCATTTTACTCTAAAAGATAATTAAAGTAAAATTTTCGAAAAAAAGAAAAGAAATATTATAATTATGTCAATTAATTAATTAAAAAATTAAAACATTTTTTGTTAAAAAATTTATTTTTTATTTTTTGATTAAAATTAATTGCTTATTGATCAATTTTTTCTTTTAACTTTAATAAATATTTCCTAAATTTTTCCTTTTGTTTTTTCTTTCTTTCTTTTTTTTTCACTTTTTGAATTTAATTTTGTAATAAATATAATTTGAGTTAATTTTAATCAAATTGCCTACAATATTCGTAAATTGTTACAATCGTAAGCCATATGTTCTGAAATGTTCAAAATTACTCTCTTAGATGCTTAATTTATGTTATACAAATTCCACAAATTTACTTTTCCACTATACCAATGACAACTTATAATGACAGATGCGCGACGCCAGATGCGCCCATAAAAAAAAAATGCGACAAGAATTTACGGTGAAAAATTAAGATTTTCTTTGCAATTGTCCCTCTTTTTTATTTACTTCACTCTTCTTCTTACTCTCTTTTCCTACAACTTTTTTTTTCCCATTCCCTAATTCTTCCTTATCTTTTTAATCTTATCAATTTATCATTCTAATAAAGAGAGAAGGAGAGTGAGACAACTATATTTGTTTTAATGATAATCTCATTTGATAATATCATTGATTAATTAGTATAATTGTTGTGATAATCATAATATATTTTTTATTTAATGAAAAATTGTAGTGAATTCATAACTTAAATTGATACTTTTATTATTTAATTATAAGTAATTCTTATCTGAATGCTATAATTCTCTTTGCCCAAGCAATTTACCTTTAGAAATTATACAAATATCGCTAATATATGTGAAAGGTATGTACAAATATAAATTTGTTTGCATTTATGGTATAATAGCACTTTTCAATTTGCTATTAAAATGGCATTCTTTGAAGAGTGCTAATAATTACTATGCAAATAAAATAAGTTATTTGCATAGTAATAGTTGAAAATTTCTCAAACTGTTCCTTCCATTAAGCAATGTTTTTCATATAATTTTATTTTCCTTTCATTTTTATCGATGAAGTATTAAACAATAACAATATATTGAAAATTTATAATACAATCAATTTTATGTTTAAAAAAATAAAAATTACTCTATTTTAAACAACATTGATTTTTAAATATTCATAGGTTAAATAAAATGTATTAACTCAATTTTAAAATTAAAAATTTTTAAATGAATTGAAGAAATAATTCTTTATCATTCTTTATCAAGTATTACTACATACAAAATATGAAAATTTTTTTTCGTTTTTAATTAATTAGTCAATTACTTAAGTGATTCGTTACGAAAGAACGATTAGTTATTTATATTTTTGATTAGCTAATTAGTTAATTCGTTTGTTTGTTTCTTTAAAAAAAAAACAGAAAACCTTACGAAATTATTATTTACGTTTTTGTAGCAAATTTTTTTTTTTTGTTTTATTTCTACTTTATTGTTTTATTTATATAAAAATGTTTATTGATGATAAAATTATCATTCTTGAATTTATGAAATTGATAACTTACTACAATCTAAATGATCAGATACTTTTATTAAGTCTTGAATAATTTACTTTGAACATAATTAACATAAGTCATATTCAAGGTTAACAACATCTTATGGCATACATCACTGTTCAGACATTTTCACCATTGCGCTTTTCACCTTTTGCGCATTTTGACCATTTAATTGTTTGCTTGTTTGTCCCATAGCTTTTAGCAATATTTCTATTGATGAGTGACCATCCTGAAGTGTCACATCTTTTCAGAGACTCTGCTGCTATTGTGTTCAGCAAACATAGATGACACTTAATTGACGTCGTGTATTGCCCATCATTACAAATAAATGATTGTTGGGTTACCTCTGTTCACTAGTGAAACTTCAAATTTATTTATTGAATTTCACACTTCCATTAATTAATTATTTTTTTAATTTTCATGAAAATGATTGATTGAATTTTAAAAAAAGAGAAAAAAAAAAATGAAGTTTACTGATACTATATTATTACATAAGAATGTTTACCTCAATAACTATAGTAATTGGCTAATTATCTAAATTTAGCAAAAATTTATTTATGGAAAATAAAAGAACTTCCAAACAATTAGCCTATTTATTTACTCAGATTTTAAATTCTTTTAATTAATAATTACTAATTGATTTGTTGTGATTTTGATTATTATTATTATAATTATGATCATTTTTTCATGATAATAATAAAATATAATAATGAAAGATATTTTAATAATGGATGGAAATAGATGAAAAGTAATATAATAATTTCGAATTTCATTCACAGCTGCAAATTGTCTCACAATTATACAATAATTTTCCTTTTGGGTTATGATTTTCTCCGACATATGTTCAAATATTACCGTCATGAAATTGCCTAATTTGTTGTAAAATATGCACAGTCAATGTATGACTCATCAAAGAATTACCCTTCATCAGTCTCAAAATTTTGTGAAATTTCAAATATGAATAAAAATTAAGATGAAATATTTGAAAAAAAAGAGGAAATAAATTAAAGAAATAATTTCTGAAATATAAATTATGGTATTTATTTATTTATCTATGGTGCATAAATATTATGATTTCTATTAAAATTAAAATTTAGGAAATAAGAATGATTAAAATTAAACCAATTTAAAATATTCGAATCAGAACTGAAATACTTTTCATATTATATATATGTATCCAATTAATTCCACCATATGGTATTTATAGTGGTGATAACACATACTTTCAAATGAATCAAGCAGTAAAATTAGTAGTAAAATCATTTCAATTTCATTCATTTCCGTCTTATTTCTTTTCTATCAAAAATGAACAGAACTTGAAATAAAACAAAAACAAAAAAGAAAAAGAGTAAAGTAATTTAAATTGAACTCAAATTGCTCTGAAAGTCGGTTAAATTATTAAATATGTCAAATATTAATCATAATAGAGAAGAAGAAGCGGTATAGAAAGAGGGCATTAGTCTCATCATTAACTTTAATGTCAACAATATCATCCAATCTTGAAATATGTTGACAGATAGAAAAATAAGAAGGTAAGAAGAAGGTAAGGAAAGGTTACCCATTTCGGCCACAGAACGGCAAATTATAATTGCTCAGTTATGTGGAAAAGCTTTTACAAAGATTTCGTATGAAAAAGGTGCAGAAGAAGAGTAAATAATAAATGAATAAACTTTTGAAATATTCAATTGAGAAAGTTATTCATGCCGAAATCCTTTTCCTATTTGAATTTAAGAATTGTAAGAAAAAGTATCGTATATAATATATGTGTGTAAAATTAATATTTTATCATTTGAAATTATCATAAAAAATTCCAAGAAAAAAAGAAAGAAGGAGAAATAGAAAAATAAATGAGTGAAGAAAGAGAGGGAAACGAAAGAGAAAGAGGGAGAGAGAGAGAGAAGATTAATAATTAAAAATGTTTCAATATTTTTTTCAAATAAATATTTTGAAAATTACAATGAATATTTTAGGAAGATGCTGATTTGAAGAGACATCTAAAGCATCATATTATCAATATTTGCAAGGAAGATCGAAATTGCTCTTCGGTATGATTTTTTTTTAAATTAATCAAATATTAAATTAAATCCTACGAATTCATTATCTAAATTCTAATATGCATGCATTAATTTTTCAAACATAGCTAATTATTATAACTGATTAATTAATTCTTATTCTTTTTTCCCAATTCTTTTCTTCAATTTTTAAGCTTAATGTTAAAAAAAAATTTTAATGCAAGATTTTAATGATATTAAAAAATGGTGTCATAAACTAAAGTAAAATTGATTTTTTTTTAATTTAACATAAATAATCAAAAATCCTTCGATAGATTAATATGTTAATTCTTTTTAATAATTTTAATTTCTTTTTCTCTTCTAAAAATAATCAAATGTAATTAATGATTAATCATTTTGTTGAGTTATTCATACATTAATTCATCATTTATTGCTTATCATTGATATCGTAATAAGTTTTAAATTTTAACAATGATTCATTGGTCAATCTATCTATCACATGCACACCTTACTAAATTTTTGAAAATATTTTATTTTCCTATTATGAACATAAATAGATAGCATGTAATAAAAGTTTCATTCCGGAAAAAAGCCTGTGAAAACCGGAAATTTTTGTTCATTTTCACAAAACTAGATCTAGTCTTTTCAAATTTAGAAAAATACAAGAATAATTAATTGTTTTAAATATATATTTTTTACATGTAATATTTTATACAAATTATTGTTTACTTATATATAAGTTTTTATGTACATAAGTTAGTATATATTATATTTATATATAAATATGATAATATTAATAAAAAGATTAAGTATTGGTTGTATTATTGATGTGAGAGAAATGTCCAGCTGTGATGTAAATAATCTAAGCTAAAATATTAAAAGTAATCTGGCTGGTCTGTTATCTGGCCAACCAGCAGTAAATATATCATCAATAAACTTTTTCAGTCTATTGTTAATGAATTAATTATCAATGGATGACCTCTTTCAAATAAGAATGAAAATATTAGTTCACATCAATACTAATACTATACTATTACACTTAAAAGGCTTATTTTAAAGTAAAATGTAGCCAATGATGATAGGAACCAAAAGTGGACAGATTAAAATAATAGCCAAAGATAGGGACAAAAATGAATAAATTAAATAGCCAAACAAAATGTTAGAATATCGATTTACTATTATTATTTGTTATTTTGATGAAATTTAATTTTTTATTTTTTAATCCCTTATCATAATTTAATCAATAAAAGATATACTTTTTTGATGAATAAAAAAAATGCAAGTATATCGATTACTTTTTTTAATTTTACTTGTATTGTAGTGATAATAATGATAAGATGATAGTTGATTTATTTTATTTTGGTGGATAAAATCTGTTATGATTGCTATTTATTACTATTTAGTATCAAATTTCGATCAGTTTTAACGAATAAATAATGTTAGAGAGGAAAGTATCAATTTTTATCATATTTGAAGAGTTATTTCCAGATAAAGAAGAAAAACAAACAGGAAGGAAATGTTTAGGGACATAGGTCAGGGTACTACTATTTACTGGGGTCAAGGAAGGTGCTGATGGAATAGTATACACTCTAATCCTCTTATCAATGTTTGCTCGTGAGCCTTTTAGTATGCTAAAAATTAATAAAACTAAAAATGTGTGAATATTCCCAGCCTTTCTATCTTTAAATGCTTCATTCGTTAACAATGAAATGTCAATCATTGCAAAAAAGCTTTTACTTTAATACTTTTTTAGGGATCAGAAAAAGAAAATGAATATCGAATTTACTAATAATTTATCAATTTCCAAAGTTCATTGCACAATTTTCATTTTTAATTATTTATCAGCTAAAGGAAAATTTTAATTATTGATAATCAATAATGATATCTCAAAGAATAACTGTAACCCTTTAGAACATAGTTTTTTAGGTAATTTATCAAAAAACAAAAACAAAAACAAATTGTTAGTTTTCAAAATTTGTTACTCAGTTTTCGTTTTTCAGTTATCAGTTGGGGAAAAATTTTAGTGCTAAAAATAAATAATATATTCCAATATAATCGTCAAATGATTTTTTATTTTCTTTTGCAAATGATATTTGTTTTATTCCCGGATGATTCATATTGATAAAGTACATTGTTAATTAAATAACTGAATAATTAAATCATCATTTGTAATTTCTATTTATATTAGATAAACATATTGATCGTTTATGTTTTAAACATTTATTCCCTTATGATATACATTTGTAATCTGAAAAAAAAAAAATTGTCCTTTCTTAGTCTAATTTTTTGATCCTTTTAATAGGTATCATGAAAAAGTGAAATTGTAAACTAATTACTAAGCAATGTAAGCGGCTCATTCTTTTCATCTTTTCCAATGTTGTTCAGTCTTCTAAAATATTATTTTTGCAATGGCCATCAAAATGATCATCAAATGAACATTTATCTTTGTTTTTATCTTTTCTCAAAATATCTTTACCGACCAATTTGCGCATTTACTATTGCGCCATTTGTGACCGCTCAAAAAAAAGGAAAAAAAAAAAAAGAAAATGATTAATCAACATTTAAACATTTTTCCTTGTTTATTGATATATGAAATGAAGGGATAATAAGAGAATTAATGAATTATTGCAATACAATGAAACGATTGACAAAATTTTTTCATTTAATTTGATGCTTAGCTACTAGCATTTAATGTATTATTCTAATGGAAGATTAAATGTTAATGGTTTCCTCTTCTTTTTTTTGGCTCCAATTAAATTTCCTATAGGATTAATTAGTGGAATTAGTTTATACCTTCAATAACTTTAATCCTATATTGTATAATTTCTGTTCATAATTGAAATAAAATAGATGAATAAGAAAAAATTGAAATCTTTGTGGGGAAAATTTAAATTTAATTCTATTCACAATGATTTTATTGTTATACTTTAAAAAAAAAAAAACAGTAAAGAACGAAGCATTTTGCAGCTGCTGATAAATCGTTTTAATAAAGTAATAAATAAATGAATGAAACAATCTTTTTTTTTTGAAATAATTTCTATATCTTTGTTGGTTTAATCCCTATTATTATTTTGTTGTTTTCTTCTTGTACTTTAAGCATTTCCTTTCTTTCTCTCATTAAAACTAAAGTCTATTTATCGTGGTGAAATGCATACCAAAGATTATGATAGGATAAGACATGACATAAAAATTGAAGTGGGATTAAAAATTGTCATTCAGTGTTGTCGTAGAAAATGAGCGCAAGGTCATATGACATTTTTGTCTTTTAGCAGATATTAAAAAAAGAAAAAAAAGAAAAAACGAAAGGAAGAAAGAGACAAGAAGAGATTATGGAAGTAAATAAGCAAATGCTTTTTTTCAAAAAAGAAAAGCTGGAACAGAAAATGATATTTAATTGATATTAAAATTTTTGTGCTATATAATCTGTGAAAAAGAATTGAGTGACAACTATTTAGATATTGATGTCACCATAAATATATAAAGTGATATATTGATTGATCATGAACGGATGATTGTGATATATATTGAGTAATTAAAATGATCAGAAATGATAATGATAATGGTTGAAAAAAAAATTAGTAATGTGTTATAATTATCATCTAAAAATAATATATTGCAATAATTGGAATTTTTTTGATCATATAGAAATTATTTTTAATTATTAAAATATAAAAATTAATATAATGCATAAAAATTATTAAAGTGCATTCACTAGTTAATTATGAAAATGTTTTATAACAATATTAATAAGTATGAGATTAAAATATAAAACATAGAATTTTTTTTCTTTATTTTTTATAAGTTCTACTCAAATTATTTCTTTATTACATTCTATGGAATGGCAAAAAATTTGAAAAAAAACTAATTTACATATTTTTATTTTATTAATTTCTTTTTTCCACTATTTAAAAAAACGCACATGCATAAATGCTTTTAAAAAAAAGAAGAAAAAAGCAATAAAGTATTGCTGTATTCGTTATCTTATATGATCCAATATCCATCAACATTTTATCATTTTATTTCCTTTTTTACATTTCCTTCCCGTTTTCACTCATACATATTTAATTCTTTTTCTTTTTTGATGTAATTATTTTATATATGTAAATTTAAAATTTCAATAATGAATTCATATTTTATTAACAATATTTATATGCTAAAAATTTTATTACCAAATTATTTGAGGTGATTATGATAATTTGTTTGTATTATTTCTATAATAATTTCTTTTTATCTTTCATATACTACTCCTCTCTCTCTCTCTCTCTCTCCCTTTGTCTCTTGTAACTGCTTGAATTATTTCCCTTTTAGCATAAATGCAATTACAGATTCCTTTGCATACCATTTCTTTGATCGTTTCGTTTTATTTTATGATCCATACATACACTTTTGAAGTGGTACCACTTCTCATATAAACCTCTCAAAAGAAAATTTTGTCATTTGGGGATGCAAAAAATGTCACTTCTCCATGAATTACGAAAATAATCGCTAAAATTAGTCAATGATGTAAATAGAGATTAAAGTTCAAATTAAATTTTTTTTTTGTACATTAATTTTAAGCAGTATATAAATTTAATGAATGAAAAAAGAAATTTTTTTTTTTGAGAATATATGATGAATAATAATTGATAATTGATTAATTGTTAAATATTTTCACATTTAATTTCAAACATCAAATGTTCATTTCATTTTTGCTTATAAAATATAATTTCAATGATTCATTAATCTAAAGTGTTTGCACTTTTATGTAAACAAAATTTTGCAAATAAGAAATTTATTCAAATTTTTTGGTTCATATTTTTCACTCATATTATCATTTCTTTAATTAATTATAATTGACAAGAATAACGATAAACAATAATGATTACCGATTAAGTTACAAACTAGTGATAACATTTAAAATATTAGCAAAAATCATGTTTTCTGCTAATCATTGTTCCTTTAATTAAACTTATCAATTGATAACCTTTCATTTGAACGAAATTTGGATGAATAAATACTTTAAAGGATTGAATTCAAATGAAAAGCTATATGAAAAATGCTTGAAAATAGCATGCGCACTTCTTTTGTATTATCACGTAAGAAACTTTACGTAGAAGCAACACGTAAAAGCTAATATGGTTGTAGAATAGGATAGAAATAACTCTGATAGCTTAATTAATACTTTTCACTCATTCATTAACTTACTTTCCGAATATATTACTAATATAGTATACTTTTAAGTAAACAAGAATGAAAGAGAAGATAAAAGAATGATTCTTTCATTAAAATTCATTTTAGAATTGATTCAGTAGTCATTCATTCATTCATTCATCATTTCCTGTCCTTCATTAATGCAACTTATTACAAATTCTCGAAGTGTCTTTTGTCAACTGTCACGCATCTTTTACGTCTAAACACGATTGCTCATTTCCTAAGATTGCTAACATTATTGTTAGTTAGATAATTTCTCCCTAAAATTTAACATTTTATACAAAATGACACATGCAAACATATATATTATTTAAATTCTTTGAATTAATTTAAAAATTACTTTACATTTATTATTATTATTAGTCTTATTTATCTTCATTATTATGCATTGCATTATTTTAATAATTTTTTTTTTCAAAGAAAAAATAATTTTAAAAAAGTAAAAGAAATTGGGAAATTAAAAAAGCGAATAATCTAATACGACATTTTTTTTTTTAGTTCGAAATTAATCCAAAAATATTGGCTTTCATAGAAATGGTTGACGATGATTGATTGAAAGGATAAATTAAAAAGAAAATAAAAGAAAAAATGATGAAAATTTGTTTATTAATGAAGCGAATCTAATTTCTTGGATTTTCTCTTTTTTTTTTTTGATTAACATTTTTTTACGAAATAATATTTTTTTAACAGAATAAAAATTTTTTGATGTAAATTCATTTTAATGTTATTAAAATAATTTCAGTGTACTGCAGCATGTCAGGAAAATACATTGGATATGAAAGGATGTCAGGAAAATATTTGTAAAGTAGGATTGTTGATTTAAAAAATTTTGTAATTATTTAAGTTCTATTAGAGGATGAAAAGTTTGAGTGGTTGCTAAAGTTAATTGATTATTGCACTTAATTGGCGAAGAAAAATTATTTCAATTTTTGAAAATTTTATCTTAAAAATTTTTAATTTTTTAAAATAAAACTTTTTTTTTCTTTCAAAGTTTAAAGTATTTCAATAATTTATAATTAAAATGACAATGTTTTATAGCATGTGAAAGAACCAGAAACTTGCAAACATTCCTGCATTTATTTACATGAAATATATCGAAATAAGCCTGGAATTTGTCCCAATAATTCACATTTGGCTCCTTTTAATGTATGTTTTATTTAATTATAATTTTTCTTTTTATTTGTTTTTTATTTCTTCGATTGCAAAAATTAGCAAATTAAATAAGAATTATTAGGGAAATTTATCCATTAAAACGAACTACAAAATAATTAATTAATTCTAAATATTTATCAAATTGGATAAGTGTTATCAAAAAAATTATTCATTAAAACGAATTACAAAATAATTAATAATGAATAAATAAATAATTCAAAATATTTATTAAGTGAAAATTGAATATTTATGAATTATCCGGTAGTAATTTCAGGAATGCACAGCATTATGTCATTTAGATGGTGATTGTCCGGAAACGAAAAAATGCTGTGTTGAAGGTTGCAGTAGGCAATGCTTGAAACCGCGTGGAAAAAATTTAAATCTTTTGCCAATTCCTACCAGTATTAGTGTTCAGGAACGGAAACGAAAAAGGTTTATTAAAAATTATATTATTGAAATAATATGAAATTATTTGAATTATTAATTAAACCATCAAATTTTTAGATTAACAAATAAATTAATATGTAAAGAAAAAAATTAAATGCAAAAAAAAATATGCATAACATAGCTTTCAGTAAATTAACACACAAATAAAAAAATTAAGAGTAAAAATAAGTACAATATAGGTTCAAATAAATTGATAAGCAAATAAACTGATTAATAAATAAAAAATAAATTAAGAGTAAAAATAAATAAAATAAATTGATAAGCAAATAAACTGATTAACAAATAAATAAGTAAATTGAGAATAAAAATAAGTAAAATAAATTGATAAGCAAATAAAGTGATTAACAAATAAATAAGTAAATTGAGAGTAAAAATAAGTAAAATAAATTGATAAGCAAATAAAGTGATTAACAAATAAATAAGTAAATTGAGAGTAGAAATAAGTAAAATAAATTGATAAGCAAATAAACTGATTAACAAATAAATAAGTAAATTGAGAGTAAAAATAAGTGAAATAAATTGATAAGCAAATAAAGTGATTAACAAATAAATAAGTAAATTGAGAGTAGAAATAAGTAAAATAAATTGATAAGCAAATAAACTGATTAACAAATAAATAAGTAAATTGAGAGTAAAAATAAGTAAAATAAATTGATAAGCAAATAAAGTGATTAACAAATAAATGAATATAACTTAATTAGGTCAGTAATTGTTCGATGGGTGATGCAACAAATGAGTCGTGCACAGACAAATTCAAATGCTAATTTATATGTGATACAGTGGAGATGGAGTTTACATAAGGATGGTACTTCAATAAGTGATTGGCAAACAATCGTTACTGTATGTTATAAAATTTTATCATCAAATAATAATGACAGTAATACAAATATACTCGGAAGTAAATAATTTCTTTTTCTTATCTTATTAAAGCTAATATTTTGATTCAAAATTTAAAAATTATAATTAAACTTAAAAAATAATTAGTTAACATCATTACTGAATATATTAAAAATTTTAAAACTAAGAAAAAAGGCATTAATAAAACAATAATACATTAAAGAAATTATAATTTTCAGATTGAAGAAAAGAGAAAAAAGAAGAATTTTTTTTTTCTAAATATAAAATTTGTAATATGTAAATAATTGAATTAATTTTAGAGGAATAAAATGTATGCTATTTTAAAGCATTTACTTGCACCTGGTAGATATTATACGTTTCGTGTAGCAGCTGTTAATACCTATGGTAGTTTGGGATTTTCAAAAAGTAGTCAACCATTTAAACTTTCAAAAGGTATGCAAATAATTTTTTCATTTATAAATTTATTTATTTATTTGTTGTAATTAAAAAAAAAAATAAGGAAAAGTTTAAAAAATTTTTCAAGTTTAGAGCCTCGAGCACCTGGACAACCACTTGATTTAACATTGGGTAAATCAGAAATTGATGAACAAAATTTTTGGAAACAACGAATCAAATGGAATCCACCGCTTTCTGAATTACCAATCAAAAATTACATTGTAAATATTAAATTAATTTTTTCTTTGCAAAATAAGTAAAATAATTTATAAAAATTTGTTTTTTTTTTTTAAGAAATAACAGATAAAAAAACAGGAAATCAAATAAACTTAGGAAAGTATAGTATAGTAAAAAGTTTTAGTCTTGTTCTTTTTTTTTTTGAATTAAATTTATTTATTTAATGAAAAAAAATTTTGTTGTATTAATTAATACTTATAAAACAATATTTTATTAATTTAATTTCTTCAAAAAAACAATGATTTTAAATGAAATATTTTTTAATATTTTATTATAGCTTTCATGGCAAAAATCAACATTACAACAAGCAATTGCATATGATAAAATGTTAAAACGACGATTGAATATTGAGAAGCAAGAAAAACGATCAACGACAGATGACGGCGACGATGACGACGAGGACATTGACGACAGTGACGATGGCTTTGTGGACCGTGAACGAATGTCAGTTGTGATACCAGCATATCATTCATATGCTGATATCAGTCAATTACAACTTCAATCTGTTTATTTAGTTGAAGTTTGTATTTTATTTCAATTATTTAAAAAAAAAATTTTTTTAATATTTTCATTTTTTTTTCTCTTTTTTCTTGAAAATATAATAATTAATTGTCGTGATTGTTTAATTTTTATTCTATGATTTATTGATATAATAAATTTATTGAAAAAAAATTAGTAATATTAAACATAATATTTAATTAATTGTTAGTTTTTTTTTTGGTGTTTAATATTAGTTATTCTTAATTAATTATCATTTAAGATTTCCTAGATTTCCTTATCATAAATTAAAACAATTTTACTAGTTTTGTAACATGAAGATATTTACAATATTATCATATTAAAATGTTTTGAGATGAATTATTGATCTATTTTTATATCTATTAATTAATTAATACAATTACAGATTTACGCCATAGTTGACTCGTCAGATGGTGAATTACACGGTGAGAAAGCAATAATTTACGTGAGAACTGGCGCAATGAACGTTAATAAAGATGGATATGATAGTAATAATGCTACCATAACTACAACAATTCAATCTCAGGAAATGAAATTAGAATCTGAAAATAGATTGCAAGATTTATCTGATATCAGAACTGATATGAAAGTGGAAATGTTGGACGTCAGAGCACCATATTTTGATGATAATAATTTGAAAACTGTGATAAGTTGGTTCAGGAATGGTTTATGTAATGGAACAAGAGTCAAATATAGAGTAAGGTAAATTTTAGAAAGGCATAATTTTATTTTTAAAAAAAGAGAAAAAAAACTTGTTGATAATGAATTATAGAAAAAAAAAGACGTTAAAAATTTTTGTATTAATAATTTGTGACAAAAAGAGATAAACTAATAATTTCAAAATTTTATCAGTGATATTTTTAGATGGCGTTTATTAATGTGTCAAACAAAAGATGATAGTAAACATATCACTTATTATGATCTTGATTCATCTGGTGAAGATTGGGCGCAAATGGAAGTTCAAGAATGTGTCGCAGTATTGGAAGATCTTGATTTTGGATGCTCATATGATGTTGAACTTATTAGCACAAGTACTAAAAAGGTTATTAAATTAAAAACATTATTCAAATATTTTGATAAATTATTAAAACAATCATATTTTAACTATTAAAAACTGATTTCCAATACTGTTCATCTATTTTATAGATTGATATTTCTTTGGTTTAAATTAGATTAATACTTTATAATTTATATTAGACTAATACTTTACTATTTAAGATCATTGCAAAAGCTCATTTTGAGACACAAAGTTGCGAGAAAACTCCATCAACAATTACTCTAACTTGTAACGATCAATCAATTTCTCAATCTCTCGTCTGTATGACTAATTGGAGAAATAATTCGGTACAATGTAGTTGGAAAAATAATAATAATAATAATGGTACGGGAAAAAATGTTGGTTATCGAATTGTACTCAGTAAATCTGATGAAGTGAACAATCAAATAATAATTATTCCACCACAAACTACCACAATTCAATTTGATAAAGTTGAACCGGATCGTGATTATTTTGTTCATGTACAAATGATTACAAGTAATGGTCTTGGTAATACATTAACAACATCATTTCGAATTAATCGAAATAAGACTTCCGAGAAACATTCAACAATTTTTTCATCTGATTATGGTCGAAATAATACATTATCTCATTTTAATAATATAATTATGGATCATACAAGTAATAATCAAATATCACAAAATATTGATTTGCAATCAGTGATGGAAGAAGATAATGAATTTTTGTATAATAATGAAAGGTTTCCAGGTGCTACAATACTTGAATTACCATTAGAAAGTGTTGCATCAGATGTAATCAGGTTCACAGCTTTTTATTTTATTTGTATTAATATATTGTTGAGATATTTGTTAATTGCTGATAATACATTATGATATTGTATGAAATTTGTACATTAATAATAAAATGGAGAGAGATTAATCAACAAAAATTGATAATTTAAAGTAATTGTTGAAATTTAATGAACTGTTCAAATGATTGTTAAAATTTTAGCTGGTTATAATAATTTTTTCATTTTTAATCTTATTTTACAATTTCGATATGATCGATAGTTTGGAGAGAAAATTACTTTTTATCTCTCTCCTCAATAGGAGTTCAATTTATTTTTTGTCATTATATTTATAATTTTACATAAGTTTCAGGGTATATCAGAGTTTTTTTCCTCTTTCTCTGTCTGTCTCTCTCTCCCTCTCCCTCTCTCTCTCTCGCTTTTCTGTTCTTCATGAAAAAGAATTCTCCGGTTTTTTATTGAATATTAAATGGAGAAAACAAAAAATATGTAAAATATTGCAACGAAGTTTTGAAAAATTGTTATTTCTTGGCAATTTATAAAGGGAATGGAACCGGAAAGATTATTAACCGGAAAGACTATTAATTACAGTGATATGTATATAATTTGCTTTTGTCACATTACTTTAATATTTGTCACATAATTGCTTAAAAGATGGAAATAATGAAATCTTAATGTATCATACAAAGTGTTAACAATGGAATACAAATATATTTGACATGAAAAAATATGAATGAAATTTGTAAAATTTGCATTTTAAATTTTTAAAAAAAAAATTTGTAAAAGAAGGAAATAAAGTATTTTCTTCATTAATTACACAGCAATAAGGAACAAAACATAGGTAAAAATATATAGATGGGACAGGTATGGAATAGAATATAGGTAGAATAAAGTATAGAGAGTGTAGGAGAATAAAATTATGGTAGAATAAAATATAGATAGAATATAGGTGGAACAAAATAGAATATCGGTAGAATAAAATATAGATAAAATAGAGGTACAGAAGGTGGGACAAATTATAGACACAACATAGGTAGAATATAGATGAGACACACAGGTAAATCAAAATATAGGTAGAGAAAAATACAGAAAAATGCAGGTAGAAAAAAAAATTGATGACAATTGACATGTATCTGAATAAATCAAGAAGAATATCTGTGACAAATTCGTTGACAAGATTAGGTACTGAGAAATCTGATCTAACTTATAAATATCTGACATATTCGGATTAGTTGAATTAGCTAAGACTTCGTTCCTGATATATTTATTACGATTAATTTTGCATCCGGTATAATCCATTGCAATTCTGGAATGCTACAAATAATTATTCCTGAAAAAGAGTCGGACAATCTATAAATGTCAAAAAAAAAAATGACTGAGAGAAACGAATTAGGAAAGGATTTAATATTTCTGATTTAAAACTGCATTATAAAGATGAATGATGTGGAATATTTTTGCAAATTTCTAAATTTGCAAAAAAAATGATTGATCTGAAGTAATACTTACTTTAAAGTAATAACTTAAGAGTAATAGCATCGTTCTCCAATCTAATATGAAATATGAAAATTTCCCGATGCTTAATTAATTAATTAAATTTTACAATATAGTAGGAGAAATATACATGTGATATGATTTCATAGATATCTTCCATTTTCCGAATTTTTTTATTTACTAATTAAGTACAACAGAATTGTTCTCTCATTTGCGCCTTCTGTTCAATAATTAATTAAAACATAATTTAAATTATTCCTGCATGACAATTAGCAGCTACACTTTTACAAATATTCTTCAGAAGCATATTAAGATTGAAACATTTCATTAAAATAATGTACGATCTCCCAAATTCTACTTAACACTTCTACGTTACGTGAATAATATATTTCTCACGTCTTTTTTTATACATTTGCAAATAATTTATGGGAAAATTCAAAGCGTTTGATTTAATTAACTACTTCACTTTCATTTTAAACAAATAAATGAAAATACTGTTTGATCTGAAAGTACTATTTGAAAAAAAAAAAAAATTTACATCTGTAAAATGAGTTAAACATAGTTTGTTTTATTTACCTCACTTCTTAGATATGTAAATATCAAAAAATAAATTTACTTGATTGAATGAAACATATACTGAAATATTTGATTCTCATCTGAAAAAATAATAACAGAAGTGAAATTTAAAATGAAATGAAAAAGAGTAATTTTTTGTTTAATTCAAATTATTGGTAAAGTATCATATTCTACTGCTAAATTTAAGAATTATTATCCTCCAAAAATCACTTCATAACAAAAGACATTTACAATTATTTCATGAAACAATGAATCAAAAAAGTGTTAAAAAATTAAGTTTGAACTAGAAAACAGAAAAAAAACGTGACATACACGTGATACACGTAATATCTAGACAAAAATGATTGCAAAAGTTGTAGCCAACTAATTACATGGTAATAATTTTGTTAGATACTGAAAAATTCATGCTATCTAAAATATCCAAAGAAATACTCTACAAACAAATAATTAAACTTGAATTAACAAATAATTAAAATTTAATTACCATTCAGAAATACAGAAATTCGAAATTCTTGACGGTTGATAATTAATAAATGTAATTGTCAATAATAAATAGTATGCAACAAATAAAAAAAAAAGCGCCAATTATAGATTAATTAAAAAGCGATAAAAAAAGTTTAGGGTTTTTAAAAAACCTAAAATAATACTTTAGAAATTGTCAATAAATAAAATTTGCAAGAAATAATGTTTTATCATAAAATATTACGACGAATTAATAAAATATTTATTGCATATCAAAAAATTTATATATTAAGTGATCAAATTAACTTATTTGTGTATTAAATATTTAGATCGAAGTATTTTTAGATTGTCTAAACATAAATTCAATCCATTTTAGTTGTACTTCTTAAAAATCGATATTTTATAATACATATTTGACTGGAAATTATGATTAAAATGATCTAATTAAATGATCTGAAAACGATAATGGGAATGATCTGATTACACAAATATTAAAATGGCGCTAAAAGTCTTATCATAATTGTTAATCAATTACTGTTAATTCTTGTAACTGTTCACAAAATTTCTGATTTTTTTACCAATTGATAGTGTTCCCTTACTTTCAAACTAAAGTTAATAATGTCAATAGAATGCGCAAATTACTTACATTTTATATTTTACTTGACAGAATTATTTGTATAATTGATGATATTACACACTTTTATTCGTCAAATCGTTCATTTCAATTTAAATTGTTTGATAAGTGATAAATGGGCTTATTATTTGACAAGTTCGAAAAATATTAAATTCTTCCTAAAAAATTTGATCAGCCAATAAAACTTTAATCAATTCTCATAATAAAATTAGTCCATTCTTTTTTTTATGGTGATAGCAAAGATAATGATTAACACTTGAATAAATGTAACTTGGGTAAATGATACATATTGAAATATTGTTCTAGTAGCTTAATAATCAAATCATTAAATATCCGAAAACGATCAAATGATGTTTTTTTCCGTGAAATATGGCGTGAAATATTACGGAGTGAAATATTCGTTTTTAAATTATATTCTAAAATTTTTACTTTTGAAGTAAACTTTGCAAAGAAATGTTATCTAAGCGGTAAACAATGCAAATAATACTTTTTTTTAGATCATATTGATCAAATTTTATTAGATCATACTGATTAAAATGAGAATTCCTAATGAAACTTATCATAAGGTAACGATGATATCATACAAACATGCGGTTAACGTGATAAGGGAGTATTGTTATCACATAATCAAATAATACATAATGTGTAAATAATATTTACGTTCCATTCTTCAAACAAATTCTTTCTCTCTCTCCCTCTCTCTCTCTCTCTCTTTCAGAAAACTATTAAAAAATACGAAATACTTATGAGATTAGAATTTCTTCTGATAATACTATCGTACTACAACAATTTTTGACATTAAATGAATAGCGCAACTGGGAAATTTCAACACTTTTTTTTATCAGTAAATAATCAAAGTATATCAACGTTTAACATATAAAATTTTTTTTTTTCATAGATTAAAATAATTCAAAAAATGAAACTGCTATGGTAGTCAGTCTGATTAGATCTATTTACGATTGATAGTGTACAAATTAAATTTGAATGGCTGTTATCGAACGATAATAATCTAATATCTGTTATCATTTCTGATAAAGGAATTATAAGTAATAAAAAAGAAACGGTTAGCTTTTATTTATTTTATTTTATTTCCTTTAGTAAAACTCTTTCTGTTTTGTTTTCGTGACATTTTTATTGCTCAGGCTAATAAACAAACAATTTTATTGATTAGCTAATCTGTTTTAACTTCTAAAATAATAGGCGATATTTTAACCAGTATTGTTTGCTATCAAAATTTATTTCAATTATTAAATACATGCAATTATAATTCTCGTATCATTTTATTTTCACAAATGTCATAATGTCAAGTGATTGTGTTTAATAGATGTGACATGAGATAATGAGACATTCAAATATTAAGTAATGATAATAGTATCATTCGAAATGAAAAATATTAGAAGTATTATTTATCCATTCACTAAACTAATTTAAATCGCTTTTTAATCCTTCCTTTTTGCAAGAATTAATGAGTTTAGTTAGAAAAAAAAGTGGATTAAGGACCAGTGAATGATATGATAAATTCTAACTAAACAAATGTAATACAAATGAAATGATAATGTTTACTAAAATGATAAAGAGATTGTATCAATTGAAATAACAATATTTCAAATAAATAAATCTGTCATTTAAAAAATTAAACAAACAATTTTACAACAATTTAGAAATTTGATGCATTTTGTTTATTCTCAATATGATTTCTAACATCAAACTGTAAAAAAATAAAAATATCGATGACAACCTTTCATTTTTCACACACTGATAACTTTGTAAAAACGAACACTGCAAATCAAAATAAGCAAAAGAGAAATAATATCAAATTTTAAAAACTGTCCGGAAAACACTTTCCGGTATGTCAGATATACATACACATTTTAATATATATATAGTATACAACATTTTATCTCTTCTTTCTATCTCATTCACACATTTTAACGTTAACAAATATTAATTTTACAATGAAATTTCTCAAATAAATAATTCAATGTCAAATAAAAATTATCGTCGATATTATTTATTTGTTTACTACTAATGTTGTTGACAAATTGTTAGTAAATTATTGAATTATTATGATAAAGATAAGAGTGTATTTTCATGTCGAATTACAACATATAATGTTAATATGGATAAATTAAAATAAACTATTCCTTCTTTCTATGCAAATTTAAGTTTATTATTTACCCAAACTTTTTATCCATTCGTTGAGACTTACATTTTAAACTTTCTCTCTCTTTCATTATATATTCTTTTAAGATTTTCTTTTCCTTATATTCTTTTAAATTATATATTCTTTTAAGAGCAAAAATTTCATTCGACTCTTCGAAGCACACCACGACGATATCGATGAGATTATGACCTACACATGATGTCATGAAATAAAATTTTTTCACAAATATCAGACATTCAATATTGCAAGTGAAAATGGTGATAAGTGTGACAGGTTATCGCAAATAATTTTTAATCTTTCAAGTTTTGAAAAATTCGCTATTTCCAAAAAAAAAAAAAAAAAAACGAAAAACAGTTTTCATCAAGTTGATAAGACTGATACAGATCAAAAATTGAATTCAATGATTGTATTAAAATTTGAAAATACCACTCGTAAAATAGACATTAAATAAAATTTTATTACGTAAAAAGTTAGCTTAACATAATATAACATACGTGTCATATGATGAGCTGAAAATGTAAATAGCACCGTTTTTTATCAATTTTTTCAAAAGTAATTTTTTTAATAAATCTTTTTTTTAAATTTGCTATTAATAAAATATTTTCTTATCTCATAGATGCATAAATTAATAAATGATTTTCATACAAATATATATGTGTATATATCACAAATGTTAATTCGTTTGTTTATCAACACTGATTGTCATAATCGTTTCTCATTTAATTTTAAATTTCTATAAACAGTAGTTACTAGTTATCGCTTTGCTATCGTTGTTGCTGTTGTTGTTGTCGTCGCTGTCGTTGTTGTTATTATTGTTGTCGCGTAGTTACAGGATCCGATTGAATTCTGTTGTAAACTAATTCAAGGTCACTTCTCATTTCTCTCTCTTGCTCTCTCTATCGCTGTCTCTCCCTCTCTCTTCATCATCTATTAACCCTCTTATCTATTCATTTCGTTTCCTTTTTTCTTTTTTATTCTTTTATTAATTTCAACAATTCATTCAAGGTTCATTTCATTTTTCGACATTCACTATTCCCAATACAATTCATTCTCTCTCTCTCTCTCTCTCTTTTTTTTTTTAATTTTAAATGCTTCTACCTTCTTTCTTTGCATTTTTTAATAATATTTCTTGTATTCAATTATACTTTTTATATATAATTTTATTAGGATATTATTCAGTCTTTTCTCATTTTTCTTTTTCTTTCTCTTTTTTTTTTCTATTTCTTTACACAATCATTCAACAATGTCATTTCTTCCGCTGAAATATTTTTTAAAAATTTCCAATCAATATTTGTTATTATTTTATTATTATCCATTTGGAAATGAATAAACAAAAAAAAAAAAAATTGGTAAAAATGATCATTGATCATATTTTTGCACAATTATAATATTTTTGAAATGGAAATAAAGTTAGATGCAAATTATTAATATTAGCTGTTTCATTTCCAATTCATTATTCATCAAATTATTAATGATAAATGATTTATTCAAATTATTCAAGGAATTGATCATCGATTCCTTTTAATGATTGGAATAATTCAAAAGTAATTTTTATTACTTGTTTAATTTGTATAAAATTGCTATAATTAAAGAAGAACAGAAATTTTCAGTGGCAGTATTTATTAGCTAACAAAAATATTAATTATCTTTAATTAGCATTCTATTGATAACAATTTATAGCTTAGAACTGAAAAAAAAAAAGGAAAGAAAGAAAGAAATGAATGAATCGAATTAGCCTTTTATCAATTATTTTGAAGAGAGTATTTTTATGAAAACACAAATAATCAAACAATTTTCTTTTTAAAATCATAAAGAACTCAATACATTTTGATATCTATTAAAAATGGTGAGAGAAATGATACAGGGAAAAAGGGAGAGGAAAAGAGGAGAAAAGGGAAAGAGAGCGGAGGAGGAAGTTAAAAAGGGAAAGGAAGCATATTGAAATGTTTGTTGCATTTAAGTTTGGTATTATTTTCATCGATTTTTTTTTTTTTTTCTATTATACATCAAAAAACAATTAGTAAACAGAAGTAAGTATTAACAGTAATGGCAAACTAATTAACTAATTAATATTTTTTTATCAATGAGAATTTTTTTTTCTTTTAATCTCAAACTTTTTTCTTTTTATCCGTTCGCATATTCCTATATAATCTATTATTATTTTATGCTATCAAATACACTTGTTCCTGATCCTGTTCCTGATTCTACTTTTGATTCGAATCCTCTTCTTGATTTTGACCCTAATTGAACAAATTTTTCTAAAGTGAAAAAAAAAAAATTCCTGATTATTTCTTGCAATAAAGCGCTTCTGACTCTTATCCTATCAATTAGGTCTTGATAAAAGGAGGGAAAAAAAAAAGAAGAAAAGGAAGATAATGATAATAATGATATGAAACCGGTTTTGAATCAGAATCAGTTTTTACTGTTTCTTTACTTTTTTCTGTAATGCAATGTGATGGATGAAAGGGATGGATGAACGGGACAGAAAGATGTTTGTTATGTTACATTTTCTTCCAACTATTCAAAAATTATTCATCCAAAACTATTCATGCATCATTTGATATTTATTGTTTATCAGAAAGAGAGAGAGAAAGAGGTAGAAATGTGACATTTGATGACATTATAGGATGATTTTCCAATTCATCAATTCACTTCTGATACAAAATTTTCATATATTTTTTTGATAAAAAGAAAAATTGTTGCAAACAAAAAAGCATTCCATTCAATTTTTTGCTTATTCAATGTGTAATTGATTTCGGAAATAAGTTATTTGTTATTTTAATTTATTAAGCACTACAGGTATCTTTAAGATTATGCATCATTTATTAATTATTTCCTAGTCATACTTTACTTATCACTTATCAGTTATTACTCCATTTATCAATTATGCCTCCTTTACAATTTATCAACCACTGATAATTGTCATTCTGGTAATCAGAATGCCGCAACTCCATGGCTTGATTTATTTATCAGTGAAATTGTAAAAGTGACCAAGCAATGAATGAAGGAAACAAATGTTAGATGGTCATCTAATATTCAAGTGGCCACATGGCATAATGATGATATTGCCGCATTGACCGTCGCATAAATTTATATTATACAAATGGAAGAAATGACCAGTTTTTAAAGATAGGAAAGGAATAGAAATTGATGAGATAGAACAAAATAGAATGGAATAAAGTGGAGTAATAATATAAAATAGAGTCAGAAGGAATAGAAGAGAATAGGATAGAATAGAACGAAATAAAATAGTAATATAGTGGAATGGAATATAGAGTAGAAGAGTTAGAATAGAATAGAGTAGAAATAGAAGATAGGAATAAAAAGTGAGAATAGAATAGAATGAAATGAACAGGAATAGAAAAGCTGCTATAAGATGATGAGAAATTGATTTAATAATAAATCATTTTGTTCACATGAAGAAGAGGAAGAAGAAGAAGAAGAAGAAGAAAGAGGAACTAACAAATGAAGTTTGATATGGAAAGGTATGTTAGTATGGTGGATAGATTGTTTCTGTGTCAAACCTCTCATCAAAATTCTCTCTGTTTTCTGGGGCAGTCAGTTGTAACACTGGTAGTTTCACATATTTCTTCTAAAAATTTCACCAATAAAATCTCTTCTTTATTCACTCAATCAATTATTGATTTTTTTTTTTAGTAAAATGATAGTTTCAGTATGTATGTGTGTTTCTATGTGGGTGGGTGGGTGAATTAATATGGAAAATTATGCTTGGGTTAAATTTTGGCTAATTTTCTCATATCTTAGATTGTAAAATACATTACAATTTAGAATTCAAATGACGATTCCAACTTTTTTTTCCTCTTTTCTTTGATCATTTCATTGGTTTTTTTTTGATGAAGCATAAAGTTTTGTAAAGAAGCGAAAAGTTATTTAATTAATTATTCGAAATGTAATTATTTTGATTGAAAAAGCAAATTAAGTTTAATTTAAAACTTACATGCGTACATTTCAAAATGAAAAAAAACCAAATTTTTGATGATTTCTCATGTTTTAGATTGTTTTGTTATATTTTAATTTAAATTGTTGTGTCATATTTTGCAGTTAATTCTTTTTTTTTATCATTGCAGCATAAATTTTAAACCGTTTTCTATTAAGGTAAGAAATGGAACGCTTAAAGAAATTTTGGAATGATATTGCTGGCAATGAAGTTGATTATTCTCAATTTGAAACGAGGTATGGTTGACATTTCAATATTTTGTATTAGTGAATTTCAAAAAGATAGAGTTTCCTTTTTTTTTGGAGATTTATGTTGACGAGGAACAATTTCATTTTTCACTTCCTCTTCTCAATTTTTCTTTTTTTTTTTTGTTTTTGAGGGAAAATTTAAAAATGAAACAAATTTTGAGGAGTACAAAGCATCGTTAGAATTACGGCATTGTCCGGAAAGTGAAACAATTTAAGGGCAATTCGAGAAAAGTGCTTATTCAAAAATGCGGAAAACACGTAATACACGGAAAGATATTGAAAATTCAGGAATGGTGATACGGATATTATTGTTTTCCGTGAGAAATCTTCTAAGTTTATGCTGTTTGGAACCAATATTCATGTCGTATTGGGTGCAACAATTGCAGCAACAATTGGTTTAATGGTGACAATCACATTTTGTATTATTTATACATTTTATCATCAACGAGGACAAGGAAGGAATTACTTCATCGATCATCTTGAACTAGGCCAGTTTTATAAAAACCCATCTTTATTCGTTTTTGCTTTTTTTTTTTGTAATTTAAAAATCTAATTTGATAATTTAAAAGTTTAATTTGGCAATTTAAAAATTTAATTTGGCAATTTAAATCTCAATGGAACGAAAAAAAATTTGGCGAATGAGAAAATTACGAAATCTCTTTAATTTTTCTTATTTACAAAAAAAAAAATTAAAATTTGTTAAAAGATCTATTCTTTTCACTGAATTTAATTAAACATATGATAAATAGATAATATATCAAAGTTACTCTTTTTTTTTTTAAATTATCATTTTTCCAATGATAGCTTCGATAGGAAAAGCGGTATAAAATATAATAAAGTCAGATCAGTTGGAATATATTAATTGATATATCAAATGAAAATTTTAAAGAATTTTGCATTTTTTCTTTTTAAAAAAATATCAAAGTTTCTTTTTGTTTTTTAAATTATCAATTATCAATTTTAGTAGATTTGATATTTGCACTATTCTTCGGTTTACCATGTCATTATTTACTATTTTACGGGATTCATCGAGAAAACAAAAGGTACCTAACACCATTTCTCATCTTCTATTGCACCAATTTTGTCCTCAATGTTATTTTTTCATCAATCACCGTTATTGCAACTATAATGGATGCACGACAATTACTTCATGGCCAAGTTTTTTATGATTTTGGTTGGATTGCTTTTCAGGTAAGTTAATTTATGTTAATTACTTATGAATTGATGTTAATTACTTGTAAATTGATGTTACTTACGTGTAAATTTATTCGAAAAAAAATTGTTGAAAATGCTCCAAACAAAATGTTTCATTTCACATAGCAATGATTAATATCTAATATTTATTTGCTATTTAAGAAAAAAAAAAACTCAATTAATTAATGGAATATATCGAAATATAATTTACTAAATTGATTACAGCTTGGTTTCACAGTAGCTCAAGGTTTTGCTATTTATTTGGTATTACGATGTAAAAAGTATTTGAACGCTAAAGAACATTGGAAGAAAATTTCAAACCAAGTAAACATTTGCTAATATAATCATTATCACTGTAATTATCTTAATTATCATACTATGATTATTCATCGATATTGTTATAAATGAATAATTCTATTAAATTTTCAAAATATCAAGAATTTAAAAAAAAATTATGCTCCTTAAGAATGTATGAAATATTTTTCTATCAATAATAATTACATTATTCTCATAATTTAATCAAAGTTTTACAGTAATATTCGTTGTATCGTAATTATTTAATTAATTATCCTTAAGAGTGCCTACATAATTTATATTCTTTGCTCTCATCATTATTTGTTAATTTTGAACTGAAAATAATTTAGTTTCAACAGTGCGTAAATTGGTAAATGAAATTGCATTAACTATTCTTTACATCAAAAGTCATTTTCATTGAATTATTACATTAAAATTCAAGAAGATTCTATCAATTTAGTCTCTCTATATTCATTTTATCAGAACGAATCTTAGACTTTTAAATAATATAAAATAATATAAACTACGAATATCATTTTCATTTTATTTTATTACCATTCGTCTAACATTGATTTTAACATAGAACGAATGATCATATTTGTGTTGCAATGAATGAATTTTATTCTAAATTACTAATTTTAACATTATATGCAGATGAAATAATATTATTCCACAAAATATTTTTTGAAAATTCAAAAAATAAATACTTTAAAAATAAGAGTTTTTGCAAAATTATGGATTGTTAGATGGTTAGATATTATCGTTCACATATCTTCTCTTCTTAATCATTTAATTATAAATTAATTTTCAGGGAACAAATAATACGGATCATTCGATCATTGCCGATGGTGTCGTTGCGGATTCATCTGTTCTTGGCATTTGAAAAATATTTGAAAAGCATCCTACAATGGCATTTATTGTTTCGTTAATTTCGTTTTCATAATAAATGTGGCGCAATTAATCTTTTCGGATGCCATTGCGAAAATTTAAGGGAAAAATGAATAGAATTAAATGAATGTAAACAGCGTATTTGATATTGGCTAACTGATCAAAACAATAAAAAAGGAAATTTTTCTTTTTTTTTTTCAATTAAATGGGCGTTTTGTTAATACTTTCACAAATTTTAAAATGTGAACATAAAGCATAAAACTAAATGTATGAATGAATAATCAAAAGCAATAAAAGTAACACTATTTTATATTTCATTGCTAATAGCTTGAATCAAATAAGCTTTATTCGTACAATAATAATAATACCTTTTCTGATTTGCTTGAAGTTTTTTTTTTCTTTTTTTGAAATTATTTTGGCTTTCAAAACAATCAAATTTGTATCAGAAATTTAATTTTTAGTTTGAATAAGAATTAATTTTTACATTTTTTTTTAGAAAAAAAAAAATGAAATAAATGAGGATCAATTTATAAAAGCAAACATTATAAATTGAAAGGAAATAAAAAAAAAAAACCATTTATCATGTTAGTACTATTCTTCCTGGGGAAAAAAAAATAAAAAGTGAAAGGATTATAATATAGTTTTACAATTTCGTTTCTCAATTCTTTTCCATATTTTAAGTTTTTATTAGTTCTCAATTCAAAGGAAATATCAAGAATTTCTAGCATTTCAAAATTAGTATTCCAACAATAAATTAAAAATCCCAATCCTCAATTTGAATTAAACTTCAGTTATTTCTTCAGAAATTATCATTTAGTAATGTGTGATTTGTGATTGAGCTACTCTTTTCTATTTATTTGGTTAAAATAAATATTTTCAAACAGATATTTATAATTCTTTTTTTTTATTTGTTAAAATATATTTTCGTGTTTCCATTTCTTATAAAAAAACTTTTCAAACATAAATTGAAAAATTCAGATTTTCCTACGTAAAATATCGTAAAATATAATTATTTTTTTTTAATTTCAACTATATTACTCTAAAATTATTTATATTAAATAATTATGGTAATGATTAAGCATTTTTTTTTTGTCGTCAAAAAACTAAACTGCTTAATATTAAAGAGAAATAAGCTTTGCTTCTTCCAGCCAAATTATTCCTAAAAATTAATCTATCAGAAATGCTTACATTTGAAATTAATCGTTCGGTTATTTTATGAGTTAAGCTAATTAGTAAAAAAAAAAAGCTCAAATGATCTCGAATGATTTGAAAAAAAGGAGGTTTGATTAACGAAACAAAAGCAATTACGGATCGATGAAAGAGAAATATTTCAAATTGTTTGGGAATGTTTATAGGTTATATTTATCTTCCGATCCCCATCAGTTGCAAAAAAATGTAAAATTACAGATTTAGCTAAATGGTGAGAATATGAGCAGCTGTTCATTAATTTTAGCGAAATTGATACATAATTCTAAATGATGAGAAAACTGGAAAGAAAAAATCTCTTATTCAGGTTTACCGGATGACTCATACATATATCATTAAACATCATCTTTCTGAGCAATTGGGAAATAAAAAAAGTTAAAGAGAAAAGAAATTCGAAAAAAGAAATAGCAGAATTTTTTTTTCAAAAAAAAAGGGAAATTATCAAATAGGAATTCTTTGTTTTATTTATTTATTTTTTCTGACTTAAGTTTTCGTATATTTCTTGTGATTAAGAAATATACGAAATTCTAGTATACTTCAATGGAAAAATTTATGATCAAATAATTTTTTTTTTTTTCAAAAAAAGCGATAGTTGAAATAATTACAATCATAGTAAAATCGACAACATAAATTAGTTTTTCTGAAAAACTGAAAATTATAAGAACTTTTTGTTTCCATTATATCATCTGAAACTGCGCTTATTTTAGATCTGAGATTTCGGACTGAGATAAAGGTAAAAATTTAGTCTTACCGGAATAGATAAATATGAAAAATATTATCATATTTATAATTGGAAGTAAATAATCTCAGAAATATCAGAAAGAACATAGAATTTTAGAAAATTAAACAATGAAATATGCACACTTCTGAGATTATGCATAATTAGTTTCATTTATAAGCAAAATTTCACATTCTTAATTTTATCTGATTAAAACTAAAGATTTTCTCGAGAATTTAATAAATGCTTCCTACAGCAATTTTTAATCTATATCACATATCATTTAATAGATATGATAAATAGGTAAAATAGTTATGGTATATTTATGAAATGATATGAATTAATTACATTACCGTATTGACATCATAGTTTATTAATTAGAAGAGAAGTTAATATTTAGTTAAAAAATTATATATTAAATATAAAAATTCTTATAATAAAATTGATAACAAAAATTACTATTTTTCTCATTTTGAAATTTTATTTTTATAATTTAAATTAAAAAAAAAAGGACGGAAAAAGAGAAAACTAATTCATTAATCACAAATGTTTACTCTCACATATGTGACATTCACATTCACATAGATCGATTACGAATCGATTACGCATCGACAAACCTTAAATTAATTGTGTAAACAAATATATCAAAATATTTTGGTATGAAAAAAAAAAATGAAAAGTGAATTCATTCATTATATAACCGCAATTTATTGACTAAGTACGTCCATTCAAGAAATTAACGTACATTTATGATAATATTATCAATTAATCAATCAATCAATCAATTAATCAATCAATTTTTTTTCACTTCATTTTATCTCTCTTTTATCCATTTTCTCAATCATTTTATCATCATTGTTTTAAATTGATCCGATTATTTCATTCAGGTTTTCACAATAATTTGCATTGATCCGGTTAGTGAAAAAACAACAAAAATTCCGGTTTTCAACAATTCATACAACAGTATATCAACAAATATTTCGAATTCGTGAAATTGTTCATTCACATGTTTTCTAACTTTTCTTTTTACTTCCAGAAATATCACATTTCATATTTCTGGAAATTTAAATATTTCCAGAAATTTTTCTCTCACTCACTTTGATACTTCTAGGAGTGATTTCAAAAAGTTTTGGAATTTTGAATTAGCGCCGTTTACGTCAAATTTACCAGCTTCCTTGCAAAATTCGAAGTTAAAGCTTTCTTGTTTGCATCATCATTCTGAGACGTGGCGTCGTTCCCTATGCGTCTGTGCGCGTGTTTGTGTGTGTGCATGTGTATGTATGTGTGTGTATGTATGTGTGTGTATGTATGTGTGTGTATGTATGTGTGTGCGTGTATGTGTGTGCGTGTATATGTATGTGTGTGCGTGTATGTGTGTGTATGTATGTGTGTGTGTATACATATATAAATTCGTGACTGTTCAGAATAATTCATTTTTTTTTTCACTTTCTTATTTTTTTCATTTACGATTGGGAAATAGAAATGAGATATTTTCGTATAGCTCCTAATATGTTTTCACATATTTTACGTCGAGTTACTAAGAAAATTTCCAATCACGTTTACGTTATGACGGAAAACTTCAATCACGTTTATGTTACTTAATTTTTCAGTTATGTTTACAAGAAAAATGGTAGAATAAATTGTATTTAATTGAATATTGCTCATTTTTTCTTTCTTTGCATTCTTATTAGTTTTATCAAACTTTTACGAATTTCTTTATGGAAAGAAAGAAAATGCTTTGAATTATTTTGTATACGTTAATCAAGTTTTATGCTAAGAGGCAGAATTCGTATAAATTGAACGTATAAATGTGAAACAGCTGTATGTTAATTAAATTGTCGATTGACTTTGATTAGATTTAGGTGGCACTTTAAAAAATGTATATGAACTTTTGATCATTCATTGTTATTATTTTTAGTAATTCATGATTATAAGTCTGATGATTTGTTTGATATAAAAATTGGTTAAATGATAAAAATTTGCCAAAAAAATCACTAAAGTATCATCTTTTCAGACAAAAATTGTATTTTCACCTAACTATGTCGCATCGCAAGTATAACTGGTTTTATTCATTCTTCATTTTTTTTTTTTTCTTGTTATATATATTTAATTTTTAGGAAAAAATGCCACTGATAGCATTAGATCCATTTGATGGCTTATTGGCACTTGCTCGACACACACCAATACCAACACTGAATAGTTATATTGTCATCAGTTTATTGTTAACTGTTGGATCCGCTTTTTATGCTAAGTTAACTTTTACAAAAGATGAGGCATGTATTCTTTAACAATTCTAACGAATTAATTTCTTTGAAATTGGAAAAAAAAAACGATGTTTTTGAACCAACATGGAACTATTTAATTTGCATAAATTTGGTGCAGATTTGTAGAATTAGTTTGATGTAATCAAAATAAACTTAAAGTTTCAAATATTGTTCCTTTTTTTTTCATCTAAGAAGAAAAAAAAAACATATTGCAAATTTATTATTTTCAGTGTGGTATACATTTTCCATTTTCAGATCGAGAGTCGCTTGAGAGGTATCAATGAAACGTTTCGAAAGACCGATCCAACAAGTGCTTTAATAATACCTGGACATCTTCAACAGTTTTACTACCTACTACTTCATCCTACTTTTGGATGGGTAAATTAGTGCTTTATAAATTTTACTTTTTAATTTCATCAATTACTCTCATTGTTTTATCTTACTTGGTCGTATTCTTTTCTATTAAATGACTTGTAAGCAATAGCTTAACCATCAACTATTCTATTTGTCATTCTGCAAAGAAAAAGAAAACGTATACTATCGATCATTCTCGAAATGAAAGGGAGTTTTTTTTTCACTGTCCTACATGGAATATAATAGATAGAAACATAATAGCTTTTTACTGCATTAATTTTCATCATTTTGCTGATGTTTTTCTAAATTTTAGCACTTGCTTATATGGAAGATTCTGTATTAAGAAGTTTAAAGAGTGTTCTTTTCCTATTCTGGTTCCATCTACGTCAGATCTTTTATTGACAATGGTGATCTTCATGATGACGGATGAATTTTCCCTCCAGAAGTAGAATGAGACAGCTGTATAGGAGCTAATATGTATAAATTTGCTTCGAAAAAAAAAGGAAAAAAGGAAAAATTTCTTAACCGCGATTTCGAATTGTTTTTCTGAATGGAATTAAGTATTAACAGGAAATGTTTAATCCTTAGGTGTATTTCATTAAAGTAATTCTTTTTCAGGTTTTTATCAATATGTTTTGTGCAGTCTTAGCATTAATTGCCAAGTTAGCAACGTATGCGACAGTCGGTAAGCTGGGTGTTCAGGTATATTTGTTTACTTTGCTTTTGTTGGTTATCACTTCATGAATGGTCATTTATTTAATTTCAAAAACAACATTTATCATATTGGTGAAATTCGTATCTTTCAGTGGATAGAAAACTCATGATAGACGATCAGTTGGCTAATTATGTCTATTTTGTGATCACATTTCACATTTCAGTATTTTAGTATGATATATTGAAAATACAAGTGCTCTTGGTGGTAGTATTAAAATATTAAGATGATATTAGGTGATTATTTTCTATTTGCATTTTCAGGAATCAGGACTTTTACGTGATCGACTGTGTAATTTTTTCCTTTACAAGGCGGTATTTTTATTTGGTGTTTTGAACAGTGTTGTTCACGAAGAAGTTATTGCATGGGTTTTATGGTTTGCATTACTTGCATCAGTAGCTGCTTTACAGAGTATTGTCGCCTACAAGTTAAAATATGTAAGATTCTTTACAAGTTAAAATATATGTAAGATTCTTTACAAGTTAAAATATATGTAAGATTCTTGAAGAAAAAGTTTTAAGCAATTCGAGACAACTAAAATTGTTTAAATCTTTCTCTTCGAGTGAGAAAAAAGAAGAGAATTGAAATTTATCAAAGCCTAACAATATATTATTCTTTTGGAAAATAGTCGTTTAAATCTTTTATTCTATTTTAGCTTTAAATTTGTTATAGTTAATTTCTTCAATACCTCCAAGAAGAGTTTTATTTCGTATTATGGGATTGGCTATTATTTTACTGATCATATCATTCGCATTTGTTTCATTTGCTTTTACTGCTTTTTATTTATTTTCAATCAGCATCGCCTTGTTTATCCTTGCTGATGTAAGTTGGTACTTTCACGTTTAAAAGATTATTTGCACTCCTTTGGATTATTTTAAGATTGCTTCCATCCCTTACATTTATCGATGAAATATTTCCGCAACTCTGTTTTTGTCAACTTATAAATGACTACATTTTCTATAATTGCTTAGGCATTCACTTTATTTGGTATTAAATTTGCTAAATAAAATTATAGCAGTAAAACAGTATATTAAAGTGAAGATCGAATGCTTTCTTTAACCATTCATTATCTCTAGGCTCTTAAATCATTATTGAGAAGTATCTATGTAATATCTAAATGTGCTCTCTTACTCGATATTGTTACGGTCTATTTATCATCTATCAATCATACAACTTTAACATACTATCTGGAATTTGTACACGATCTTGCTATTGATTTCATCGATTTATTGCATTACACGCATATGCTGGTATGTCTTTCTTCTTATTTTCACTTTTTTACATAATATCTTCACTTTATAAAGTCCCATTTTTCTTGCAAAAGTTGTACTATATTAATAAGTTTCTAAGATTTAATATAATTAATTCTTCCATTAAAAAGTATTTTCCTCTTTAATTATTTTAAATTGTTGAAATATATATAACACTGCGCAGCTTATTCTATCTCCATTTTCCGAAGTTTTCCTTACACAAGTTGTACTATATCAGCAAGTTTCCAAGTTATTTAAATATATCTTTAAAAGTTTAATGTTGCAGATGTTTATTTCACCATCACATATTAATAAAATTAAATTTTGAATTGCAGCTGTATTCGCAAGTTGTACTGAGCATGGCGTGCATTGTAATTTCCATGCAATTACGATCATTTTATAAATCATTTATTGCACGCATCGAGCGCCACATTAAATATAAGCGTATTTGCAAACATATCGACGCTCAGTAAGTTTCTTCTTTATTTGTTTTGTTTTTTTCAATTATAATGTTTTTTAAATATAATTTTGATTCTTATTTATTCCAGGATTATTTCATTAGTTCCTGTTTAACTCTTAAATTTAATTGAGGAAATCTTTTGATTGAAAAATTTTTGATCATAGGTTAAATTCTTTAATGCTTTTTTAGTTATCAAAAAGCAACACGGATTGAATTGAATAATTTGAAAGATTGGTGCGCAGTATGTTGGGAGCAAATGGATAGTGCTCGAAAACTTCCATGCAACCATTTCTTCCATGAATGGTATTCATATCGCAGTTACTTTGTTTCCAAAAATAAATAAATTAACATTTGGTTCAAAGGATCTCAGAGAACTTTTAGAAAGTTTTACCGGTTTTGTAATGAAAATCTAAAGCTTAGGTTAGAAATATCTTTTTTTTTTTCAGTAGACGGGAAAAAATGTGAACTTTAACAAAACTTCTCTATTTTCAAATCATTTCGATTACTTTAAGTTATTCATTGCTATAAATTAGTTCCATTTTATATCTCAAGCACTTTATGATAAGCTACAATTATACAGTATTAACTTTTAAACATTTTATGTTCAGTTGAAAACAAGAAGCGATTGGGAGCTATACTTATATTTATGAGCCAATTTTGAATACAGACTGGGATAAACTAGCGAATATGAAATTTTTGTAGCTTAATCAGATGTCATTTCTAGATAAATTTACTTTCTTTCAGGTGTTTGCGAAGTTGGTTAGAACAAGATAATTCGTGTCCAACTTGTCGATTAGCACTTCCATCTTTGAGTAATCCAGCAGTTACAGAAGGACCACGAGAATGGTCACGAGCTCCAGTAGTTCAGCCTTTTAGTCATGTCTTTCATTTTGATGGTACTCGTTATGCGCGTTGGTTACCATCATTTTCTGTTGAATTGTCGCATAATGTTACACCTAATTTCTTTCAACGTAACAGGTTATTTTTCACATTTTAATTTTATTGTAAAGAAAAAAAAAAAGCTTCCAATTGTTCCAAAATAATAATTGTTTGTTGAGCTACAGTATTTAAGTTAATATTTTGCTTGCAGCAGCATCAAAATTGCTGTTTGTCAACACAGTAAATTACCGTTAAAAATTTTTTGGTATTGCATACGTAATAACGAAAAGAAAAATTTGTTTTAACATCACATGTTTAATAATAAAAATCTAGATTTCATCTATATTTCAGATTTGGAGACGCAGCTAATTCACAGTTGAATTCTTTGGCTGAACAAGTTCGAGAAATGTTTCCACAGCTCGAAGTAGCTTCAGTTTTAGAAGACTTACGTGAAAGTGGTTCGGTACAGGCAACTGTGGAAAATATTCTCGATGGTCGATTTCGACAGCAAGATATTGCACTGGTAAAATTTTTGTTTGGGATTCTTTAAGTTATATGATATTCTAATAAAAATGTAAATCGACACTTATTGCTCGTTTATTTCAGGATTCAGATGAGGAAATCTATAATGCCGTGGATACGTCATCATCTAACTCCTCAACGGAATCATCGGGTGAACATGAAGAAACTTTGACCCCATCAAGCTCTTCTTTTAACTCTTGTTCGGCAGAATATCGAGACATTTTTTTGCGAAAAAAAGATGTACTTATTCAGCACCATCGAAAGTGATTTTTTTTTTCTTTTTATTGGTTAATTGTTTTATATTTATTGATAAATCAATCAGTTGATAAAAAAAAACTATGTAAATTTGTTAAAACTTTAAAAATTTTTGAAAAAATGGGATTGTTTCAGGAAGTATATTGCATCATCTCGTGGTAAAGATCTTCGAGATATGTATGACAAAGATATTCAAAACACGGGAAATTCAGATTCGTTAAGGCAAAGAGGAGGAAGAACATAATTCATGAAAGCTATTGCATTACTCTAGTATTGGTAGTGTGCAGGCATTATTTAGGTTTTGCCATGTGTTTTTTTGCAAGTTTTTCATGGATCTCATGTTTTTGACGTTTTTTCTTCCAAATATGCTGGAAATTAAAATGAAATTTTAAGAAAGTAACTTTGATGATAAGAGATCAAAGCATGTAAAGCATATTGCTAACATTGCAAAAAAGATTTACCGTGCACTTATGCTAATATCATTAATATCAATCAATATCATAGGAGTAGAATTTGATGATTTTTAAGAAGAGAAATGATCATTCTGGTTATACTTTCTTTTCTCTTTGTGCTTTCTAGCTAATTTTTTATGAATTTTTCATTTCAAACATTTCTGTATTTAATTTATCCCGGCAATTTAATTTTTAACAAATTGATAGTTAATTACAGAGGAGATTTCTTTTAGCGCTATTCTTTCTGTTATTTTGTCTCGCTTATCATGAGTTGGTGTGATTTATAAAGATATTGTAGCAAGAGATAGCTGAACAGCTGGAGCATAAATTACAGAATATTTTTTGTGATTATTCTTTTCCCTTAAAATATTTTCGAAGTTACCTTAATTTTTAAAAAAAGGCAGAGATAATTTATAAAGATATTATAGCAGGAGTGTTCTACCTAATTCCTTAACTGTCCTTGTTTATATTTCTTTATTTCACTATTTTCGAATATATATTTTCTTTGAAGTAATATACTCAATATTAAGAGTGAGAAATGATGGCGATACGATGATAAAAAAGACGGGGATATGATGATTAAGTCATGCTAATATATTGTTTGTAATGATACTGGTATAACGAAATATTTTTCGATGAAAATGTAATTGATGAGAAAGGTACCATTTTGGATATTTCCTCTGTGCCTTTTGAAAGATAATTTATTGCATTAAATGATAATCTTTGATTTTATTACTTTATTCATAACCATTTCCTGGCTTTTTTATAGCATATTTCATCTGTACTTTTTCTTTTTTCAGTAAAAAAATCTTTTTTTTTTTTTTAAGAATTATTTATTTTCATCATATTTATTCATTTTACCGAAATTATTCTAACATAAATGTTTCTTCATACTGTATTTCTTATGAAATATGTGCATATACATATGTATATAATATGGATGTGTATACGTATCATTATCCAAGTACACGTATCAATATTTATGCGTAATATGCGTATTCTAAACGTAAGTGTTAACTTTATGAATAACCTATTCGGTGTGTTCATATTTATACATGTATGTGTGTGTGTGTGTGTGTTTGTGTGATTTTCATGGATTATTTTTCATAAATATCGTGTGATACTTTGTGATAAGAAATTTTATATTTGTATGTCTTTCCCTGTCTCTTCCCCTCTCTCTCTCTCTCTCTCCTTTTTTCTATGTATAGCTAAATGAAAGCTTAGCTCAAATGAATGAATTATTTGAAAATAGTACTTTGAATGCCTAATATGGAGAAAATAAATGTATGACAGGTGTGAAGTCGTAAATTTCAATAAATATCAATAGCAAAACTGAAATTCTAATTTCATTAATTTCAGCAAAATTAAGACTAAGTAAACTTTCAGGTAAAAATATTTACTCTTTAACTTGTAAATAAATGATGAACAGATTGCACAGATGAAAACATAAATCTGTAGCGCAGGATATGATCGGGATGTAATCATATCATTAATATAAATTGGATTAAAATTGAATTTAATAGATTGGATTAAAATCACAGAATACTGCAGAGTTTATTTTTATTTAAGTAAACTGATCCATAAATTCATAAAGTTTGTTAATACAACTAAACTAGCACAGTTTTATTGCTATCATCTTTTAAAGTCTCAATTTCTAATTTACTGTATAAAATTATTTACAAACATCTCTGATTAATATTGGTAAAGGTTTGATATGAAATTGAATGTAATGGTCTAAAATTTGTTGGATGTAAAAGTGTTTTTTTTTTCTTTGATCAGTAAATATCAGAAATTATTGATCGCTAGATGAGATTTCATAAAACAATGTAATATTAACTCAAAACAAAAATCCTAATAAATAATAATACTATATGAAAATATTTCTGACTATTAGCAACTTAATCATTGTTACTTATCATTTAAATCTTATCAATACAATCATATTTGAAATTTGTTTATAGCTTAAATATAAATTATTAGCTTAAATATAAATTTAAGATATTTTAATATTAAAAAAACAAAGAAAAAGTAAATAAGTAAAATAAATAAATTATTTTGAACTAACCAAAATCAATCAATATTTCAAAAAATAGATAAATAAATATTTGTTCAAGTTTTATCGTTTCGTTTCTTTTCATTTCAAAAAGTTTAGATGTATCGGTAAGATTTGCATGCGTGCATGTTAAACAATATGATAAATAGAAAATTTATAAAACAGCTAAGAAATCATTTTCACATTATAACTATGATTTTTTTCTTTATTCACACTGCAACAATAAATTTTATCGGCTTTACAGTAAAATTTTAAATGTTAATTTAAGAAATTCTATTTTTGTAAATATTGCCTAATTTGCATATTAAAATTATACACTTTTAATCATTTAGATTTGCATAATAATTTGTTGCAAACGTTTCACATTTTTCAGCATTTCAATATTTGCAGTAAGTTAAATGTTTCATTATTATATTGCAATCTTTAATTTAAATTATATTTAAATTGATTCAATGAATTATGATTAAAATTATTGTGTTAATAGTTGCAAATTTTTGTGCATTATTATTCTATATTAAATTAGATAAAATAATCAGTGAGATAAAAAATAATTCTCCAATTAATCATATCTATTATTTAAATATTCGTCATGTTTTAATTAATCGATGCATTTTTTCTTACTTTCATTGAAAATTTATCAATTTGTGAAATTTTATAGCTAATATTTTAACTTAATTTATCAATTAAATTGGATTAGTGAGACATTCCACCTGAAATAGCGTTTTTGCTAGCGAAGAAATTACTAATAAAATAAGAAGTTAAAAGTAATAAAATGAAATCAAATAAAATCTAACAGTAATGCCATTGCTAATTTCTTTTTTCTTTTTTTTTTAATTTAAGTAATTGCTAAGATAAATTGAAATTATAAATTCTGTTATACTGTAATTATATGATTCAAATACAATTGTATTATAACAAATATCATGGCAAAGTTGATTAAGTTTACTTGCATTGCTTATCACCTGTTTTCATCATAATTTTGCTTTCAGTTTTTATCAATAAGCATAGAAAGAGCTGGTCAGTATCATATAATTGTCTGAGTTAAAATTGTTATCATTTATGTGTTCAATTTTTATTAAATGAAGTATCAAAAAATTTTTGCAACAAATTTTATGCATATATTATTCAATAATTATTTTTCACAAAACTATTCAGTTGTTTTTATGAGTTAACTTTCTATTTTTAGTATAATTAAGATGATTTTAATCACTCAAATATATGACAACAATAATACTATTATTCATATGTTATTATCATTATCCGTAATGATGATAAAATAATTACAACGATGATAGTATGATAATATCACAAGCGATAAATGGACAACAATAATATTTATTGTTATTGAAAGTACTGAAAACTGCAAACATCTTATACTTTTATTTCTGTTTACAATCAGAAATTTTTTTTTTCAAAAGTTTTTAAAAAACAAAAAAAAATTTCAAATGCTTAATTGAGAAAATTTTTAATATTAAAATTATTTACAGCAATTGAATGCAGAAAAGGGAAAGTAATCAGAAATTACCAAACTTCTTTGTTTCATTTTTCATAACTAACTTTCTTTTAGTAATATGTAAATTAGTTTCCAATTAAATAATCATTCATGCCTACTTATTCGATAATAACTTTACTTTTTTAATAGTTAATATGCACTATTACACTTTATGACATTTAATTTAGTCTTTGTGTCAATCTGAAAAGCTTTCAAAAGTAATTCAATTTTTTTTTTTCTAATTCTTCACTTATAACAAACTTTGTTGATGATAATTTGACAACGAAACAAAGGTCAAATAGGCGACAGTAAGAGACAGAAATTAATAATCGAAATATTTGCATATTCTTTTAAGTTCATATGCAGCAATTACTTATAAACTTGAACTATTGCATAAGTTATGTTAGTTAACTTTATTCAAACTTTCCAAATTTGCTGTTCAATTTTGGAATGAAATAAAATATTAAATGTTAATTGTTCCACATACATACATGCACACACATACATACATACACACACACACACACACATACACGGAGAGAGAGAGAAAAATATAACATTATTATACTTTAAGCCTTATCATTTACTCTGAGCATTGTTTTCCTAAAATTTTTTTAAAAGTTGTTTATTAAGGAAAAAAAAAAATTCCAGCTCAATTTATTAAAATTAAAATAAGCCAACTATTCCATAAATATGCTAATGAGTTATAAAAACAACACTTAGCATTAATTTTTAACGCAATGTATATTTGGTTTATAAAATACAAACGTAACTCAATAATTTTTTTTTTTTTTTTTTTGACAATTCGTCTTGACTTTAACTAAAACAAATTGCTATTATAAGCCAAAGTGACAGGTAGACAACAAATGATGAACCTATAAAAGAATGACAAATATCAAATTACATACTATCTTAGTGCAATTAATGTGCTCTTTGGTTTACGTAAATTACTTATGTAAGTTAAAGCAATCTAATCATTCTTATCGTATTGGCTCGTATTTGTAATTATTTTTTGAAATTTTTTGCAATTTAATTTTAAGCTATAATTAGCGTAAAAAAATGTTGTAGAAAAAAAAAGCTAAAATATAAAGAGTGAAAAAAAAAGAGCTAAAAAAGATAGCTAAAATCATAATTACATAGCAACATTAAATGAATATGCTTATACAGTAAGTTCTAAGTTTTTCATTAATTTATTTTTAGCAACTTAGATTCCAATTCAAAATACAAAAAGAAAAAACAAATCATCCAATAATACTTGAAAAACGAAATTAAAGATTTGAAGGAGAAGAAGTCATAAATTGATTTTTTTAATTAATCTGAAAAGTTTTATTTTTTTTTCACTTTTTTTTTATTAAAATTCATTGTTTTCAACAAATTTGTAATATTTGCTTTTATCTCCATCCAATTTCAATAATTATCACTGAATGTGTTGATCTTATAATAAACAATAAAATTTCATTAATTATTTTCAATAAAATAACTGTTTGTGTCACATTTAATTATGCTTTTTTATGAATGTTAAAATGAAATAATCATTTAAATCATTTCCTCTTTTATTTTAATTTCCACCCATGCACAATTTACTTCGTTTGTTTTTTTTTTTTATCAAAAATATTTCATAATTTCGCAAAGGAAAAAAGAGGCGACAAAATAATTTTCAATAAATTTAAATCTTCTTTTGTATTGCTTGTAAAAAAAGAAATGAATAAAAAATAAAATTATAATTGCAAAAAAAAAGAAAAAATTACATTAAAGAATTTCTAGTATAATATAACCATTTCATTCAGGAACAGACTTTATTCAATAAAATAAAAAAATTCAAATAGACTTTCTCTTTTTTCTTCTTTTGGCTACCTTGCTATGTTGTCTGATATAACTAATAATTTTGAAAAAGCGCTGTTAAAAAAAAAAGAGAAAGGAGAAAGAAATTGAATTATACTTTTGGAAATTATAAAGCATAAAATAGTATGCTAGTCATTTTGGTAGCATTTTACTTTTGTTACTAGTCCTTATTATTAACTTTTGAAAAAAATATTTCTTGAATCTCTTGAAAACATCAATTATTTATTCATTTCTTATCTTTTTTTATAAAAAATTTAATTTTTTCAAAATTTTCATTTTAAATTGTATACATATATACATAGATGCTCAACTACGTATAGTAAATGAATCAAAAATAACGATTAAATTAAAAAAGATAATAATTATATTATAAAAATACATGAACTAAAAAAATGAAAAATGAAAATTTTTATGCAAAATAATTATTGCAAAATTATTTGTTAGTTAAATATTGTAAAATTGATTTTAAAAAAAAAGAGAAAAAAGATAAAAATGAGAACAGATAACAGTGAACTGAGAATAAAAAAAATAGATTAAACTACATATATTAGGTTTTCTAAACTTCATGAAATAAATTGAATGATAAAAAAGGCAATGTAAAATATTGAAATGAAAAGGGCAACTTTTAGATATAATATAAGAAAGGAGAAAGAAATTGAATTATACTTTTGGAAATTATAAAGCATAAAAGAAATTTTTAGCAAAATGAAAAATTGAATTTTACTTTTTTCTTTGTCTTGTTTGAAAAATTTAGCACTTTTCTCTATGTTTAATCATATTGAATAGATAAATGTGAAATAGGAAATCAGCCTTTTTGTTCTTCTGAAATTAAAAAAAAAAAAAAATATTTTTTCATTGTTTTATAATATATTATTTAATAAATTGGATTAAATAAAGATACTGTATTTTGGTTATGTATTTTGATTTTAATTTATGCAAATCAATTATTGCGAAATTATTAGTTTGTTAGTTCAAATAAAATAACAATTGGATGTAAACACAATAACAATTGGATGAAAGCTTTTATTTTTTGCATAAAATTGTTTTTTTGAAAACAAAAAACAAAAAACAAAAAGTTTTAAATTAACAAATATTTGATAACAATTTTTAAAATAAAATATACTCCATATAGTTTGAAGTGGAATATATTTTTTTGTCAGAGTTATTTTCGTCTTTTTTTCTCGTTTATTTAATTTATAAGGCAAATAAAATCATATGCTATATTATGCCAGCATTTACTTTAGTACATGAATTAATTTAATTATATTTTTTAAATTATAATATTTTTTTTTTCATTTACTTTGTTATTACTATTTTTTTTTTCAAAAAAAGAGAAAAAGGAAGAGAAAATGCAACATATCATATAAACTTATCATTTAATTTCACCTTCTTTTCATCTCCTTTGACAACAATTTCCTTTTCTTAAGTCCTCCTAATCAACATTATTCTCCATTTACATTTAAAAAAAAAATTTTTTTATTTAATCATCGTTCATTCCTTCTTTGCCATTCTATTCCATTTATAATAATAATTGTTCTTTCATACCTTTTAATTTTTTCAAACATGAAATCTCCGTTAATATTACTACAATGATTTAATGTCTTTGAATTTTCTTTTTTTTTTCAATTTAATAATTTTAAATTCTTTTTTTAATCTAAAATAATATCAAATTTCATCGGATTTTTTTTCTTGCTTTCTCAATAATGACAAATATTTTCCACATATAAAATTGTGTTGAAATATTATTCAGCTAATGTTTCGTTTACAATTTCTTAGAACAAAACATTTAGACGTTTTTTTTTTAAGTGATAATAGCATCGAATTGTAACTTAAAGTTTTAAAATTGAATGAAAATATTTTGATTAAGCAAGGCTATAAATAATGACTGTGTTTGATTTAGTTAAATTTATTTTATGCTTTAACAGTTATTGTACTTTAATTATTTATAGCCTAGCAAAGTGTCTTATTCAATGAAGTAATGTAATATTACTTTATCATTTCAATGATAATAACTAGTGCATATGTAATGTCTCAAAAGAAGCCTGAAAGTGTCGTGAAATTTGGGGTTCAGTTTGAACATAGCTTGTAGCTTAGAGTCGAATTGAACTTTCGTATGCTCAAAAGCCTTCCTTGTTTGTTATTGTAATTGGTATAGACGAATGCGTTGAATGAAAGATCTGTTGTAACAATTTTATTTGCCAACAACCACAATATATAGGCATTAATCTATAGCAACAATAAAGTGATAATTTCGTAAATTATCTACGAATTTGATAAAGAAAATGGATAAATGAATAAAATGATGGGAAAATGAACTGAATTGTGAGCGAGGGAGAGCAACCGAATTGTAGCTTTCTGCTTGAGACAAAGGATTTAAATCCTTATATAGTGGGCATTAACGTGAACAAAAACATGATTATTGATTAAGGAGCTATCAGATGATCTTTGCTCTTTATATAGTATGAGATGGGTCTTAATATTGTACCTTCCCAAAGGATGACTATCAGCTTAGAAGACCTTTACAATGTTTCGACATTACAAGCAAATTTGATTTGGAACAAAGGAGTAGTTTTTAACATATTAAACAATATATATGCCCTTTGTTATCAGATGAAAATGTCTAGACAAGCAGATAAGCTCAATTACAATGGGAAGATAGGTGTTGAAATAATGATTGCTTGTTGATGTATAATTTGAAACAGTTTTACATTTCTAATGTTCAATTAAAACGAATTTTAGTATTGTGTATTAATACAGTTTTATTTGATATGTTTTGTAAGTTATTTGGAGGTTTGTGAGATTATTTCAAATTTCGCGATAAAAAGTATCCAAATTATATTTAAAAAAAAAGTTATTTCAATGTTCTCTCAATAACTTGAATAACTCGGTAGAAAAACAAAGTGATAAGAGTAAAATATTTGCTGTCATATGATAATAATTCTTAAAACAGTAATAAAAATTTATCTAATTAATTTGTGAAATTTCATTAATAGTAAACATATAGTAAACAAATAAACAAAAAAATACTAAACAAAGAAATATTGCGAATAAAAAATGATTTGATTATTTTCATTAGGATATGACTGATTTATTTCATTTGTTCAAATAAATAATATTTGTAATGTATGAAATTTTTTTCGGGCAACTTTACCAATTCCTCTTTTTTTGTTAAAATTAACCACAAAAAATTAATAAAAAATCATTTGCTACTTTTTCCTTCTTTTTTCTGATTAAAAGATTTGGCAGTTTCATCTTTTTTCTAGCCTAGAAAAGAAAAAATAAATAATTTTTCCCATACTTATTGGCTTAAATATAAATTTAAGATATTTTAATATTAAAAAAACAAAGAAAAAGTAAATAAGTAAAATAAATAAATTATTTTGAACTAACCAAAATCAATCAATATTTCAAAAAATAGATAAATAAATATTTGTTCAAGTTTTATCGTTTCGTTTCTTTTCATTTCAAAAAGTTTAGATGTATCGGTAAGATTTGCATGCGTGCATGTTAAACAATATGATAAATAGAAAATTTATAAAACAGCTAAGAAATCATTTTCACATTATAACTATGATTTTTTTCTTTATTCACACTGCAACAATAAATTTTATCGGCTTTACAGTAAAATTTTAAATGTTAATTTAAGAAATTCTATTTTTGTAAATATTGCGTAATTTGCATATTAAAATTATACACTTTTAATCATTTAGATTTGCATAATAATTTGTTGCAAACGTTTCACATTTTTCAGCATTTCAATATTTGCAGTAAGTTAAATGTTTCATTATTATATTGCAATCTTTAATTTAAATTATATTTAAATTGATTCAATGAATTATGATTAAAATTATTGTGTTAATAGTTGCAAATTTTTGTGCATTATTATTCTATATTAAATTAGATAAAATAATCAGTGAGATAAAAAATAATTCTCCAATTAATCATATCTATTATTTAAATATTCGTCATGTTTTAATTAATCGATGCATTTTTTCTTACTTTCATTGAAAATTTATCAATTTGTGAAATTTTATAGCTAATATTTTAACTTAATTTATCAATTAAATTGGATTAGTGAGACATTCCACCTGAAATAGCGTTTTTGCTAGCGAAGAAATTACTAATAAAATAAGAAGTTAAAAGTAATAAAATGAAATCAAATAAAATCTAACAGTAATGCCATTGCTAATTTCTTTTTTCTTTTTTTTTTAATTTAAGCAATTGCTAAGATAAATTGAAATTACAAATTCTGTTATACTGTAATTATATGATTCAAATACAATTGTATTATAGAAAATATCATGGCAAAGTTGATTAAGTTTACTTGCATTGCTTATCACCTGTTTTCGTCATAATTTTGCTTTCAGTTTTTATCAATAAGCATAGAAAGAGCTGGCCAGTATCATATAATAATGTTAAAACTGTTATCATTTATGATATGAGAAAGTCTTTTTTTGATTTAGAATTTTCATCTTTTGCTTTTATTGTTATCAAATATCAATAATTGTTGATAACGATCAATGCTGATATCACAATTGTAACATTGATGCGATACGGCTCAATTGGTATATCGCAAAGGATTAAAAATTTCGATCATTTTAGTTATTTATTGGTTTCAAATTTTTAAAATACTTTTCTAAGCTATTAATAATTGAAGTATAATACCTGGTAAGCATACTTTTTTGTTGTTGTTGCATTATTTATCTGTAAATATAATGGAATATTATTAAAATCTAGAAAAAAAATTATCACATTTAAATTTTGTTTAATTGTTTTCCATTTTAATTGTTTTTTTAATAAATTTTAATATAAATTAAATAAAATTTATTAACATAATAATGCTTAAGCAGTTGCTAACATTTTGCCAAATTATTTTTATCTTAATTTTTTTCGGTAAATTATGAAATAAAGTGGAAATTTAAAAATTATTAATTAAAAATTTCCTAATAATAAATAATTTCAGCATATTTAATCATTTCCATTTATCATCATTTTCGCTATTATTATTGATATTTCAATGTAATAAAAATGGTTAAAATAAAAGCAATTAAATCTTTAATAGTATTTACACTAATTATTGGATTATTTTTTGTAATAATTAATTTGTATATGCGTGATATTTACAATACACAAATTATTTTACAACAATCAATTTCTCGTTTTCTTGAAAGAATCGATCATTCTGCTGGTATTATTTTATAAAATATAGTTATTTCAACCCTAAATTTTCTCAATTTTTTGAAATTTTCAAATTGTTCATAAGCATGCATTTTAGTTTCATAAATATAATAAAAGTGAATAAAAAAAAATTGAAATGAATGCTTTAAAAACAAAAGAAAAGTTGAAATCAAAAATTTTATAGAAAGGAAGAAGTGAAATAGTCAAAATATGCTATTCAATTTCATTACTCATTCACTTTTAATTTCACTTAGCTTTCATTTGATACACTTTTTTTTTTCTTTGCATTAAATGAATCATCTTTTGTAGATTTAACCTTTCAAGAGGTCGGTGAATGCCATCTTGCAAAACTTGACCCCTGGGATCCACAAGTAATCCCATATTTATATCCTAATTGGAATCCATTAAAAATGTGTCGCATAAGTCATCAAATGCATGTCGAACTCAAAAATAGCACAATTAGAATGCTTAATGAGACGTATGTTTTTTATCTTATCATATACTGTTAAAAGATTCTTTTTTTATCAATCAGCTTTCCTTCGATTAATCTGCAATAGATGGTAAATCATGTTTTGATAAATTAATTTAATTTTATAAAAATAAATTTTTTTTTAAATGATAAAAAGAATGTGAATAGATAAGCACACAGTAACTTTTACAATAGTTACAAAGAATTGATTGTCTCATTTTATTAATAAATGCATATTTTTATTATCATTTTTTTCATGTCATTTCAATTTCAAAATGATTATATTTTAAATAAAATTTTAAACTTTTTACTTTAAAGTACAAATCTATAAAAATTATTTAAGCTTTAATTAACTCATTTACTAAATCATAGCTTAGAACTTCAAAATGTCAGTATCGATGTTTGTACGTAAATAATGAATTAAATTTGAAACGGAATAATTGGACTAAAATGGAAAAAAATGTAGCATATAATGAGAGCTGTGATTTTATCGAAACGCATTGCACAAAAAATGAAAAAACAACCTTTCGATATATCTTTGATCAGGCTTGTTCTTTTCACTTCTCAATTTTAATTAATTAAATATTTTCACTATTATCGCTCTTCAATTTCAATTAATTATGGTCTGTTAATAAAATATTTTTATTTCAAAAAAAAATGAACAGTTATCATTAAAGCAACAATATTTTTAATGTTGAGCAAAAAATCAAAAATGGGTAAATCAAACTTTTAAGTTTGAAACTTTAAAATTTTTAACTTTACTCATTCTTAGCTATCATTTTTCTTTTTGTATTTGCAATGCAATGTTAATTATTCGAAGTAATCCAAACTTTTTAGGTAGTAAAACAAAATGGAAAGGTATTCCAAGAAGAAGATGAGTTGCATCCAGGTGTATTTATGCTTGTGCTTGATTCTACCTCATCCTCTTCCGGAATTCGTACAATCATGGAGACTAACCAAGTAATTTCTTTTTTTTTTTGAATAAATTTTGATTTTCTCTTTTAAATTACACATCATTTCATTTATTATCATTCACCAATTGATTTTTGAACATATTTACCAATAGTTATAGATACACTTTTCCTTTGTCTAGTTCATTTACATAAAATATATTTAAATGTCAACATTCGATGATACTGCTAAACTTATCGATAATTATCATTTCGGCTAGGTTAATATTCACCACCGATAATAGCAATAACGTTACAAAAAAGTTACAAAAAAAATTTCAAAATTTTTTATCTGAAAAGGCGCAATAAGTCGATGAAGTTTGAAATAAAAGGAAAGTAAACTTTGAAACGATTTATTGAAATTCGTGTAAAAGGCCATAATTCTGAGGTTCTGCGTCAATTTTACGATGCGACAACATTTTATTATCATAACAAAGTTGGCCTTAACAGTCGACCAAATGCTTTTGCTATGTTTTCAGGTCTTTTTTTTGATTATGAAAGAAATTTGAAAACTTTTCAAACACTATTCAATTTAATTTCTCTGATTTTTATTTTTCAACTTAAGCGTTTTATTTTTTTAGACTTCTTTTAGTCAAATTTCGACCTGTCTTATTTATCATTTAATTTATGTTTTAGTTAATTACCAAATTTTACTCACTTGAATTATAATTTTGCAAAGTCTTTTGTTCCATTTGATCGACTATTTGATATTTTTTACTAAACTTTAATTATTTTTGTTTATTTGGCTCAATGATTTTCATTCTCGTTAATTTATATGCCATATAATTTAACGTTTTCTTTTTTTTTCAATCTGTTGGAGAATGTGAAATTAGAGCTTTTGAATATATCAAATTCCTATATTTTTATTCCTTGCAAAAATAAAATTTTCATTTTTCCACTATTCTAGGAACTCGTATATCTGAGTTGGATGAGCGCCGTTTTCCCGGTAAAAGTGATTCTGAATATTCAAATTCGTGTAAAGTAAGTTGCTTGACCGTTTGACAATCTTCGCATCAACAGGACAAGTCGAAATGTTTAGATGGATGACAAAGTTTAACTTTTTGCATTCCTTACGTCTCTCCTCCATTTCTTTCGTTTATTGATATGATAAGTGCAAAATGCATTAAAATTGTAATTCATTCCATTCATATCAATGTTTCATTTATTCATTGTCTTAATCACAGTGCTCACTGTACTGATTTTTGATCATTGATAAACATATAAACAATTTTTAACTCTTTAAAGACTTTCCGAACATTAAAACTTTTGCAATCATTTCATCTCGATCTGTCACATCTTAAATAACTGATTAAAATAAACGAATTTAACAATTTGTTGCATTTAGGATGGTGTCAAAAAAAATGAAACTGTAACTTATGATTTCATCAATCAAAGTTATGCATCAATAATAGCGGAAGATTGGATTGGTGCATTTAATTGGCCAAATTGTAAAGGTTACGACTATCCTCCCAGCGATCATTTTTGCAAGTAATTAAATTAAAATTATCGTTATCAAAATATCTAAAAAATTGTGAAGTTAATTTCAAGTCAAATCAAAAATCTTTTATTTTTATTCTTGACTTTAAAAATTTTCATGTTTTTACTATCATTGATATAAAGAGTAACATACTGAATAAAAGATGGATGAATGATTAATTACGATGTTCACAAATAAGAATACAATATATAAATAGCACTGTTTAATAAGTTAGTAATCCGATTGGATGGTTGAAATTAAGTCTAACTTGCAAAGATCAATTTAATGTTTGAGTAGAAGCAAGAAATAACATAAAATTTATCAGAAAAGTGATAATTTGAAAATATAATTTGTTGATATGAAGTGCTATGGTATTACGATCTACTGAAAAGCAACCGAACAAGGAAGAGGAAGATTTCAAGAAATACTTTTATAAGGCAGAATGCCAAGAACCTTATCACAAGGTGATGAATTATGCTAGCAAATTCCTAGACGAATATAATGGAATCTCCAAATTTGTTATGATATGGCTATCATTGATGGTACATGATTCAGCTAGCGGATTATATCGTACTGATAAGGTCCGTCCATTATCATCACATATCAGATCTCTCATTGCTCCACTTTTTTGCTAATGATACTGTGATTAGCAGTGATAAAGGAAGTGAAACTTATTGATATGATACTTATGTCAACTAAAATTTCCTCTATTATTTATAATTTACAGTATTTCGCCAATTTTTTTCGTAAACATGTCAACAACTTGAATAACTCATTCGTATTTCTAATGGGTGATCACGGATTACGATTTGGCGGTATTCGATCAACTCATTCCGGTCAGATGGAAGATAATAATCCATTACTTATGGCAAGATTTCATTCTTTTAATAAGTAATAAGCACTTTAAAAAAAATTAAGGACGTTTGGAGTTCAGAATTTTGACTCCTAAAAAGATTTTAATTTCATTGATAAATCATAAAACTTTTCTCCAGACTATGTAAATTTAGCAATTTTTCTTATAAATTAAAACTTTGCCAACTTTATCACAATTTCCTTGTATTTCAGGTAGCATTACCAAAATATTTACGTTCAAATAAACAGCTTATTTTAAATTTAAAACAAAATTCTCGAAGGCATACATCTCAATTTGACTTCTATGCAACATTATATGATATAGCTCGGTATGCAAGGAAAGATAATTTCCAGAAATGGGATGAACACGATTTTAGGTTTTGCTTCTTTTTTTCCTTACCTTTAATTCTTTTTGCATATATTATCAAAAGAAAGTAATAATAAACAATGGTCATAGTTGCTATTAGCTTTGTTTAAATTTATTGTTTCATCTAAAATAAATTTTGAGAACTTATTTTACATTTTTAAAAATTCTTGCATAGTTTTTTTTAACTTTATCACAATGCTATGTTGCGTGTATATTTTGATTTTTTTTTATAATTTACAAAGGAAAAGTTTTTATAATTTTTGAGAATTTCAGAAATGAAAATGCTTTGTTACATAAATTTTTGCGATATTTATTTCAATTATAGAAGTGAATTTGGTGACATAAGAGGTGGCATTCGTGCAAAAAGCATTCTAAGGCCTATTTTATATGACAGGTAAAACAATTTGCAATTATTTTAACGGAAAGTAACAGATTCCATTTTTTTTTTTTTTGCAAAAACAAAGGAAGAAAATAGAATTGTGAACAATTACTTAAAAATTTAAACTTATTAGTAAAATTTATGATTATGAAGTTTTTAAGAAAATAAATATGAAACCATTGTTCAACTCAGTTTGATTTCAACAAGTGCAATAATTTGAAAATTATAAAATTTACTACATGACTTATAGGACATGTGAAGAAATGGAAATTCCGGATGAATACTGTATTTGCGAACAAACTTGGTATAAGACTGATATACACGGTGATGATGTGACAAATGCTGCTCAATTTCTCATTAATGATATTAACAATTCCTTGAAACAGAAAAATCTGACCGAAATCTGCGAAACGCTTAATTTTATAGAAGTGATAGATTTAATTTGCACAAATATTTAGTAAATAAAATTGTTAAATAAAGGAAAAAAAAAGAAAAAGCTAATAGATAAGTTATAAATAATAATACCTATAAAATATCCTACAAACAAATTTATCCTTCAAAAAAGTTTGCTTCCAATTTTCGGTGTAATAAAATTTTATATTACAAAATCGTATAAAACAAAAAGCAATATACAATAATGATAAGATTATAATAAAATATAATTTTCCTTTATCATATATTACGTCTAAGTAACATTAAGAATATAACAATAATTAATAATAATAATAAGTCAATAGTAATCAAGTCTAATAAATTAAAAATTTTTTTGCGTCATTTTTTGTAAATGAAAGAGAATTTTTATTTCGTTTTGTTTTTTTTTCATCTCAACTGAATATTTTTTAGGTTATTTCAGCAGAATATCATGAAGCAAAAGCAGCGTTGAAAATAGTTGTAGGTGCATCACCGAGTAATGGAAAATATGAAGCACAATTATTGAAAGAAGAAAATAACTTTAAAATAATCACAAAAGTAACATTTTTTTTTTTTGTTTTGCATTTTTGTTTTATTATTTTATTCACTTATTATTTTCATTTGTTCAACATTTTCAATTTTGTTCCATTTTCTGTTTTTCATTTCAATTCTTTTCCTATTCTGTTTTTGTATTTAATTATTATATTCATAACCTATTATATTTTATTATTTATGTAACAGTGTTTAGGAAAATTACATTATATTAATTTATTGGATGAAATTGCAAAGCACAAGTAGTACGTTATGCTTAAAGTAAAAATTATTCAAAATGTTCAATTAAAAGTAAATTCAATTAAAAGTAAAAATTATTCAATTAAAAAAATTATTCAATCATTCAATTTTAAATCAATTAAATGGTTTTCTAAAGCAATTTTTCAAATTTGTAATTTTTCATATTCAGATAACTCGATTGGATCAGTACGGTAATCAAGGATACTGTGCACCTGCTGAAGACATTCGACCTTTGTGTTACTGTCGCCAACAGTTTACAACAACTGCGAAACATTGACAATAGCTGCAACGTCATCTTGTTTAAATTTTATTAGAATTGTTTCCTTCTTTCATTTAATTTATATTATGCTAATTTTGTTCATTTTCTACAATAATTTATATAACAATTATTATGTTATTGTCATTATCTTTGATTTAAACTCATATTAAAAACCATCCGTGATTTAAATTCATATTAAAAAAAGTAGATAAAAACAACGACTCTTTAAATACCTATTCTTCATAATTCATTGTTTCACGTTCTTTCGAATGTTTCGTACACCTTTGTTACTTTATTGATTTTGTCGTCCAAGGAATTAATGCTTCTGAGAGAGTAATTTAGAGATTTGGCATAGGCCTTTAGTTTCCTTAGGCTGAATAGGCTCTCACTGATATGATATTGAATGTAAAGCCTATTCGCTTCATCAAAACATACCAAACATTATTTTGAAGTAAATTTGTGAATAGAATTGATGTGAGAGTGTCACATCATTGATTGATTTTTATATGACAGAATGATCATTTCGAGAAACTTAGAGAACAGTTCAATTTTGACGAATCAATGATTTGTCACATAGATCTTTCCTGCTCACTGTTTTGATGTATTCAGTGAATTTCACATAGAAATGCTTACATATAATAGCCAATACCTACTATAAAAGGATTTAAATTTTTTATTTAGATCAGTTTTTTAAGGATTAGCAAGCTCTCTTGCATCCATCCAATTCGATTCATTTAAATTCTTTAATTAATTTTCATATCAGTTTATTTTCTTTCTATTCATCTCATAATCGTAAATAAATTAATGCTTATGTATAATGGTTGTTAGCGAATAAAAATTGTTACAATAAATTCATTCTCAACACATTCGTTTATATCAATTCCAAATCACAAAAAAAAAAGGTTTCCTTATAAAGACCTACTGGGCCTACAATTCTTGAATTTGTGATTGTTTTCTTTGGATTTCTTTGATGAGAATTCGCTATGCATTTTATATATCTTATTTCTCATAGAAGTTTTATGGTATTTATGGCAAATTAATAATTTTAGTTTTATTTATAGCTCCCTACAGTAAATTTTATCTTGCAAATTTTTTTTTCCTTTGATTTTTCTTTATTAGAAAAATGCGTAATCCGTTATTTAGGAGTAAATAATGAAGTATTCATTAGACTATGTAATTTAAAAATTTTTCAGAAAATCAATCTTCGAATTAGTAGCTAAGATGGAAAATATTTTGTGAGTATTAAGCATATCTTCTGTTTTATCTAATATTGGAATTATTGCGAGAATTACACTTCATACATATTTGAGAGTTGAATTTTAATGGGATATTTACCCGTTGAATTTCAATGCTACTGAAAAGCAAATGAAACCTTTAAAAAAATAAACAATTTCTAATTTTTATCACAAACAATTTCTAATTTTTAATTTTTTCATTTGTGATACTCTTTATTTGTTGAACTTAATGAGAGAATGAGATCAAATAACATTAGAAGCTGTTTCAACTAGCAGTGGCAAAAGTCTTCAAAAATAACAGAGCTTAAAATTTTTGAACAAAAAAACAAGCCGAACTAATTTCAACTTATAATTAGAAGATGTCCGATTATATCGCATTGCATTGATTCATTTGAGTAAATAATTTTGTTTTCAGAATTTCATTTATATTAAAATAATTTTTATGAAGCAGCGAAATACTTCATTAATTAAAAAATTATTCATTCTGTGAAAAGATTATTAATGCAAAATATTATCACAGATACATTAATTAATTAATTAATTCTTCAATACGCTGTCGATTACAATGATCGCAGATAATTCTTTATAATGAAATTTCTATTTGTTTCAATTATTTCACCTTCCATTATTTATATTACAATGTGATTGTACAGTAAATAAAATTATTGTAACGAGAAAGTGCGAATGATTTGCAATGTTTGATTTAATAATGTGGAATTAAAATTTCATAGTGATCTATAATTTTTCATAAATTTTATTTTGAATTTAGTGGAAAAATTCTTTCTACTAAATGAAGTTTGTAGAAACGTCTACCAATCATTAAATTTTGAATTACTGCTTAATTAAAATAAAAATGAATTATCATAGATAATTCTACAATAATTTCTAATGAAATCATAATTGGATTTGAGAACGTAAAAAAAACATGGGAAGTATAATGAGTGTGAATTTAAAAAAAGCTCCAGATGATTTTAAATTACGAAAATTTTGATCAATTCTTTTTGAATCAATTGAAAAGAATATAACACCTCAAGCTTTTTTGCTAATTTAAAATGTATATCTTTAGAATGAATGTTAAAATCATCACTACTGATTAATCTGATGAAATTATTGGCAAAAAAAAACTCCTTAAACTCAAAGATTATAATTACTAAGTTATTTAGAACAAAATAAACGTAAAACTAAAATAAATTAAATTAACCAAAAAAAATTAGAATAATTAAAAATAATCTCCTTGTATTGTAATATATTTAAATTAATGGTATGCGAAAAAGTATGGAATAATTGTTTTAATTGGTAATTCAAATATAATATCAAACAATAATGATTCATCAAATTGTTTTCAGACAAAAAGAAACTAAGATCAGATTCAAAGTACATAATATTAACATCTCAAGTATTGTTTACTTTTCGGATAGTCGATAAATATTTCAACACTTCAAAAACATTTTATTCTTTTTTAAATTCATTACATGTTATCAGATGAAAAATTTTTTAGGAGGAAAAAAAATTCTTTTACATATGCATTGATATGTAAAGCCAAATACTTCAATGCAGAATTTACCTTTTGTAACATTTACAATCATTTTAAAATAATTCACATTTCATCAATCACATATCGTTTCAAATCTGTCAAAGGGCATTGTCATTCGTCGATGGTTTTGATAAAAAAAAATACTACTCATTGCAATTTTCTAGGAATGTAATTCTTTTGCATATATTGATGGAAAGTTAGTAGTATCCTATGAAAGCTATTAATTAAGATTTATTGAATCTTTGATCTTCCAATAGAAAATTTTAATGTATCATTTTGCAGATACAACTTACATCAACAATGCTCTCAGCATTTATTGTTGTTTTAGTTTGCACTAATTTTGTTTTCGGAGATGAAAAAGTAATGGAGGAAGAACAATTTTCCATGGAAGGAAGAACAACATCCGAAGAAGAAAGTATTAGTGAAGAAAACATCGGTAAGGTTTTTTCAAAATTAATTTTATTCATTTATTAATTTAATCGGACTGTGATATTTATTTCTCATTTATTTATGTCTTTTGCAAAAAAAAAAAAAATAATCTTATGATTTTTTAGACTTTTTGGGGAAAGATTTTTCTATGGAAGAAAGTACTCCTGACGAAAAAAGCAGTTCGGAAGAAGATTTCAGTAAAAATTTTACCAATGATGTAAACTGTACAGAAATTAAGTTAACAAATAATTCTACATCTCTAGATGCAAAATCTTGCACTTAATGTTGCTTTAAGCTGGGCGCAAATTGATTATCTTATAAATACTAATCCAATTAACTGGTAGTTTCTCAGCTTTTATTCATTTCAATGCAAAACTTTGTATGAAATAAACATAAATTTTCTTTCAAAACATCGAAATGCTAAATAAAATAAGCCTTGCACAAAAGTTTATATAAATGATATTACTTCGTCAGTCAGATTATTTTCACTTAAACATTATCAATTCCCTTATTATTTTTGACTAAAATTAAAAATTTCAGAAACTCAACTTGAACAAAATACTTCCCACCCACTTGAAAATTATATCTTTAACAATTATACTTTCAGACAATTTAATTGAGGCATTAAAATATCTTTTATTCTAATTGTCAAATGCCACAGTTCAACAAATTATCTTGTTTTGCTAGCAAAATACAGGAGATTGATTTGAGTTGGCGCAAAAGTTTAACAAAGAAAAAATGATTAAATTTTTGCAAAAGTAAATTTATTAATATGCATCTGTTTTTAATATCAGTCAGCCAAAAAAAATACACCTAGCAATTTAAGAGATAATTTTGCTAAAAATTAGTTTAAATAAAGTATAAAATGAAATTTTAAAACGATAATTTTCAAGAATAAACTGCAATTAACTGCTTAACTGTAATTAACTGCTTTTGAATGATAGCATTTCATGTGCAAAATTTGATATTTTTTCATTATACTCTAATTAATAACGATTTGCAGTTGTGTTGAAATCTAATCTATCATTAGCTGAAATAATTAAAAGTGAAAAGTATTGAACAATTATAAGTGGTAATTGAAGTTGAAAAATGATTGAAATTAAAGCATAGAAAGTAAAAGAAAAAATTCTATGCTAAGTTTATAATGCATTTGGATACAATGATAAATCAAAATGTGCAAAAATCACTAAAAATCTTTTAAGTTAAATTTTAACTTCACGTAATCAATAATCAACCAAATATTACGTAAGTTATTTTATATTGTCGCATAAACTGTTTGAAATGTTTCCGGAAGTTTTTTATTTTCAAAGTTTTATTTCAAATATTTAAAAACGGAAATATCTGTCCATTATATCAACAAACTATATTGCAGTTTTTAGAGAGAAAATATTTTTTAATCAATTATCTAAATATCGTTGTATTTTTAAAGCAGAAAAATTAGCTATTCAATTTGTATATTTTGCATAATGCTTGACACTTCAAATGAATCATTCGTTTTTACATTTTATCAAATGCTTATCAAATTTTATGATAACGTTTTTATGACTTTAAATGCTAATGAAACGATAGAGTCGATAAGTAAGTATACATTTAATCATATGAACTATGCTAACAAAATAATTAACCGATAAAAAAATCAATCATTTTCCTTGATAGATCTTTTACAATTGGATATTCATAATCGGATTACTGTAGCCCACCATAGTCTTACCGTAGTCGTCAAATACTGGATCACAGATATTGTCATTTCGACGTGATAGCTAATTTGATAGTTAACAATGACTCATCAATTAAATGATAGAGTAAATGAAAGGTTCTTATTGTGAAGGAATAAAAAAGTGATATCAGCAGAAAACTTAATAATAATGTGGTAGCAATAAACATAATTATAATATTATAATTGTAATCAGTAATAGTAAAATAATAAAAATATAATAATTATTGTTGTTTATAATAAATAGAATGACAATAATAAATGAAACTGTTCATAAATAATAAAAAATTTTTCGTTATAAAGATTAAAAAGAGAGTTATTCTAAACTACCATTCAAATTTCCAAAAATTGATGTCAGATTTTAGACTCATCCAACCGTTGCTTTATTTCCCTATTAAAGATAATATATATTTATTTGTTTGTGGTTATCTTACATTTGCAATTGAAAATTTAGTTCTCATTTATATTTAAATTTATTTTAGTTAAACAAACAAATATGAAATATTTATGATACTTATGATGGAAGTAAGATTAATTGATAATAACTTGATTATAAGTTATTATCGCTCACTTGGCTTATGTTTCCTTATTTGCTAATAATGATCAGAAAAGTAATCAGAAAAAGAAACTAATAATTTAAATCTTAATTCGAATTTTAGGTCGCCATCTGCACTTTTTCAAATTATGCAAACTTATTTTAAATCGAAATAATCAACGCAATCAATTGTTACCAACTTAATTTTCATTGTATTTCATCATGCATTTAATATTAATCATTCGTTCCTATCATTTTTAAAATTTATTGAGCATTTCATTTGCATTTGCAAATTTTTGCAAAAATATCAAAAATGTTTATTTTTATTTTGAAGACGATATTATTAAAATATAATCAATTTAATAAGTTTAATAAATTAATAGGTAATTTTTACTACAAATAAATGAGATACATCTGTCATAAATGATTTTTGAAATTTTAAAAATTCTCTTATGCTTAGTAAAATTCCTATACTTACAAATGATACTTATATTCTTTGTATCATCATATGCTAATGATCTTTGATCAACGAATCTTTTTAATAATTGCTTTGTTTTTTTTCGTAATATTTGATCTGTTAGCATATCATCTTGTATTATAAAGCGGTTCACGATCAAAATTACAATTATAAATGATAATTGATACATCAAAAATTATTATGCAATGGACGATAGTAATCAATTTTTATTATTATTATTATTTAGGAAGTCTAAATTTTAGTCAATGTTAAATTTACAATATAGCATTTTTAAAATTGACTTTAGAAATTATTTAATGAAACTACAGTTTTTTCTTTTCTTTTTATCTTATCCTATAAATTAACTTTTTTCTTCATTTAAATTTATTTAACTAACATTTTTTCAAATTTTTCATTTATTCAATTTTATCAAATTGAATTATTTCAGATAAAAAATGCCTTTCATAGTTCAATGCGTCATATGCACAATGCCTATTTTTTCGTTTAATCTTTCAGTGTTACAATGTGGTCATACATTTCACTTTCGATGCATTATGACATGGAAAAAATTAAAAGTTTGTTTATAAAAATTATACAACATTTATCAATGATTTCTTTATGATAGATCAAATATCATTTGAATCAGAGATAATAGTTGTCGGATCATTTGACTTAAAAGTTGATATCATCAAATTTTGGTACCTAAATTAGAGATAAAATATTTGTGGGATTATTTGAATCAGAGATGATATCTGTAGATTTATAATCTAAGTGATTTAATCTTTTTTTTGTTCTTGATATCTATCAGGTCATTTGAGTCGAAGTTGATATCTGCTGATCATTTGAAAAAGAAACTAGGTTAAATTAAATCATGCTAACATATTATTTAAATTTATTTACAAAGGAAGAAAATGAAGCGTAATTTTTATAATGATGAAAAAAACGAGAGAGAGGGAGAGAGAGAGAGAGAGGAAAAAAAAAGCTTTTTAATCTTTAGCGTTATGTGACTCGTTGTCCAATTTGTCGAAGAAGGTTTATAAAAAGTGAAGCAACTAAGCCATCATTTGTTCTTGAAAGAACGAATCAGTTATTTACAAATAGTCGTTATCCAATTGCGCTACACAATATCGTTAGTTTCATTTAATTGGATTTTAATTTTAAAAAAACGAAAACAAAAACAAAAAAAAACATTAGTAAAAGTTAAGGAAACATATAATCTTACTTACTGGTTAGAAGTAATAAGTACAAAGATAAGATAATAAATTGTTAATTTGTATCATTCAAAATGAATTCTTATTTCATGCTTCATCCTCGGTGTCACATTTCGAATAGGACATATTCCGATTGGATTTATAAATCTGAAAAAAAGTTATTAAGTGGTTATAATTAATGCATAACATTAATCTACTACAGAAAGCAGTAATTATGTGAAATATTCCTGAGAATTCTCTCAAATTTATCATGCATAATATCTTTGGAAATTTTTTGAATTTGAATTCATAACTATTTCATTTCTAAAAATTTTGACATCAATTTTAAGTTTTGTTTTTTCTTTTATTATTAAATGAATTTATTTCATAGATTATTTTTAATATGTTACTTACAACTTTTTTGTTTTTAGTTCGAAAATCGTATGAAGAAAACTTTAAATCAAAAAGAAATGCATGCTGAATATTTTTCTGAAGGAATTCGACTGGTATGTTATAATTGATTTATTGATTGATTGATTCTTTGATTCATTGATTTATTGAATGTGTCACTACTGAATTTTTTCATTTGATATTTAAGTATTAATTTTAATATTAATATGTAATTTTGATTTAACCAATACAAATATTATTGATTTCTATAAGCATCAAACAATTAATGCCTTTCTTATGCAAATTCAATTTCTCTCAAAATAAATAAGTAATCTATTTAATGGACAATTTATTTGATTTTATGAGGAAAATTATTTATAATACTTATTTTTATTTATTTTTTACTAAAAAAATTATTTATAATTAATATATTTATTTATAATAATAAATTATTTATAAATATAGACTAAAGCTCGACATCTTAGATTCATTCTTATCATATCATACCGTAATTGATATCGATATCAATGATTACAAAGTCACTGCGTGATAACCACTCCCTTATTTTTAAATGATTGTATCAGAATCACTCATCTTGCATTCAATTTTAATTTATTTATTTGATACAATTCAATAAAATGCAATTAGCATAATACTATTAAATAGATAGTATTTTCTCTTTTAAATCGTATTGCTTTCTTACCTGTGAATACCTGTGCTACTAATTTTTTCAGTGCTTTCTTCTTCAAAAATTTCATGAATTCGAATTAAGCTTTGCCAAGTGGAAAAAATCATCATTATGTCCTAGCTGTTTGGAATATTTTTGTTGGAGTGATATTTGTATATCTCAGTGTAGTCGTTCAATTCATATTCCTTGTTTTGAAAAATGGAAAGAAGTAAGTTATCAGTAATTCTATCATTTTAACTTTATCAATAATTTTTGTGCTAAGAGAAGAAAAAAAGGAAATTCACGCCATATTTACGTAAAAATGAAACAATGCAATTCTTTTAACTTTAATATTTCACACCTATCATAATTTTTACTTTTATAAGATAAAGTAATGATTTTCTACCTATTACGACTAATTATTAATTTAATGCATCCAAATATATTTTTCAATTAAACTCTTATCATCGTTTTTTTTAAATCTTTTTTAAAACTAAAAGTTTATTGAAATTTGTTTTTGTATAAAAGTTAATAAATTGACAGGTGTAACTATTGCATAATTAATTTATGCCATCTTTCAGGTGAACAAAATATGTCAGATATGTAATAAAAAAAAGAAATTGGAAACTATGTATAAAGATTTGTTAGTGATATTAGATGAAAAAAACTTTCCATTTTACCAAAACGATTCAAATGAACAGGTAATTCAAATTTGTATATGCATTAGCTTGAAATTCATAAGAATTCATTAGCCAGAAAGTAAAATATTATCTTTTTTTTTAAATGAAATGAAATATTATGATTTATCAGCTTTTATAGCACCTTTTTTTTTCTTCGAAGTTTCTTAGAAATATTTTCTTTTTCCCAATTTTTGTTTCATTAATTGGAATAAGTATTAGCATCTACAGAAAGTTAAGAATGTTGAAGTTGATAAAGTTATGGAATGATTAAAATATTACTTTGTTTCATGATGAAAAAGTAATGAAAGATTATCTAATTAAAGGCTTTCATTTTCTTTTAAGTTTAATATCTCATACCTTAAAATTTTACTCTACTTATCATGAAATTATCATAGTTTCTCGTTTTGTAGAATGAAATTATAATTTTCTATTAATTTCTTTTTCATACACTTTTTCTTAGAAAAGTTGTATGAATTAAAAAAAGCTTGAAGTAATCTCAATTCCAATTATTTGTCGTTTCAAACTATCAGTTCTGCTCATAACACTTCCATCATTTTTGACATTAAACTTATTTTATACATATAATTAATAATATTCTCATGAAATCCTCATCCTGATTAGATTCTATTCTCAGATTTCCTAAATTATCTTTTCAGAAAAGTTACATAAACATATTTTATGGTCCTCATTAATATTTGTTTTATTTTATCTTATTTTAGCTCCATTTTATCCCAATAATAAGCTAATTTTATCTTTTCTTGCATTTACCTCTCATTTCATTTGGTATACTTTGCAAATGTATTCAAAAACTTCTCTTAAGTTTATTAAATTTAGTTAGAAATGGAATTAAATTAAAATTCAACCACTACTTTTAGGAATTTAAAATTATTTCTAGGTTGAAGATGAAACAGACAAACTCAAACAACAGAATGCCATTTTACATCTTAGAATAGCAGAAGCTGCTTTAATGTTAGAAAACGCAATGAAACTAAAGGACGACCAACAAATTAGAAGAATGAGTCAATAAGCATACATGAAATTATTGTGATTTAATTTGTTTTGATGTCAAATTGAAAAAATATTTTCAACCAAATGATTTCTTTCATATTTGCTTTTGCTTTTGACATTTCATGTCACTCCCTGTGACACCCTATTTGCAATAAAATAAATTATTGATCAGAAGAAAAAGAGAAACATTTTCGTTCTGTACAAAAATGCTATCTTAAATTTTTTAAATTTGCAATCATTGAAACTTTTTGTTTTCACTTGTTATTTGCATTGGAAGGAATGAAATAATTTCTCTTGTTGTTGATCATTTGTTTTCTTTTTTCTTGAGAAAATGTACAAATGTGATGTTTATTTCATTGGAAATAATTGAAGAAAAAGGTGATGAAACTTACTGAATTTTTTAAATTTATTTTTAAAAATCACAATTTAAGAAAAAAAAAATGATTAGAGCTAAGCAAACTAGACCTCTATTTTTTCACTGTTTTTATGCATAAATTGTTTTGAAATTTATGGGAATATATTATCAAAATATTTAAATGATTAATATCTTTAGCTTTAAATGCATTATACCCGTTTACTTTTACATTATCAATATATCACTGACAGATAAAAACTTTGATAATCGCAATATTTTTTTCTTTTTCAGCAGAAATTTTTATTGATAAGAAATGTGCTATAATTGCGTGAAAACGTATTGATCAACACGTCTCACGCATAGATGAAGGCGTAAATATATTACGATCACCGTGTAAGATGAATGATATTGAAGAATTTGGCAATCTCAGCAAAAAATTTTCTTTTCAACATTGGAAATGTTAGTAAATGTCGACGGATGCGCAAAAAAGACTAACATAGAAAACTGTTATTTCTAGGAAACAATACTGAAATACTGTAAATCATCAAACAGTGGTAATTTACTGAGTAATTTCAAAAGTATTCCCTCATAAAAATATCACATTAAAGGCAGTAAAATCATATAAAAAAAATACAGGAATATCTGAAACAATGTAGAAGGAAGAGCAATTTCATCAATAATTCAGTTAGATTGCTAATCGCATATAGTTTTTCAAACAACATCCAATATTGTTTTGTTTTTTTCCTGATCAGATCTGACAGTATTGAAAGACTAATTATTTGGAGATCAAATATAAAATGATGGTGAGTCAGATCAGTTTGTATACAATTCTATGTGCAGAAGAAAACATTCTAAAAAATGGAACCCATAAAAGGAACTACCACATGACCTTTCAACCTTACCTCCTTTAATCACCGAAGTTATAAAAGTTATAAAAATGCTAAACAAAAACAACAAGATATAATATCAGTATGTCAAAAATAATCAAATAATATCAATATAGTGGAGCAGCGAAAAACAAATAAATCCAAAAATCAAATAAAAGATTGGGAAATAAAAAGCAGAAACAAATAAAATCATACAGGAAAAATGGATTTGAAAACAAAATTCATTTAACTCAGAATATAAAAGTCAAATTTAATAGTCAGTTCGCAGACACAAGGAAAATATGTTATTTTGCTCATTAATTTGTTTAACAATTAAAAAACTTAATCAAAGGCACCTAATGAAAAGAAATTACACATAAAATTACACATCGGAAAAGTTCCACGACCACAACAATCGTAAATCAGCAATTCGTTGCTCAAATGTCACTGACGTGTCACGACATGCAGCCAGATATCGATTCGATTTTGTCCAAAATTTACCATACAATTGATAAATGAGCTTATCGCAAAATACCTGTAAAAATCCCTTAGTCTGTTTTAATTATATTAACCTGTTATTTGACTCATTTTCCACTGCCGGCAAATTTCTTCAACTTGTTACTGTGATAGGAGAAATGGATGTGTTTTAACGTGAATAATAATATACTAAAATATGAAAAAAGCAAACATCTAAAATAATTCACATCAGAAAAATTCACATTTATCTGAATTAATTAGTAACTATTAATTGAAACAAAAACCTTTTTTTTTTCAAATGCAAAATATTAATGTGTGAATGGAAAGTGTTCTAAGAATAAAAACAATAAGAATAATGAACAACTTTATCTTTTATTACGGTCTTATTTCCCACCATTTCTCACCTTCTTTTTCCAAACTATCATTTTCTTCTAGTAAAACCAGATACATTTCAAAGTCCATAATGATTTGCTCCTTTTATTCAGAAAAGATTGCAACATAAATGTTATAGCACCAATTCAATTATTCTTACAATTATTTTGCTTCTTTTGTTTTTTCCTTTCTTACATTCAGAATACGCTATCGTACTCCGGATAAAGATTTGAAGGGGTCGATTACCACCATTTAGACAAACTGAAGCTCCAATCATAAATTCTCGTAAATCAGTTAAAAAGAAAGTTAAAAGGAAATTTAATGGCAACTGCAATTATTTTCCATAGCGACAACACTGCTAAAAAAATTATGAGTTCATCAAACTCTGTTCTGTTTAAATCACCGATTAAAAAAGATAAATTAGTTGCAATCTCGGCCCTTGTAAAAAATAGGAGCTAATTAGAAAAATAGTCAACAACTTGATCATAGATTTACCGTCATAAAAGAATTATTTTTATCAAATTTGTTGGAAATCAATATGCTCTTACAACTTCTCGAACTGATCTTTCTAGTACTTGAAATGATAAAGGTTATGTGCATGACTTCACAAGTGAAGTTAATTTTGAAAGTATACCTCTGCCTCGCCACAGCAATATATGGCTTCATTTGTCCAGTTTTTTGATTCAAAAAAAAAAGAATAAAGACAGGAAAAAGGAATACATGAAAACACACTTCTAAATTATTATTTGTTCGATCAGTACAGAATCCCGTTTCATTATTGCATTTAGCATGGCAGTCGAAATAATGACATTCCTCATCTTGCTTGCATATTCGGCTAGTCAGTATGGCTTTCAAACGCGATTTAGTATATAACATATCCGCGTCCATTACCATGAATCTATGAATTTCTTTAGATACGAAATAGAAGTGACATATTCGATTTCGATTTTCAAAACCTATTTTTCATTTATGTTTGAAACGAAAACTAGAATATGAATAAGATGCCCCTATTTATCGTTTTCAACTAAGTCAAACCTCTTTCAAAGAACAAAGGATTCAGAAATACTTAAAAAATAAAATCAGATTTTTTTTTTGAGAAAAATGTTATGTTGCAAATGATATGAGGCGCACGAATTGACGAAATTGAAAAATTTTCGGAATTGAACTGACCTTTTCGGATAATCAGCAGCAAGTCCAAGATTATCAAATTTTGTATCACACCACTCTAATGGTTCGTTCAAAAATTCATCGAACAATTTCAGTGTTCCCATCAGATGAAGCAATATTTTAGCTTTTAAATTCATATAATAACCTTTCATATGGAATGGAACCAATGTTTCGACCTGGTAAAAATGTCCACATGTACCAACAATCTGAAATATGCGTGTTCAATAAACCAGTACAAGAATTTATGGTTTCTTTCCATGTCTAACTAATTGAGTTCTTGAAAAACACATTTTAAATATTTCTCCTACTTTCATTATTCTTCTGAAAATAAACTCCTTTGACAAATAAAAAAAAATAATGAATATATGGATGCAGTAATTTTAATTGAAATCAAAAAACTCATCAAACATTAAATATCAAGATTTTCAGTAGAAAATCTCTGCTCAAAATAAAACTCTGCATGAAATAAATTTATTTTACCTTCGGTGTAACACGCGTAAGAGGTAAAACTCGAAAAGTAATATATTCATCCTGGGAAAGAAGTGCCCACAAACTTCGACGATCAGCTTCAGACAACGAATCACGTCCTTTACGGACATACATTGGCCAGAGAATTTCAATCAGATGATGTTTGTAATGTGAAGGCCAACCCAACCTTAGATTATAATTAACTATACCAAGGACCTAGAAACAAAGAGTGGTATAAGACAACTGCCACAATAAAGACAGGAAAAAAGACATATACATAATTTAGATGAAAATATTTTAAAATTATTTCAGCACATACTACATAGGTTTACGGTCATCAACATTTTTCGATAGATATATCTATCCTAGACTTGACCACACTATATATATATGTCTTTTATTATTATTATTTTTTTTGCAATTCGCATTTGTCTTTTTTTTCTTTTTTGGAAATGCTCGGTTCACTAACTATTCCTCATAATAACTCAAATAACTCATCTAACAGCGTCATCAGTTATTAAAATATCGATTCATTCATCTCTAATTGTCATTTTTTGGTTCTTTTAGAAGTTCATTATTACAAGCTTTCTCTTATGGGACAGAACAATAAAAAAATTTAAGTTGCCCAAAACTTTGGAGTCAACTCAAAAAAAATTAAATCAAAAATTTACAGCATCAAAAAACAAGCTTTCGTTAACTTGTGGATCCAAATGTTCAAATTCGTCAATATATAAATGTTGACTTTTGAGTATAACCTCTTGTCCACCATCCTTGATCGTGATAACAATTTTGTTTCCCTCATAAATATCCAAAATATTCCACTTTTTATGGTAACATAAGCGGTTACACAAATCACCGCTCACTTTTTGTTCCGCATAAGCTTTACATAAATCTAGTAAAATTTTATGCGCCCTAAAATCAGCAAAATTCTCCAATGTTCCAAGGACCATAACATTCAGTCGTATTGAAATCACTACTGCCTAACGGTTGAAGTAACCCGAGAAAACATCTGCATATGTTGTTGATAGCTTCGAAAGGAATCAATGCTAAATGAATTTCTTCACTGCCGTCAGTAATGTAGAAATCACTGCTGATGGCAGTTCTACTTTAAAGTGATCATAAATTTATTTGAGATTTTACTGATAAAGTGAAAAAGTTAGGCATAAAAGTTAACGATTTCGCTAACCGTGAATGATTACTCGGAGTTACTGTTGGTGTCACATCTGAATGCATGACTGCACTGCTGTTCCAGTCTGTAATATTTGAAAAATTGCCAGCTATAAACAAAAATTGATATTTCAAACCTATAAATTTACATGGAATAAAATGGAATAAGAAACAAAAAGCAAAAAAAAAAAGAAAAGAAAGAGCAATCAAAGAGTCAGATATTGAGACCGAATTACTTGAATTTTGAAAAATATTTGATACAAACAAAAACTTTCCTCAAAATTAATCATGTTAAAAAGAAAATAAATAGCTTACTTGAATATATCAAATATAATACTGATAATGAAAAGAGGAAAGCCATAACGCGACCTGGTTTAGAACAGAAAAACAATCGAATAGTATACGGTCCAAGATTACCAGAACTGAAATAAAGATAAACTACAAGATTTGAGAAAAGCAGAATAAAAAGGAATCATGCATACCTAACCATTTTCTACTTTAGCAAAACTAAAAGAGAAAAGTAAAAGACGAAGTTAAACAAAATAATACAGTGAAGGAAGACGTACAAGGCAACTGAATGATTGTTAGAAATTTTGCCAGGAAAATAACTGTGAGTTTAAGAAAAAATGATGTCGTTTATATTATAGCTTCGTATTTGGGTAATAATCATATTAAAAACCAAATCTTACCAACCGGTGGATTAAACAGAAAAATCTGACAACTAATAATATATGCAATAGGTTTGAGAATAGAATGAAGACATACTTAAAAGACAACTTAGATGTTCAACAGTCCAAAAAATTAAATCAGTAGTCCAAAATAATTTTAAAAAATTGCAACCGATAAGCATTTGTTTAAATGAATAAAAAAGGAGACATAAATCAAACATGCTAACTTTCCCCATCACCGCTAATTAGAAATATGAAACTATAGTAATTCTTTCCACTTAACAAATTAATTCTTAATCAGTAATGGAGATTTTAGTAAAACAGACTGTTCAGCGATGTTGATATGACTACCGTAATTAAAAAATATCAAAGATCACAATAAAATGAATTCTTCGTGGTATCGCTACAATTATTGAATGAATGTTTATTTTTACATAGAAAACATAGAAAAGTCAGTGATGTCGAGAAAAGTAAAAAAATATTTCAAAAACAGATATGTTACAGCTTTGTCGATAAAAACTAAAGCATGGAGATGATTTTTTGAATTATTAATAGAAATAAAATTTGGTGAAAGGAAAAAAAATAATGGATCTATAAAACAGCATGAATAACTCTCCCAACAGCAAGGAAAAATTAATAAAGTAGGTTTTTTCATAAATTAAGCTCAATAACTTCTTCAAAAAATATCCAATAAAGTTTCAATTTGAAAAATTCATTTTTTTAAAATAAAACTAAGTTTGTTGTCACTTGATTAAAATAAAATTTAACTACACCTAACCTTGTCCTAAGACGGCTGCAACAATCGAATAATTCATCATCGCTATCATCCTCTATCAATCCATTCCGCAAATGTGACATATTTGATAAAGGCTTCGGATATTCCACTATCGTTCTTGTCATTATACCACCCTTACTTTTCTCATTCATCCTCATACAAGTAACTCCATTATCATCCAGTCAACCAGTACGTACGTGACCTTGTTTAACTTTCACTATTAAGTCAGAAAAAAACCGCTTTGAATCTTTTAAGCGTATACACATCTGTTTATGTATTGCACATGTAAATGTATCAGTCATGATATGCATACATATATATATGAGCGTTCATATACGTGAGTGTGAACATTTCAACGTAAGTATACCACGTGTGCGTGCTTATTTTGTACATATAGAATGAATGCATATAAAACATAAATTTCACATTAGTAAAATTTCAAGGAGAAGCGAATCCAAACCATCCAAATCCCTTAAATAAATCTCAAAAAACAAGAGACAAATCGAACCCACTTCACATGTCTCTTACTACTGCCTAACAAACGACTTCCCACCCACCATAAACAAAAAACCGGAAACCCCAAACAAACTATCCCGACAAATCCGGCATAACCAAGAAACTGCGTCAAATTTTCTGCTATTCGAATACGAACCTTCCTGAATCTCTCAAACTGTCGGTAGTTGCAGAGCTTTGTATCATCGTCCAACTAAGTAATCCTCCTTATAGGATACACACTATTTTGTTTTTCTTTTAATCTCTTCCTCAACACTATACTAGCACATGACAAACTTTCTACGTTCTCACAACAATTGGTGAATCTTTTCAATTCTCCATGGTATATTATTTTGAAAGTCTTATAACTCCCTGCTTTCTCTTCTTTTCTTATAGTATTTTTCATCGTCAACTTTTTATTTTATAATATTGTCAACAAATTGTTGATTTTTGCTTGAAAAGTGGTGACACACTTAGCAGCTGCTCCCCGTTTTGTAATATTCCGGATTTTGCGGTATTGCAATTCCGGAACACTGTTTATGTGTGCTCTTAGCAGAGATTAAACAATTAAATGGCTAAAGATTTGAACGAAACAAGGCGAGAACTAGCTGATCTTGTGAAACGTCGTACCGAACTTGCAGTAAGTTTAAATTAGAATTACTTCATTTCCCTACGATTCATCTTATGCCTTTTATATATATTCCATTAATTTGTTTTAAGCTGTCCTGAGCCTTTACTTGATATCTTCTATGTAAAGTCTGATATGATAACTTGTTTTTATAGGTTTTATGGCCTTATAGGTTTTCTGAAACAATCCTTCAGCTTCATTTTTTGATTGAATTTTCTACAATGAAGCTTCCTCATTTATGACATGTTTTTTTAAGGAAACACTTAGTGCTCTTGAACAACAAATTTACAATTTTGAAGGTTCATACTTGGAGGAAACGGCCGATTATGGAAATGTCGTAAAAGGTTAGACATCAAAACAGAATCTTCTAAGCTGTTGTCTGTTTCATACACCTTGTTAGTTTGATTGATCAGAAGTTGTTTATTTGGATTATCCCAATACAATTAGACGTCTAGTCTTTATACACTGATTATTGGTCTTATGTGTTGAACTTTTTATCGGTGATATTTCTACAGTCATGATTACTCCAACATTTCCTGTATGAATTTCTGCTGCACTTATTTCAATGACTTCCAAATATTTAAAGAAGGTTAAATATTTTATAGTGTTTTATAGGTTGGGATCGGTTAACACTGGTTGCACCACCGTCAAAAAATAGCTTAAAATTAGATAAAAAAGGTGCAAGGAAAGGTATGCGTGAATCGGAGCGCTTATTTTCTAGTTCTTCGGTTACCTCACCAGCATCATTAAGTCGCAGCACTATTCAGCAACCAATACACGAAGAGAGTCCAAACAATAGTCCAAGGCCTCTACCAGGTAGAGATGTTCCGTCAAAAAGAAGTGGTAGCAAGAAGAAGTCGCCAAAATGATTTAAAATCCATGTAGTAACTGCACTTCTTGCTTTCTTCTATAATTTTTGATATTGTTCAATTTCAAACCTTGATCTCTAATTTATAATCCTGGATATAAATTTAATATTTAGTTCTTTTTCTAGGATGAAAACCAGGTTTTGTCTACACAGTTTCATGGACTGCTAAGTTTTAAAATAAGCGACATTCCTAATTAATGTCAATAAAAATTTCTGCAGCATTATGCTATAGCTGTGTGCGTTCCATAAATGCAAATGTGGTGCCTTAAGAAGTTTATATTGCTGTTTTAAGATATTAAACTAGTTTGTTTTATATTTTTTTCCATAATGATAGATTGGTGATTTTGGGATTTATTAAATTATATTTAAATTTCCTACAATCAAAAAATCGTTTTTCTACATATCTTTCCTTTCTTTTATTAATTGAATTTTATGAATATGCAAGATTGACCTTATATTATTTTCCTTTTGTATATTATTTGTACAGATTACTTTCTATCTATGTTTAGGACGGTGTATACATGGGAATTACGAAAAAATAAGATTATGCGTATTTTTGCTGTTCAGGATTTTTTGTCTTACTCTGGTAGCTGTTGATTTCATTACGATGTCATTACCCTGCTACTTTAATATTATTTTTATGAGTCTTCCCTTCAAATTACCACTCAACTTATCATGATATCAAGTTCTCAATAAAAGTAGTTTTTATTGTTTGAGATACGGGATTTGCACATGCTCTTGAATTTGCTTATCTATTTATTCAAAAAAAAAAAACCAATAAATTATGTGTAAGAACAGTGAAGGTATAATGGGAAGATGCCACCAGTACATAAACTCTGTGAATTATTGCGAAAGATTTTCATAATTTCGAAGTTCTTGAAATAGATGATGAATGTGGAGGACATATTGCAATAAGTGTTTTATAGATTTAAGCATTCGTTATTTCGGAGAATTGTAAATCATTCTTAATAAATTTTTAGTTGCAGTACTGATTTGCTTAAATTAGTAAAGCACGGAAACAATTTAACTTTTAACAATATAAGCTGGACTTCGGGAAAATTTTCTGAAATAAGGCATTGCAGAGTATTTTCAGGTCCTTATGGAACAGGTCATCACTATTTGGTAGTGGCCATTTAATTAACGAACAGTTAGCGGGAGGAATATAGGTTGATAAACAAGGATGGACAATGAATTTTTGTATGTTCATAGCTGTGACCTCGAGGGGAACGTACAGTTACGAATTGGTTCTTTAGAAGGGAGTACATCACTTTTAGATAAGTCTTATCGTGTTGTGGGTGGCAATTTCTTCATCACTGCTTCGGTTAGCTTTTTTAATATTTTTTTTAACTTTTTAAACGTTCGAAAATACAAAAATTTGTATATTAAAGTATCTCAGAACTTCGTGATGATTTCAGTACTTGTAACTTTAATCTAGGCTTAGGTAATCTTCAGTGATTCAATAATGAGAACCGTCATTGAATTTCAAAATTCGTTTTATCCATTGGCAATTTTTTTATAGGTTTATTGCAATAAACGACGAGTAGGTGTACCAGTTTCGACATCATATAAATCTCCACCAAGTCATGTTCGTACAACGCTTCATTCCTGGGATGAATGGATTTTGTTACCTATCAAAATAAGGTGTACTTGTTGCATGATTTTATCAAGGACTTGCGCTTCATATAGATTAAAAATAAATTAATTCGGTTACTGCTAACAAGAATTTGAAGACCTATGGTTTGAAATCTTTTTGAATATTTCAAAATTCGAAAAAAAGAAATTTGTAATTTGATCTTGGGCTTGCGAAGGATTATAGTTGTTAACAAGATTTAATTTCTTCGTTTAGAACATGTTTTCTGTACCGAAATGCTTGAGCATTGACTTTTTTAGCTTCCTTAGAATTGTAATTAAAAACACTCAGAAATGCATATAACTTTTCTTAATTGTCTTTCTTAATTTCAGTGAGCTGAGCCTTGATTCATTTATCCATGCATGCTTGTGGGATGTATCAGATAGCCTAGACGCACGATTTATAGCACATTCATCCGTTTCGCTGTTTAGCAAACGCGGAGTTCTTCGAACTGGTACTATTGCGCTAAAAATGGAAGTGGCCACAAAACCTGATGATTATTTGAGGCCACCTTTACCATCCAAGGTCCGAAATGATGTAACGGAATGATACAGTTTTGTAGTTTTTTTTCCAACTTTTTGAATATTTCATATTTATCAGTGTAGTTAGTTGAAGTTAATAAATCTATTCTTTTTTTTTTAGTATTCTCATTTTAAGTTGTGTTTCCATGCACTTTGTTTAACTGGTAGAGTGTATTAAGGAAAATTATATACTGTAAGTTAAGTTATTTGTATTGTTACAGTTCACGAAACAAACAGGTGTTGATCGCTTACAAAAGCGAACAAAAGAATATGGTGAGAGACTGATCGAACATGTTGATTGGCTTGATCGGCTTACATTTCCACGCATTGAACAGATCAAGAAAGAAGTTAGTTGCTTTTGATATTTCTCATTATACTAGTCATTTTGATAAATGTGAGATTCTTTGGAATGAGGAGAGACGTGAATACTTTGTAATGACAACTGAATAGAAATCAGTACTTAACTAATTGAAAAACTAAAGCACGTTATGGAAAAACATACCGCTATTACTTAAATATTTGGCAGGTGGAGATTAATCGTAGCACAGAATATGCGAACAGACAGACAAATTTGAAAATACAAAAACAAACTTAATTTTCTGTTTAAAGATATTTTCTTTTACGAACAAATGAATTACTTTTCAGCGTGAAGTCGAACAGCGTTGCTTATATTTAATCGTTGAAATGGCGCGAGTTGTTTTCGGGGACTCTACAGTTTCTGTAGTTTATTATGAAGATGAAGAGGAGTTAAAAACACGGAGTGTTTATCCATTAGTCGATCCAGAGATGGATTTGGAAAATGTTTGTGAGCTCAAGCATCACATGATGACGCGTTCTTCACGTGCTGGTGCACTTGAACGTGAACTTAAACCAAATGCTTCTGCGCGTCATTATCTGGAAAGGATAATCCAGGTGTATGATTCTTATTTTCTACTAGTAAAGTTAAATCCAGAAATTTATCACCTTCGCTAATTTTTCAAGAACTTTGACATTTTTTATTTTAATATATGGTAACAGGTAATTATAACAGGAGACTGCTATAATGCAATATTGTCAAGTTAAATGCACTTCACTGATAGCTTTTGCACGTTGATTACGTTTACGACAAGCCACTTTTTTCTGATTTAGTTTTCATTTTTATTTAACAAATACAACAGTTATTGCTGAAGGTGTTTCTCTCTTTCAAAACGGTGTTATTTTTTCAGTTTAGAAATTTTTTTTTCAACCATTGCTTTCATTTTTTTTTGGTATATTTTTTTTGACTTGGCATGTTTTTCAATCATTTTGTTTTCAGTTGTTAATCATTATATCTACTTCAGTTGCCACCAGCACATGCTATAAACTTTGAAGAGCGTGATTTAATATGGAAATTTCGATATTTTCTTCGGAGTAATCGTAAAGCATTATTAAAATTTGTTCGCTCAGTGGCTTGGAATAAAAATGAAGAAGCAGCTTATGCCCTGATCCTTGTAAAGTAATTATTGTTCCGCTATATTTCAAAGTTATTTATGTGTAATTTATGAGTTACGTTTAATGTTTAGAAATTACTTGATAGTATTTAGATAATAGCTTGTAACCTTTTTTCTGTCTAATCACTATCCACTCCCCAAAAAAAAGAACTTGAGAAACTACTGAAATTGAAAGTTTGAAAGTCTATTTTTTTCTTTTTATTTATTTAGAAATTCGGACTGAAATATTAAATCTTCCTGTTTATCGGATCAAATTTTCCAGTGAATGGTCGCCGCTGGAAGCCAGTGATGCCCTGGAACTTCTTTCGCCAACATTTAGACACATCGAATTGCGCCGCTATGCGGTATCGCGTTTATCACATGCTAAGCCCGAGCAAATTCTATTATATTTGCCGCAACTCGTACAGGCACTTAAATATGAGCAATTCGTAATGAAAGCTTTGGACGAATTCGAGGTGCTTTTAGCAATTTTTTATACTGCATCAAAATTTTTGATAATTTCTATTTTTTCCGGTTGCAATGGTTAATGATAATATAGCTAACAAGTGCTGAGCTTAAGATAGGACAGCCTGAAATAATACGCTCTTATCAGTATTTCTTTAATATCCATATATGTCCACAGAGAATTAGAAACTGCAAAAGTGTATTTGGTTTTATATTTGAAGGCTTGAGGCAATTCTAGAAATCAGGTAAAATAGCAATTCTCATATTTTTTGGTTTATTGTTTAACAAATAAGGTTATTACAAGATTTTATTTCGATTTTTTGAGATAATTCTTTGATTATTAAAATAATTCTTTGATTATTGCAAAGGTAGAAAAGTGGAGAGAAAAAGAAACATTTGATGATATTTACCTGGGTTATGTAGACATGAGCTGAAGTGCTTGAATTATTTAACTATAGCTTTAATAATCAAGTCGCAAAAATTTGAAATATCAGAGCATTATCGCAAAAATTCGAGAAGTAATGTAATCATATATCATTCTGTTTTATTAAAAAAATTCGTTACAATTCGTTAGATACTATAAGTTAATACAGGAACAAAAAGAAATCCGAAGGAAAATTGATAGTGTCAAAGGAGGAAATAGTGAATTGACAATGGAAAATGGTCAGGAAATATATAGTCAACAAACAGTCGAACAGGCTATGCAAAAATGCTTAACAGGCGATGATCTTACTTCATTTTTGATACGTTCTGCTTGCAGTAATCCGTCGATCACTTATTACCTCTATTGGTACCTCAAAGTTGAGGTAATTATAAATTTTATTACTAAAATTTTGACTTTTTTCATGTGAATGATAAAATACTCATCTTTCTTATTCTTAATTTTGAATTTTCATAAAGATGTTATTATAAATTTCAAAACTTATTGTTTTGTCTTTAATTTTTTTTACCTAAGTGGGATAGAGTATTCATTGTGCAATATTTACAGATAGAAGCAACAGCGCAAGTCAATACGGTTATGTCACGCATGTATAGCTATGTTTTGTCACTGTTGTTATCATCATTGCGGAGTGGTGGTAGTGATCTGAGGAGGCGAGCTGCTTCGCTTGATCAGCAAGAGGTAAGATTTTCAACTGATAATTATAATAGTTACGTGAAGAATATTCAATCATTGTTTTTTCAAAAAGCAGTTATTTGCAATAGATTCAGATGATATTATACAATTCTTAGCCTTCTTCAAATTTAAATTTTATAAAAAACATTTTTTTCTTGGAAATAGCAACATCAGAACACTGGCCTAGCATATTTTTCCACTGACTTGTTTATAATTTATCTAAAAAAAAAACTTTTTAATACCGTTTGTTAAATCTATGTCATAATAATTCATGACTGAATTCATATTCTTCTTAGAAAAAATAAATCCACAAAATTTTCTTGCTCTTTTAACTTTCAGTTTATCAATCCTATTTGTTAATTTTTTCAGATTTCGAAGTTTTTCATGTCTTGAAAAAAGTATAAAGTGTCTCTTTAATGTTGGCTTTTCCAACTAAGGAAAGATTTTTAGATTTTGATTGAAATCCTGGTATCAATGGCTAAGCTTGTATCACAAGAAAGTGGCGGACGAAGTCAAAAAGAAAAAGCTTTGCGACGTTCATTACGCGAGCAACATGATTTGCTTAATCTTTGCGGTCTTCCACTACCGTTGGATCCAACAGTGCGTGTAAATGCGTTATTACCCGATACGGCTACACTCTTCAATAGTAATCTAATGCCAATGAAACTTACATTCAAAACTGAAAATGACGGAAATTATGTGACAATTTTCAAACGAGGCGATGATTTAAGGTATTTTTATATGCAACGTCAAGTGTGATCCAAACAAATCGATTTAAGCTGAAAAAAAAATTCCACTCATTTGCATTACTTTCACTTTCGATTTGCATCTCGAATGCATAGGTGTTTTATTTCCGCAGAATTTCTTCAGAAATCACAGCAGTACTTTCATTCCTTAGATAAAGCAATTTTTAGAAAGAATGAAATATTCAAAGAGAATTTTTTTTTTTTTTGGATAGAAATCAGATGGAAGTATTGTTTCAGGCAAGATCAGTTGATTATACAAATGATTCGTTTAATGGATGATTTACTTCGTGCAGATGGTCTTGATTTACGTCTGACACCATATTCTGTTCTTGCTACATCCACTTCTGAGGGATTTGTTCAGTTTATTAAAGCAATTCCACTTCGTGAAGTGATCTCGAATTGGGGTACTGTGCAGGTAATTATCCGTTTAACTTTTATTTTGTGCATTGTTTGTTGTTGAATCTAAGTATTGAGTTTTTTTCAGTACGATATTGTTGGTTTTAGTTATATTGTGTGTGAATTATTCTTAAGAATATTAGATCACTTTTTTATCTGCTCAATCGTTCACAATATCATTTTTAATTTTTTCTAGGAGTGCCTTCGATCATTTCGTCCTTCCCCTAATGGACCATTTGGAATTGAAACAGAAGTTGTTGAAAATTATGTTCGCTCTTGTGCTGGCTATTCGATTATTTGCTATGTATTAGGAATTGGTAAATTTCCTTTTCATTTTCTTATCATTTTAGTATTCATTCTTGAGTAAAGATATATACGAATTTAAAAGCTGTGATACTGCAGAATTTCATTTAATTTACTTATAACAATAACTCCTGTCGGTTTATAAATTCTTTTTAGGTGACCGACATTTGCACAATCTTTTGCTTTGTGAAAATGGAAGAATGTTCCATGTTGATTTTGGTTATATACTTGGAAGAGATCCAAAACCCTTCGCTCCACCACCAATGAAATTGACTAGTGAAATGATTAGTGGTATGGGCGGATTGCATAGGTTCGTTTGCATTAAACTTACTTTATTGAAAAGTTTGTAGTGATGAGGAGAAAAGGTCATTTAAGACAGAACTTCCCATCAAATGAAGAATGTTGGAGATGTTGCCTCAGCCATAATAGAAGTCAGAATTAGTTTGGTTGGATTTATCTTTACTGATGAATTTGAATCATCATTTCAGTTTCAATAAATTGCAGTTGGTGATTTTAATAATATATGACGTTTTTCGTGCAACGGTAGCTTCTGTTTTACAATATTGTAATTGAATTTATGTAATTAAAAATTGGCGAAATTGGAAAAATTATGTGAATTTAATTTGAACATTAAAGAACCGATGTCATTGTGTCTGTAACGCGTTTTATTACCTCTAAAGTAAGGATGAATTATTTGTATATTTTACACTTTTTTTGCAGTAAGGAATGGAAAGAATTTCGCGGATTTTGTTTCTCAGCATTTCGCATTTTGCGACGACATGCTAATGTTGTTCTAAATTTATTTTCACTTATGTTGGATTCCGGTATACCGGATATTGCAGTTGAAAAGGAGAAAGCGGTGCAGAAAATTGAACACAGGTACGTTTTTCCGATGCTTTTTCTCACTTATTTTTAAAAATTATTAAGTCGAAGTATGATAGCTGGAAATATCTTGTTTTGTTTTGTTTTTTTTTGTTGCATTTGCAGCTTATTGAATTTTTTATGTTTTCTTCTAGATTCCATCTGACATTGAGTGATGAATTGGCTGAACAGAAAATTGAACACTTAATTGATGAATCAGTGAATGCAAAAATGACGAAACTTACAGACATGGTGCATGATGTTCATCAGTTGATTACTAATTAAATTGTATATTTTGCAAATTTAGGTAATTTGATCAATTTTGAGTCTTGAATTTATATCTGATTGTATTCTTTAGTTGTTATGACAGTTGGCAAAATTAGTATTTGCTTATTTTTGAAATCTGATTTGACTGATCTCGAATTTTTAATACGAAAGTGAAAGTAATTTGCTTAATTTATTGCACTTAATTAGATTACTTATTTATATAAAGTTTTATGTGGTGACAATAAAATTGGATCTCAATTTATAACATGAGTAATATTGTACATTGTATACGTTTGCTTTGTGTTGTAAACTAACTTTTTTGTTTTCATGATTAAAACATTTACCATTTATATATTTGATTTTTACAATAAATTTTTTTCCTGATAGAAATAGAGACTTACAATGCATGGCACCTAAAAATAGCTTATATAAAACGGTAGATTTTATGGGAGTAATTTCAAAATATCATAATCATTTTCATCACTTACATTCCTTAACAGAAACTTTAACTTTTAGTATTCTCGTTCTCGTTACCTGTTTTGCATCATTACCATTGAGTTATGACTCTTGACCTATTGCGTATACGCCATAAGTCATCATTCGTTTATGCAATTTATAGACTGATTTTAGTATCATTTTAATTTATAAGCTAATTTCAATATCATATATTTCAAGTGTAGCATATTAAGTTTCATTATTTTTAGATTGGTTATGTTGTAATTGAATTAATTCATAAATTTTTGATATAATACTTTAAAAAGAAAAAAGATGAATAAGCTATCCCAACTTTAAAGTGTTAAATTTTTTATGTTAGCATGGAATTAATGGAACAAATAAAAGCTAACATGTTATGCTTGCTAAGGCTAAATCGATATAAACATGCTCAGTTGAGATGCTATGAAAATGGCCAAGCTATAAATTAAGTATCGCTTTAGGCCGGCTACATTTTATCAATGATTATTAAGAAGTGATCTGTGTACGTCATCTTACTTCATCAGTAAATTTTATCGGATTTCAATGGATGAACATTTGCAAATTATTGCTAATCTTTCCGCAGCTAAATTTCGTGATCTTTCCGCTGCTGCAAAAGCGACACAAGGTGAGAATTTATTGAAATATGAAAAACAAGTGATAAAATCATATTTTGTCGCATACATTCTTTATTTATTTTCCTTCAATAAAGAAAATAATTTAAATTAATTAATATTTTTAATATTTCAGTAATAAGTAGTTAAGGTATTAGTTGTGTCTAAGCTATTTCAAATAACTTATTTATATGCGCAAATGTTCCATCCAGTTGTACTTTACAGGTTTTATACTTAGAGTTATGTATAATATTGTCAATGTATTATAATTATCGTACTTCTCAATCAAAGATTACTTTTTATATTTTACCAAATATTAGTTTTACCAATTGATTTTTTTTTATATATATTTTACCAATTATTAATTAATAGTACACACATTTAACATTACTTAATTTCTACTACTAATTTTTCAAAGGTTTCTTCAAAAGTTCCTACTACTCGATAGAAGATATTGCCATAGTTCTCGTATCATATAGTTATTTGAGTTCCATTCATAAGTTATTTGAGTTCCATTTTATAGAGTTATTTGAGTTCCATTTTATAGAGTTATTTGAGTTCCATTTCATAGAGTTATTTGAGTTCTATTTCATAGAGTTATTTGAGTTCCATTTTATAAAGTTATTTGAGTTCTATTTCATAGAGTTATTCGAGTTCCATTTCATAGAGTTATTTCAGTTCCATTTCATAAAGTTATTTGAGTTCTATTTCATAGAGTTATTTGAGTTCCATTTCATAAAGTTATTTGAGTTCTATTTCATAGAGTTATTCGAGTTCCATTTCATAGAGTTATTTCAGTTCCATTTCATAAAGTTATTTGAGTTCCATTTCATAGAGTTATTCGAGTTCCATTTCATAGAGTTATTTCAGTTCCATTTCATAAAGTTATTTGAGTTCTATTTCATAGAGTTATTCGAGTTCCATTTCATAGAGTTATTTCAGTTCCATTTCATAAAGTTATTTGAGTTCTATTTCATAGAGTTGTTCGAGTTCCATTTCATAGAGTTATTTCAGTTCCATTTCACAAAGTTATTTGAGTTCTATTTCATGGAGTTATTTGAGTTCCATTTTATAAAGTTATTCGAGTTCCATCTCATAGAGTTATTCGAGTTCCATATGATAAAGTTATTTGACTCTCATTCTGCAAAATTTTTAAATTCCATTTTGAATATTCAAACAAAAAAAAAAAGTTATAGAAATACTGAACAGCAAAGATGTAACAATGGTTACATTGTGCGGTAAATGTCTTCATGTATTACAATTAGCACTTCAATGCAAGCATCAGAAAATTAATCAAGCTGCTGTTGATTTACTTCAGGTAAATTCCTTAAATTAATTCAAAACTTTTGTAAAAGAATTATCTGTGATGGAAAAATTTTTAATTGTTCTATTAATTAATGTTAAACGTAAATTATATCCTTGTTAAGCATAATTATATGATCGATTTAATTAGTTATATAACATATCAAACTTATTTTTCATAAAAATATTTCATACATTAAATGATAAATAAAATTTAATCCAATATATATAAGTTATTAAGGGAGAAGTTTTGCGTAAATTTTGTACTACTTTTTGATAATTAATTTAGTTATATATTGCTGCATTGTTATCATTTTAATCAGTCATTTTAAATTGCATCTACTAGATATAAGCTAGGATGACAATTAATTTTAAAATTTTATAAATGCAAACTTATAATATGGTCATTGTTAGTAATAGTATTATTGTAAGCAAAACTTTTTTAATTATTGCATTTTTCTAATTTTTCTTTACTTAGACATTAATTCGAGATGAACGTTTTATGAATAAAGCGACAACTTTTGAAAGTGACACCTTGATGATGTCAACATTAAAGTCAATAACTTTGTTACCGGTAATCAAGGCTCCCATTCAATGTCGCATTTTGACGGTAAATTGTTTATTTTCATTTTTTAAATTCTAATTTCAACATTTAGTTTAAATTTGGATTATTGTTTTACTTTCATCTTGAAAATTTACTACGAAAAATTTAGATGTATTCTCATTTTTTTTACAGTTAATTGTTGAATTAATGTGTAAGGAGGAACGACGAATTACAGTCGAAACAATAATGGAAGCTTTAACGGTTAGTCATTTTAATTTTTTCCAAAATATCTCTAAAAAAATTGGTTTAGTTGCTTTTTATTATATAATTAAAATTAATTAAATTGATTTCTAATTTTAAATCTTAAAAAAAATTGAAGTATAATATTAATATTTAAGATTTTTTGCTCCCTAATCATGGTTATAGATAGGATAACAGGTGATGGTTAATATTATTGATGAGTCATTTGAAATCAAATAATTTCGGATTACAATATTTTTTAGTCTTATTTTATTTTTTTCTCTCGTTTTTCTCACATAATATAATTCTATATATCTATTAAATAATTACTTATATTTTTAGCAAGTATTAAATTATTACTTCTATTTTTGTCTAAATTATATTTCAATTTGGGAGATAATTCTTGTGCAATTTAATATTTAATAAAAATTTAATACTTACTAAAAATACTTAACTTAAAATGATTCATACTTGAAATAAGTGTTTTTTTTTTCTTTTTTCTGGTACAGCTATGTATGCAAACATATGGAAATGCCGAAGAAAGAAGCGTTCAGTTAGCTTGTCGTGCAGCTGTCACTCAGATTTTTAGCTCATTCTGCACATTACCTCAGGTTAATCAACAAATTTAACCTTTTATCATCAATCTATTACTGATAAATTTATGAATAATAATTACTGATAAATGTATGAATAATAAATTATCAGATATTACTGGTAAATTTACGAATAATAATAATAATCTAAAATTGATCAATTTGTTCTTCTTTTTTTCTATAAAGGTTTTTTAAAAGAAATATTTTGTTTGTTTGCTTAATGTTGAATCATTGAGATATATATATATACTTTTATATGATAATACATATGACAATGATAATGATAATAAAATAATTGTCAAATAAAGTTAATTTGCAAACAATCAATTCAGTAATTATTTATTTAATTGATTCCTTTTTTTTTGGAATAATTTAATAAATCTTTCACGTGTTAATTATTATATAAGATTAATTTATTATTAAATATTCATCCATGAAAAGATTATTTAATCATTTTCAGAATAGCCATTGCCAAGAACACATAGCTATTTTTATGGATGCTACATCATTACTAAATGAAGTAATTAAATGCGCAAATGTCACAAATCCGCAATCAGATCAAATTATCATCTTGCTAGATGCCATATACAGTCTTCTTGATTCACAACCAATTACTATTATTAATCATCAACCATTTGTTAATACTATATGGTATATATCTCGAATTAATTAATGATTATTTAAAAAAAAAATAGTAAAAATTTGTAACTTACTATGTACTCCAATGATTCCTACATGATACAATGAAAAAAAAATAGAAAAATTTGTAACTTATTATGAAATTTACATGATACAATAAACTTTACTATCAAATTCAATATTACGGAATTTCATTATTAACTTTTATTTTATTATTTTGTTATAATACAATTTCTATTGTTCCATTGTCGTTGCAAATTCGAATCAAAGTCATAAATTTGGTTTTACAAAAAAGGATTTATTTACCTACATTTTTAACGTGTTTTTTATGCAAAATGAGTTCTACTTAGTTTAATTTGAAAAATTTATCATTAATATCATTGTTATAGGAAAATAGCAAGCATTAATTAAGATTATAATTAAGATTAGGAAATTGAGAGAAATTATTTTGACTTAAAATAAAGTACTCCAATGATTCCTCAGTATTGGCCGAAATGAAATTTACCAACGACAAAATATTTTGAAAATTTTTCTTCAATTTCAGGCGTGAATTAAGTCCGTGCATGATGAAAATGTTAGGAGAACCGGAAAAGAGTAAGCATGATATTACTGAAGATAATGAACCATTTGGACGAGGTCAAAGGTCGATGACGACAAATAATAAAACGATTTTTGATCATCCGGAAATTGTGCTCTCACTATATCAGTAAGTGATTACTCTTTTAAATAAAACTATATAGTATATGAAATGTAATCATGAATTATATCCTGAAATTGTATCACATCATTTTCAGGATTATCGAGCAGTTATTACGAATTCTTGCCGGTATTGATGGAATGCGCAGCGTACTGGAAGCAATATTTCATAAAGCTTTATTGTATCCAAGAGTGGATCAACGTTCAGAAGCTCTTCGTATTATCCGAAAGGTTTTTATTAGGACATTTTTAAATTTCAGAATTTTACTTTACTGAAGCATGAAATTTCGGAAAACTGTGGCAAATTGAGCAATCTGGAGTTGCATGATTTTATAGTTTATTAATATAGCTAAGTTAAGTTGGAAAATAAGTTTGTTACTTTATTAATGGCTAAATCATTTAAATTTATTCTAGTGGAAATTTAATATTTCAATTAATTCTTTCTTAATTTAAAATTGTCAATGATAATAATTTGAAATTGACTGCCTCATTTAAATTTTAATAATTCTCTCAATTTAGATTACTAAAAATGAAGAACGTCTTGCTGATATTATTTTGATTTCGATGAGCAGTAAAACGTTGACACTTTGGACTATCATTGTTGATTGTATTGTTGAATGTAGTAATTCAACAAATATTGATATAGCTTCAGAAGCGCTTCGAACATTACAAACTTTTGTTAGTTATACCTTTGTTAATTAAAAAAAAAAAAAAACTGCAATTAAACCTTTTTTTTAGATTTAAAGGACTGTTATTTCTTGATCTATAAATAAAATTGAAATTATTTCTAGCTAATCACAGCATGCCAAATGTGTGAAACTGATAGTGAAGGTGTATTATCAACAAAACTTATTGATAATATTTTATCATATTTCCCGATCGATAACACATCATTAGCTTCAACTATTGATGATGGTTTGAATATTTTATAAAAATTAAAAATTTTTTTCATGCTTTGCATTAATAGGAAATGATAATTTCAGCAATTTTATCATTTAAAATAATAAATTTTTGATATTACAAGAAGAGATTTGTCTGTAACATTTAGAATTCAAAATTTTTTAAATAATTAAAATAATTTGCTAGGATTTAAAAACTGATAAATCCAATTTCTCATGTTTTTTATTATTTTATTTTAGCTATGATAAATGTATTTTTCATATCATTTTAATATGAATTTAGTAAACTAATCGTAAAAATAGGCTGTAAATAAAATATTAGTATAAAATAGAATTTCCGGATCAGATTTCAGAAAAGCATGATAACAAACCGGATGATATAAAAGAATCGGAAATAAAACGAAATAATTCAGCGGAGGATTTGAATAATACAAATGAGGTTTGTATGACAAATCTTACATTGTTAAATTTTTCAATATTATTTCAAAACTTTTGATAATTAGTTTTTGATAATTAATTTTGTGTTTTGATAACAAAGAGATTTTTGATAATTAATTTAAGGTAACTAAAATATTGGAAAAATTGACAAAAAAATACAGAGGTGAAGAAACGAATGTGATAATTTGTTGTGATTCTACGAATAACAAAGCAGCTGAAGTAAATTTTTCATTCTTTATTTTAATATATTTCAAAATAAGTAATATTACAATTTTTATCATTTTCATATATACTGTTTTCACTTTATCATTTATCATTTCAATTATTTCCATTCAAATTATAATCTCAAAAGCTTATCATGATAATTTTTGATGGTAAGTTTTATGAATTAAATTTAAAATTTCAAAATTAAACAAATCCACAATTTTTCTTATCACGTTTTATTAACATTTTGCAATTATTGCTATTGATTTCTTAATCGATGTTTACAAATGAGTGGAAGGGATTACGAATTAAATTCGTAGAATCTAACTTGAATTTACACATGTGTTGCGCTAAAGTTAAATAAAATTTATGCATGAAAGAATAATTGATGAAAATTTGAATTGTTTGGGAAATTTTTTAGAAAGAATTAGAAACAGCTAATTGCTATATAAAGAAATTGCGGAATGCTATTCCGGAATGGTTGCAAATTAAAAGTACGATTGAAGTTGATGAAGCAATTCAAGAATTTGCATCTAATTTCTTTTCCGGTTTATTTATTTATTTTTTAAACTATAATTAGGATCTTTTTGAATATCAAAGTATCATATTGCAAGGACAATGGAATGAATAGAGATTTAAGAATGGGTGTAAAACCATTCAACTAATTTATTTTAGATTTCTTTTCGCGTCGGAATACTCTTTAGTTAATAGAAAAAAAAAAACTAAAACAAAGCTATGAAATAATCAATCACATACTTATTTCATAATTTTAAAATTTCTTTAAAATGATGGAAAATCACTATAAAATTTCAGAAAACTGTGTTTTAGGAATGTATTATTAGTAAAAGTAAATTTACTTACTTATGAAATACCTACCTTAGATTAGCATTACAATCAATAATTGATTGTTAGATTATCTTGCATAAAGTTATTATTCATATATAAATCAGGAAATAATGTTATAAAGTTACAAATTAGAAAATTTTGACAATTTCTAATCCTTTCATGCACTTTCTTCTCTATGAAGTTTCAATTATTCAATATTTTCACACGTAGCATACGTGAATAACTCATGTGAATAATGATGACATACGTGAATAACGTATGTTAATAATGCATGCGCACATGACATACGTGAATAACGTGACAGTTTCTGGATAAGATTTAAAATTTGTTACATATAACGTAAGCTTTATTTCTTAGATTTGGCAAAGAAAAAAAGCGTCCCAACATATTTATTCAATAATAATATAATTACAATTACCAAAAATAAAAATTATAGATAGCTTTTTCTGGTAGAAGTTTTCCATGTAAAATTTCATTACAGATTTTATTTCCGGTAGAAGTTTTCCATGTAAAATTTTGTTACCGAATTCATTTCCGGTAGAAGTTTTCCATGTAAAATTTTGTTACCGAATTCATTTCCGGTAGAAGTTTTCCATGTAAAATTTTATTACAGAATTCATTTCCGGTGGAAGTTTTCCATGTAAAATTTCATTACAGAATTCATGATAGCTCAAAAGGATGCATTCGAGTTATACGGTCAGAAACAATCACATTTCCTGAATTCCGATGCTATCTATCTTACTACTTATGCAGCATTAGCTGTTGTTTTTTATGAAAACAACATGGAAACTTTCAATAAGGTAAAAAAAATCTTTTTTAAATTTTCTTTTCCAATGAAAAAAAAATTTTTTTTATTATAAATAATAAAATTCCTTTAAGTTTATTTACATTTACATCTTTAAATGTTGTTATTTTAGTCCTATTCTGGCTATAAAATTATCCATTACAAGCATAATTGATTAATTGAAAATTTTTAATCAAAGTATTGCCACCCGAAAATTTTTCATAATAATAATGAATGATTGAAATACTATGATTACATTTTAATTATCTAAATTCTTTGATTTAGTTTTGGTTCATTAATGAGGTACTACGTAGTGGCTGTATTGTATATAGCAGTAATCATTGGCTTACTGCGGTATACGAAAATTTGATAAAATTAAAAGTGGAATTTCAACCTTTGGATGATACTAAGATACCACTAATAAATGTTATTGAAGGTATATTTTCATGAAAACAAGCGAAAGTTTGTTTTAAATTAAAATTTCCAAATTTCTAATTAAACAATTAACTCTCTTTTTATTCGATATTTATTACTTGTTCCTCTTTTTTTCCCTTTCATTTCATTTTCTTATTTACTTAAATACTTAAATACACCCTATATTCGAAAAACAAGTTGAATTCATTAGTGTCGACAACGGTATCTGATTGTAGAGTAATTGCACATTTCACAGAATTTAAGTAAAAAAATTTAATCCTCATTTCGTGATTAAAATTTGAAATTAATTTCAGATTATACTGGGCGCAGCTCTCAACGAATGAGTGATGTTACACGAATACAGCAAGTGTTTACTAAACAGAGTAAACATTCTCTAGCTGGTATGTTTGTTACTGGAAATTTTTAATTTCATTTATTAAAATTGAATTAATCTTTTTGCAACTTGCAAAAAATTTAAATTTTATTACAGAAAAAGACAATAAACAATATCTGATCAAATAGTTATCCTCAATACTCTATTTTGAAAATGAATAAAATTTCGAGTATGTTATAGAAATCAAAAACTGCTATTAATGAATTAATTGGAAATGAATTAAAAATTTCAGCTTGTAAAGCATATCGATGGCTTTTATTGGAAAATTGGAATAAATTGCTAACAGCGCCATCAAAGTTACTTTCCGTGCGCAATAAGCAACAACGCATTATTCGTCCAAAAGCCGCCGAAGCATTTGATCAGGCCATATATACGTTATTAGCTTTGGCCAAGCTTTGTACTGCATTAGGCTTGTTTTATAATTCAATTTATCTATAGCGAAATTTTTAAATTTTCATCATTACTCAAATTAATTTTGAAATTGACAAAACGAATGCTAAAAATTATTCATACTTAAAATCTTTTATGATTTCACATTTTCTCTAAAAAAGGAATTAAATTTTAATAAAATACCAGTTATAAATAATTAACATAAATAAATACCGATTATAATTAATAATGATTTTATGGTTTATATGATTATAATTTAACTTCCAGAAATATTATTTCAATTTAAATTTCTGTGTTTAATTTAACTTTTACTTCAACTCCAACTTATTTCATCATTTTACTTTACTTTTCATTGTTTCATTTTGCAAAATTTGAGCTTTTATTTTAGTTTGCTGATTCATTTAATTTCCAAACGTTTATGTTTAGGTCTGGAAGAACGTAATCAATTAATCATTGAACGGCTTGTCACAGCATCATGTCCACTGGATGAACTGAGAAGTTTTGCAATTCAGGAAAAAATAGATTCCGGTACGGAACGACTCAATCGATGGCCATTACGGAAAGGTGATGTCATCGCAATGCAAACTATTTTAGATATTGCTATTGATTGTGGACTTCGTACATCAAAATGTTGGAGTGATATTATCAGGTAATTTAATTATTAATAATTAAGTACAATAGTTACACTTATTAATTCATTTAATTAATTTTAAAATATTGATATAATAAATAATTAAGATTGGAATGAATATTATAAAAACTATTCTAGCAATTTTTTAAATTAAATTTTCTAATTTCTAGTTCCAATTATTATTTTAATGACAAATTAACTAATTAATTTCATATTATCAGGAGGAATCGTAACAGAAATTTTGTTATCAAATTTGCAAATATAATTTTAGGAGAGAATATGCTTTTTTTTTCCTCTTTCATTTAATGAAATTTTATTTATAGATGCACAGAGTATATTTGCGAAGTGGAGAAATATTTTTTTGGTATCATAAGTCAAGATCAGACCTGTTGGATGTCACCTGTTTCTTTTAATGGTGATGCTATTGATAAGGTACAACATATTGATGATATCTTATCAGGTGATAGTAACGACAACCTTAGCGGTCATACAGCTTGTCGAATTCTTCAATTCTTGATGTCAACAGTAAATAGGTAAACATTAACAAATGAGTAAATTACTTAATTATATAAAATTCAACAAATTTGATAAGTTAGCTTGAGAAGAATCTAAATTTGAATGTATTTTGCACTCGTCATTTTTATAAAAATAAAAGCTAAAATGTACAGTTACTGTAATTTTTTTTCCTTCAGATTCACTGTCTTTTGATGTTTCCATAAATTATTAAAAGTATTGACTAGGTAATTGGAAATTTTTAAAGTACTATCAATTTCAATTAATCTATTAAAGTACTTTTCAAATTCTAATCTATTTGCTGTTGAATTTTTAATTTTTAATTAGAATTTATGACAAAATTTTGGTTATTAACATTAAGATAAACTTAAAAAGGTATGAATAATTAAAGCAAAATGAATAGCTATCGATTGATTGCTCAGTTTGTTCACTTTATTTCTTCTTAATTAATTATTTTTATTTATTTTAGCATTTAATTCAGATTTTATGAGCGTGTTGGCAAGGAATTGAATTTGTCATCGCTCTGTGAATTAATGCAAAATTTGGTGATAGCTAGTGAAAATTGCCAATACTACGTGAATTCGCAAAAATCAAATTCATTAGCTGATCCAACAGTAATCCTAGGACGAATATTTGCCATCTCAACGACACTTTCAACTAGGCCTCTAATTCATACAATGAAAATTTGGCCTAAAGTAGCACATTATATAGTTCAGGTTGATAGCATTTTATTTAAATTTTCACTTTTTGGCAAAATCCTAGATGCAATTCTTTTCATTAAATTAATCTTATTAGATATTAGGTATCGGTCAATGATTTGAATTTTTGTTTTTTCTATCATTTTTTCATTTCCATTTTTTTTTTTTTTTGAAACAGTGATGTGTTTATTCATTTTCTACTACTACTAGTCAGATAAATCAGTCGTATGTCTTGTGAAAGAGAATTAAATCTTAATTTCTAATCATAGATCTTATACGATATTTCTTGTTATACAAATTATTAAGATTTCAAATTAAATTTAATTTTACATTTGTTGTTTTTAACAATTATTGTTGTTGCAGTGTGCTTCTCTACGTAGTGATGGAAAATTGAACTTTTTTGCAATCGATGGTTTGGGTATTTGTATAGCAAAATTAATGATTAATGAAACGAATGGTTTTTGCTATAATCAACTCATTTTTCAACCATTACAGGTTTAAAATGCAAAATTGTTTTAAGATTATTTAAATTAATTTTTGAAGTTATTTCTATTCATAGTTAAAACTTTTTCAAATGCTTTTGAGAGAAAAAAGAAACTAAAATAAAATGAAATAATATTTAAATTCTTTTACTTATAATAATTTTTCCTATCTTTTGAATATTTTTTAATTTTTGTATTTGTTTTATATCGGTTTTTTTTAGATGTCTACAGCTAATAAAACAATGACTTTATTTTCAAAATCATATTTGCTCATATAAACATGGCAAATTTAAAATTTTTGGAGTTTTTAAAAAAATTGCAGAATATTCTTTGTGCCGAAATGTGCTTGGAAGAATCACAGGAACAGATTGTCACACTGTTAGCAACATTTGTGCATTCACATGCAAATATGATTGGTTCCGGTTGGAGACCGTTATTTAGTGCTTTGAAAGCATTACGAATTGAAAATCATTCAGGTATGCTTGGAACTACTGTAATTGTCACCTGTTACTAATTAACTCTTCAAATTATCCAATCAGTAAAATGGCAGATAGCTTTAAATTAAACAGTACCAGCATTTGAGTAATGCCAACTGTTTTAATTAATTTATGTCTTAATTAAGTTATCGATTATTGTTTGAAAAAGGATAACTCAATGAAATAGAATTTTTTTAGATATTTGCTTACCTGAAATTTTACAATCACTAATTTATTTATTTTTTTTTTCTTTGATAACTGTATCACAAATATAACAAATAGAAGTGATAATTGTACTAGCAGAATGAATAATTCTTTCCACAAATTTTTTCTTCTCTTCCGATTTTAAAATACCTTTTCAAATTTGAATTCTTTTTCCATACTAATACATTAAAGATTTGCTAACATTGATTAAATAGTAATTTTTTAGTATTTTTAAACTTCAAAAATTAGAAATTTTATTTATAATACAAAATTTAAAGATGAAAATTTTGATCTAATTTTATTTCTGTGAAATTTAATTATATTTTTAATCCCTAATTTATTTCTTCAGAATCAGAGAATAATGCTGGCGATATAATTGCAATATCATCAGTTCAAGCAACTGTACTTGACATTTTCTCAGCATATCTTAATATTAAAAATACAAATATTTTAATAGCGACAGCTTTAGATTATATTGCATGCGTCTTGCAATATCTTCATTCTACAGGATTTGGTAAATTTTAAACATTTCCAATAATAGTAATCAAAATTGAAATTAACTTAATTTAAGTAATTTAGCAGGAAATGGAAGACTGAAAGATATTTTAGATAATAATACTACGAATAAGTAATCTCTTTGATTTCCAGGTGTAATAAATGAAAAGAAAGGAATTTTCTTACTTTTTGTTTGATATAAATTTAGCTTAAATTTAGCCAGTCAATAATTCTGTTTGAGATTGTTCAACTGATACTTCTAATGAGAGTAAAGTAAAGATTTGATAATGAGATATTATTAGTATTATTAATAGAAATTAATGGTAGTGATAATGATAACAAAAATGTTATTAAGCAAACACTTTATCCAGTTATTAATTTGTTGTGTAATTAATCATTAAATCATGAAGCTGATTAGTTTTCAATAATTAAGTTATCAAGTTATTAAATCATCAAATTGTTAAGTCATAAAGCAGTCAAATCGTCAACTTTTAAGGCGTCAAATTACTAAATTATCAAATTAAGTTTTTAAACTTTTAAGTAATTAAGGCTGTATGTTATTGAGTAATTATCGAAATAACATTAGCTGTTAAATAATCGAATGCAGTTATTCAGTTTTTTAGTTTCGTTGTTCAGTTGTTATCATGTTATTTAGTTAAAAAGTTACTGATTAGTTTTTAACGATTAAATTAGTTGGTTTTTAAGTTCCTGAGTCTCCAAGTAGTAAAGTTTTCGAGTTACTGAGTAAGAATATGACAAAAATTATTAAATAGTCAAAGTTATCACATATTTCGTTATCAGAGCGCCGCGTTTTAGTTATCAAGTTATGAAGTTATTAAGGGATTAGTTTTCAGTTATTTATTCAGTTTTTAAATACGTTTTAGAGTTTTTAATTCAGGTTATCAGGTTTTCAAGTGATATTTTCAAATTTTCAGATTGTTTTCAAGCTGTTAAGTAATAATGGAATTTTTTAATAATCAAAAATTATTTAGTTACTCAGTTTTCAATTTATTAAATTGATTAGTTATTGTATTACTAGTTAATTATTTAGTTACTAATTTCATCCATCGAGTTTATGTGATTAAGTAATAATAAAAATAATGGCAGTAAAGTAAGTACCCAGTTAAAAGTATTCAATGTTTATTATTATTCGAATATTAATTATCAAGTTATTATATTCATTGCTTCATATGTCATGGTTATTATTAGGTAGCAAGTTACCCATGATCAGGTTATTTAGTCGACAAGTTATTAAGTTATCAAGTTTTCAAATTATTAAGTACTCAGCTTACTGGATAATATTAAGGCAATTTGCCAAGCAATCAAACAAAGTTATTCAGCTCTTTGATTATTCAATTATTAATCTATCAAATTTTCAAGTTTCCGACTTCTTAAATTCATTAGTAAAAGAATAATAATAAATAATAATGGTAATAATAATAAATAATAATAATAACAAAATGAAAACAATAATGAATGGGAATAAATATAACGGTATTAATGATAATGATAATGATGACCGTATTCGTGTGATTAGGAAATTCTTCAGGTTATCAACTTAAATATCCTAAACGATAAGCTTAATAACCGAAGGACCGTTAATTTTACTATGTAAACATCATATTTGCTTTTAAAGCTCATAACAAATTATACGAATTTTAGTTTAAAATTTAAATCTATTTATATCACAGAAACGATTCCATCATCCAATGTAACGATGGCTTCAGTAGCTTTACAAAATTTGTTAAAAATGGAACGAATGCTTCATAATCTATTTGATTCGGCTGATTGTAGTGATCAACATTTATTGCAAAGGTGTTTTTTGTTTTTTTTTTTTCTATGAAATTAAAATAAAATTTGAAGGAAATGAAATTTCAGAAAAATTTGATGTGTTTTGTTTTATTAATAAAAATAGTACATACTACTAAATCGTTCGCTATAAATAATATTTGCAAAAATTTTTGACACGCAAAATATTTTTGTCACAAAGATGAAACGATGACATATTGCAAAATGGTTTTATCCATTGTTTATATGCTAATATTTGAAATATTTTATGCAATTACGATTTGTTCACTTTTTTTTTTTTAGATTAACATTACGTGAACGAACGCAACATTGCATTGATCGATACTCAAATATATCATTTTTGATGGAACCATTGTCAACTGTCCTCATTGAAGAACCATTCTTTCTTGATATTAAACAAAAAATTCCACCAACTGATCTTGATCGTTTACTTGAAAGTTTGTTTCATTTTCTTATCTCTTTTTTTTTCATTAATTTATTCATATTTCTGAATGATGAATTAATTTATTAAATTTACTTTAAAAAATTCGAATACATAAATTTAGATTTTGAAAGAATTAATTTTTGAATGAATGAATGATATGTAAAATTTGTTAGCACCAGAATTAACCATACCTTGGAAAAATTATACGGCATCAAGAAGAAGTTGTACTGAAGTTTACTTATCGTTATTGGAAGGTCTTATAGCTGTTACCTTTGTTTGTCCTGCATCATTACAATCAAATTTATTGCGAACTATCGCTGAATTGATCAAAGAGCAAGTGGATACTAAATTTGGTATACTTTTACAACTATTTCATACTATTAAAATTTTAAATCATCAATTTTTTCATAATTTATTTTTCAATTATAGAATTTGTTTAATGTCATGAAAAAAATAAATAAATTAAAATTGTAGAAATATTTGAGACTATTAATAATATTTTTAGTTTTTTGATTTTCTAGGTATTAATTTCGGTGCATATGGTTTATCAATTCTTGTTTTTCCAATGTTACAACAATGGATGCGTAAAGATGCGGTAAAACATGAGAATAATTTGAAACAAGCAATTGGATTGTTTACAGAAATTGTCAAACAATATTTAATACAAACTGAAAGTACAGTAAATTTTCGAAAAATAATCCTATCATTTATTATAAATTAAAATTTTCTTTTCCTTTAATTTCACAGTAATTCTAGATTTTAACAATTTGATGCAAAAAATTTGAAGAAAAAATTTGCGAATAATCTGAATGCTTTTTTTTTCTTTTGTCATTTAGAATGTTAAATGTATTTATTTGTAATAAAACATTTGTAATAAAAGATTTATTTTTTAGATAATCCATGGGTTGATCGAATACTTTTTGATATGTTAATTTTATTAACGGAATGTATTACGTGTGCTACGAATCGTATTTCACGCTTAGGTTACGCATGTTTAAAATTTCTGATTAAATCTTCCATTCATTCATTAACAACCGAAAGATGGACAATTATCATACGGTCATTATGGAATGCAACGTAAGTTAGATCCAAAAAAAAAACAAATTTCAACTCTTTTAATTTTTGTAAATTTATTCAGTTTCTGTAAAGTCAACTTTTCCTTGCAATACTTAAATTTTGGAGGTCACACACGATTTAAGATATATTTTAGGAATATAACTAATATATGTAGTACATAAAAGTTAATATTTAGGTTTCATTTTTGTTATTACATTTTTTTCTTCAAAAAAAAATTTTTTTTAAAACTTGAAACATTTTAATAATTTTTGCATTTTTCAATAACCAATAATTTGTAAAAAAAATTTCATATTTCTAAATTATTTTGAAGTATCAAATTTTTACATTTTAGAAGTTTAACTTTGGCACATCTGCGATTTTTAATGCAATACTATGTCGTTGATTCAAATGATCCAAACGGAGACTTTGGTAATGTTTGTATAGCTGCTATCGAAAATTCTAATTTTTCATGTGAAACGTTACTATTAGCTCAACAGGTAAACTTAGTTCAAAATATGTTTCATTAAATTAAATGTGCAATAATTTATTTCAAATTTGTATCAATTTAATTCTCAAAGCTTATTTTTGTTTTATTTGAATAGAAGTATTGTTGTTTTATTATTACTAATTATTATTATTAATTACTAATTATCGTTTGTCATTACTACTCCTATCAATTATTTTTTTTTTTTGAATAATGATTAATTATCAAATTATTTCAATACAATTCTAATTCTATTTCATTCTATCCTTGAATCATAATTGACTTTAATTGTAGGTCTTTTTGATGGATGAACAGATCAGTTCAATAACAGAACCAGAGGAAACGAAGAAACGTGAAGTGGTGCTTTGTAATAACGATGGAACAGAACAAAGGTTTGTAAACTAATTTTCAACCTTAATTAATCAATATTAATTTAAAATGTTGAAATTTCAGGATTGTTGGTGATGAACTGATTAGCATCCTTAACAGCCATTATTGTATTTTGGAATTAATTGGTATCTTATTATTAAGTGGGATCGATTTGCCAGTAAATGCACAAACTGCTGCATTTTTGAAGAAATTTGATGAGCAAACTGAAAGTGACAATAAATGTTGGCTTTTGTCTAATCTTCTCAATTTTGATAATTTCTCAAAACATTTTAAAAGTAAAATATCATATTTCAATAAATTTTGCTTTAAAAAAAAATCAAAAAATAGAAAAAAAAAATTTTTTTTTTTCAGGTAATTTGCATAAGCTATCATCGGATGATATTACCATTCTGTTTCACTGTTTAGATGGATCATTTTTAGTTGCAAGAAATTTTGATAAGCGTTTAGGCTTAAAAATGCTTATCCAAGGATTATATGACTTTCCTGTACTTCCAAATTTATGCAAACAAGCAATTTTAGCTTGGACAATACGTTCATTAGCAATGTATGAAATAGTGCGAAAATGTCCACTGAAAAAGTTTGTATTTATTATTTATTCTTTCTTTAAGTTAGCCATTTTTTTTTTCTTTCAAATTAATATCTAATTATTTTTTTATTTCGAAGGGAAGAGAGATGAATAGTTAAGAAGTGAAAAGTAGAAAAATATTATCGGCTAACAATAACCATACTTTTTGGCTTCTTTTGCATCACAAATATTTTATAATTCAAAAAAAAAAAATTCTTTTTTATTTCTTTTTAAAGTAATTTTACAGAGAAACAATTGTTGAATATTTATTGTCATCAAATGGAAGTATAAAAGATGACAAATATTATATCAAACAATTTCAATTATGCCATCGTGAAGTATGCATGTATTTATGTTGTTTAGAGAAAAAATTATCAACAGAAGCACTACGTCATTTGGCTATTTCACATATTACTCCGGTTGGTATGTTAAAAAAATGAAAATTTTGTTATATTAAATTTCGTTAAATTTTAAACTGATCAATATTTAAATAAATCTATTCCATCTAAAATGAATTCTCAGAGTACCTTAAAAAATACGACAATATCATAAGAATATGAAATAGATATATAAAAAAAAAAAAAACTACTGGAAAATCTTTAATTTGTATTTTTGAAATTAAATTTATAATTTTTGATTTTTTTTTTTGAAATTTCAGCAAATTACTCTCATCCGTAACGATGCAATGGATGAAAATTTATACAAATTGGTATCTTCTGAGCAAACTACTGAAATCATTTCTGATTATAAACGTTCAAAATTTGCACAAACATTAGTACCACCAACAAAACGAGGTAATCCATTTAAGAATGATAACGAACGACAGCAAACCATTGCAGAGGACAAACTATTTCTCTCTGTAAGTTATATATTAATAATTTAAGATAAAATTTCTCTAACATCTTCTTAATTAGAATAAAAAAAAAAAGTTAATTAAAGTAACAGAATAAAAGATTCTTTTATTTTTAATTGGAATATAATCTCTTATTATGGAATAGGAAATAGTTTAAGCATGAAATTTATATAACTAAGCTGTGATGTTTAGCACTAACTAAATTACAGACGTAATAAAAATTCAAGCTAAAAATTTCCCAACATCTTATTAATTAGAACAAAAAAAATTAATTAATGTAATTCAATTGATAAGGCTATATCCCTACAATTATCTCTGTTACACTTCCATTTTTAAAGAATTAAACCAAAAAATTTTCAAAACATCACCTGAAATCTCTTCTTATGGAAATTAATACTACAGCTAAAAGTAAGCCAACATATTAAATTCCGCTTTTCATCCTATCTTAATCTTACTTTTATTAAGCTGTAATACTTTCACTATCTAATTTAAAATGAACACTTGTAGGATAGCGAAATACGATGTTTCGCATGGACTGAAATGTCTTTGGCAATCTTCGAAGCATTCTTACATGAAGAAAGTGAACAAATTGAGAAATTCTTACCTATAATTTATGAAAATGCAGCAATACTTATATCCGGTTCATCTAATCTGCGAGTGCGTGAATTTGCTGGACAATTCCTCCGTTTGCTCTCAAAATTTCACCGCTTCTTATAACTTTTACCTAGTGCTTTTTATTCTCAAACTTAAAGATCAAGTCTTTCATATGAATTTCAAGTGAATTAAAATTTTCAAGCTAGTTCCAGATTTTAAGTATTATTGAATTTGATGGATTTAAACTGTTATGATCAAGTGATATAAAATTCCGAGTTATCCCATGCTTCAATATGTTACAAGAAATAAAAGCAAATAAAATTAATCAAATTTGCACAACATGACTGAGAGCTTTGACGTGTATTTTAAGAATGAACGCCAAATTATTTATTAAAGAAAAGGAAACAAATATTTGAAAAATCATCAACAACAACAGAATAAAGTTATCCTAACATTTCACGCTTCCTTCCTCGTCTTTCGATTTCCTCAAGTTTTTTACTAACTGAATCATACTGTTTCCTGTTGAATAATTCATATCCTTTCATAATACTATCGAAGAAGAATTTCGCTTCAGAATGTGTACTTAAGATAGCTCGTTCCAATACATACAAATCAACACCTTTACTTTCCACTGTTGCATTACCCTGTATAAAATTATTTTATTACTAGATCCCTTGTTTTCGGTTTTTTTTTAAATTCTGTTGAAAACTGCCAAAATACCGATTAAATTCAACCGAATTTTGCTGTTTTTTCCTAAATTAAAAAACAAATTTCGAAATATTGGAAACTTTCATTTCATTTTTTTTTTTTGGAAAACTTTCAAATTCATTTTGCAAAATTGTATGGCTCGGTTTATGTTCTCACTTTGTAACTTCTGTTTTTAATAAAGTATTCAATAAATAACTTGATCAATATTTGAATATTAAATGTGCTAAAATTAAATTTTTGTCCATAACTTATGGAAATATAGCAGGACTTATAACTTTATATAATTTTACCTCAGCAAGGCCAAAATCAATGAAAACAATCATTTCGGGATTTCCATTTCGGAGAAGCACATTAGACGTTGTCAAATCACCATGCATGATACCACCAAGGTGTATCCTTGCTATAATTTGACCTAATCGAATACCAAAGTCGGTAATTATTTCCTGAAATATGTCATTACTTATCGCCATTCTATTTAAACTAACTAGAAACAATCAATCAGAAAATATGCAAAATCAGTCAGCTGAATTCGGAAAAATGGAAAAAATTAGGGGAAATTTTCTTTTCAAACTTCAGAAACGAAGATAAATTTGATATACCTTAAAGTTACTTTTATTCTTAAAATCTTCAATGAATTGTCGAGCAGTAATATCACTGGTAATCTCTTCCATAATAAAAGAATTTCGATCAATATTTACAAAGTATACCGTAGGTACGTCAATTCCCATCTAAATATAATCTAATTTTATTAGGAAAAAATAACTTATTGACCTTCAGATGCAAAACACCTTACACTTTTATCATATCCAATAAAAGGAAATATATTTATATTCTTTATTCAGAACACCAATACAAAGATTCTCAACTAACCGTTTTACACTTATACAAAGCATTTAGTTCAGCTTTCATACGCTCTTTCGTTAATATTAAATCCAACGATGGATGCCTGAAATAGTGCCATCTAATTTCAAAATCTTGATCAAAAGTGATATATTTTAGATAATAAAAATAAACTCCCTAGACCAAGCTCAATTTTTTCATAAAAAACTCTCCTTAAACTAAAAAAGGTTGAAAATTCTATAAAAATTGACCGTTCCGTCAAATAGGTATTTACTTTCTCTTTCATACCTGTAGGTTTTAACGAATCGTTCTTTCATAACTGCTCTCCGGCCAAAATAGATACAACGATATAAGCAAGCCTCAGCTCCCTGTTTAAATGGTTCGGGAATGATCGAGTGCAATGCTGCATCAACAATTTCATCTGTTTCATCCATCGAAAATTACCTAAAATATAATTCTAAGAGTATTTTCCAAGTAATTAGACCGGAATACATACAACCATAATGTTTAGAAGTCATCTTCCTTCAAAATGTTCGTAATGTTTATATAGAATTGTCGGCTGATTCTTCGACTTAAAGTACCGAAAACCCTTGAAGCATTGAGAAAATACGCATCTATAAATAAATTCTCTTAGAATTTCTTTTTGCACCGGTAATCTGGTCCACAGTACCAACTTATCCACTGTAGTAGGAAGACACCATCAATATAGTTTTGGTAACAAAGAGAAACTGAAAATCAATACCTTACGAGAAAGAGCTATTAGAAAATTCAATGCTAAATAAATTCGGTGATACAACAGTATGTTAAAGATCAAAAAAAAAAATACATAAATAAAAATAAAACCCAATTCCAGATAAATACACCGCATATTTCTGAAGTTTTATATAGGCACTGTCAAAATATGCCATTTGGTAACACAGTTGTTGCAGTAATCAAGAAAACACCTGAGATTTAATATTCAAACTGGTGGACCGAGGAATTTTAGTATCTTCCGGGAGTAAATAATCAAGGATTCACAATGACAAAAGTGAAAAAATAAAAATATTTCATTCAAATAATTTTATTTCATTATAAAAGAATCACAACAATAATACAGCATTAATACAACCATCATTTTCAGGGCAATTTGTTACTTGGGCATATTTTGCCCACACTACTTTACCACCTTGGGTAACCACACCAAGTTCTGATATATTTACCTGAAATTTATCATTCAAAGATTATTAAACAGCTGTGTAAACATTTGGAAAAAAAATATATTGGATGTTAAATAATAATCAAACACTATAATATCAACAAATAATAGGAAAGTGCTTTCTAAATAAATTTTCATGCAAAAGTTAATTTCGATTCTGCGACTTAAAAATGAGATTACTTTGACAAGTAAACAAATGCCAAGCATTGAAATTAGAAAAGTTACTTCAATAATGGTTCCTTTTGTAATAACTCCCAGTGATGTGTATAGTGAGGAAGAAGGGTTTTTCTTCACTCCAACAATAGGTAATTGAAATGTAGTTTGTAACTCAGGATGTGTTACATGAGCCTATAAAAAAATCGTATTTACATTTAAGCTACTTTTACTGGAAATTCAGTTAAAAAAAAAGGTCGAGAAAAAAATGAAAATATTAATTTGTAGAAATACATATTACAATTTTTTCTTTCCTGATGTTTTTCGTAAACAAGTTTCTAATGAACAATTTTCCTAGGATAACAGAGAACTAGTGAAAAGGAAACTTCTGGTATGAAGACAAAATCACTACGACGAGAAAAGTTTACCTTTTTAAATCGCAAACCCATCGGTCGAATGAATCGTTCAAATTTCGCAGGCTTTCTCGTAAATGATTCACCAACAAAAGTAACTTTTGTAACCATACGTTTCCATCCTTTCCGACGAGTTTTACCAGTTTTCACTACTTTGAAAGCTTCTGCATCACTCACTGCTTTAACTGTTGGTATAGGTACTTGGTATTTACCCTAGAAAACAATTCTTCAGATAAGCTTTGAAATAGTGAAACACTTCAGTCGATTTGCCAGGAGCCTTTCAAGATTTCTCTAGACTAACAGAGAAATAAACTGTGAAGATTACTAAAGTAACATCTCCGGAACATCTGGAAGTTTGCAACTACTATAAAAATTATAATCGAATAACTGAAATGAAATGAAAAACAGACACAATGGGGTTATTCACATACCGCCTTTTCTTTTCGTTTCTGCTTGATCATTGATGACAGTACTTTACCGGTTGTTTGTTGTTTCCTGTCTAGCAAATATGCTGGTACTACACCTCTTTCAGGTTCTTCACTTGTTCCTGTTTGCTTTTTCTCCTCATGTTGTCGTATCAACCGCCGCATTTCTACCTAAAAAAAATAAAACCGGATTTTTCAACAGTTTCTAACTTTAAGATCAGAATTTGAAAATGATGAACAAACAAACCTTCTCAGCATACCGTTTTTTGTGATACAATTTAGCCTTGCGACCACGGATTTTCTTCGCATATTGAGAATGTTCATGTCCAGCTCGAGCATTACGTTTCCTTCTGCAATGAGTACAAAAACAGATAGTGTGATCAAACCAAAGTGTAGGAAAATATTTTTTTTTTAAATATAACTACCCAAAAATTCCTAGAAGTTTTTAATTTATGTTGTGTTTTCATAATAAAGACAACAATTTTATACGATCATCAATGCTTCTATGGACAGTTTAAAAATATTTGTATATGAGCAACTGGACTACGTTGAATAGGAGAATATGTAGAAAATGGGAGAATCTCTATTTATCGATCTGGGTAGGTATGATACACAACTGTAATAGGAAAGATCTGGAACTATCCACAACTAAACTCGAAACAGAGGAAATCGTAAGCAAATAATAATATGTATAAATTCCTCACAATCTTTCCTCATAATCCAATCGACGTCCATGACGTTTACGATGAAGCTCAATATGCTCGTTTTGTGGCTACAAAGGAAATGACATAATACTTCAGTTTGTACTGTATACAGGGAAAAATTTTTACTTTTGTAAGTGTTTAAATTGATAATCTCTGTAATAAAATATAATAACAAAAGCATGATTTTGCTCTACTAATAGCAGAAAGGAACATGTTTCACAGTGCCAAGTATCAGTGTTTAAAATGTGTTCACATCCAAGAAATACCCTCGAAAAATGTATGTATGAGGCTACTGCCATACCACAGAAAATAAACAAACAAAATCGCAAAACTCGAAATGACCTACCATGGCGAATAAAAATTGTAATCATACACAAAACAATTTTAAGTAAACCTGAAAAGAAAAATAAATTCCAGAACAAATTTCATAATAAAACATGGAAACCCAACACCAATACCATCTCAAAAATTTAGGCAAATAGTCATCAGTTTCTGTATGAGTCACTTTCGATAGCTGCCATCAAATAGAGGGACAACTAATAGAAGACATTTGAATATATCTCCTTCATCATCCCAATTGATTCCGGACCGAGAAGCTACACATCTCAGCTTTTGCTACGAGATTCTGAGATTCTAGCCAAGTATAATGATGAAATTTGAAATTACTCGAAAAAGAATCACTTGAACTGTGCAGCAGAAACGACTAGTTCAGAGATCAAAAAAGCACAAACACTTTGAATGTTTTATTGAACCGTTTACAATTCGATAACACAGAAATATTCAAATCAATTGGTATTTCGGTTAAAAAAAAAAAAAAAAAAAGTACACACTTAATAGATCTAACTAATTCACAATGCTTTAATTCACCTTATCCTTTAATTCAAAGGAAAAAATTACATTTGTGTGCTTTTTACCTTTTTACATATACCCGAAAAATTGACCCAAAACTATATTATAATTGGCGAAAAGCTAAAAAAGTAATCAAAACAAAAACCTACTGTGTGTCTTGGAATTTCTACAAATTTACGGATTACCCAAAATTTTGATATTATACCATTAAAGCAAAAATTCCTTTCAAGGCAATAGCTCAATTTATTCGACCTTTTCCCCTTCCTAGTTCTCAACAAATACAATTTACTAATGATTCTTGAACATCCTTCAAAAGAATGCTAAAAAACTGGGATTCTAAATCAAACACAGGAAGTGTGACTGAAAGCACTCTTATAAAACCGGAATTCTGTAATTAAAATAGTTGAAGAGACTTTTTCTTTTTCCCTATAATAATTGAAAAAAAAAAAATCCTAACAATAATATAAACATTTTCTTCTTCCTACCACCCCAGCTGTTCTAGCACAGCAATCGAATTCATATAAAACCACCTCTCTTCTCTTTTTCCCCACAACAGGAATCAGTTGAATATTATAAAAAACCCGCCTACTTACAAAAATCCCAAATAAAAACACCCACTTTCTTATATCGTCCAATGCACTGGCTTAAAAGCACTAGATTCTAGTAAAAAATTTGGCATTTATTCGAAAGAAACTGTATCGACAGACTAATATCACCGAATGAAACTTGACTATTTACTACATCCTAACTTAAGCGGAAATATGATTAAGCACTGATCACCATACAATCTCTTACCACAGTCTTTGTCCCTCCCCATTCACTTCGGTGATTTCCAGAAATCCATTCCACTGTTGAACAGATTCATGACCTACCTAAATCCTCGAAACTGAAACATAAAAAATGACCCCTCTCATTCGTTTTCATTCTGCCCTTCCGTAATTTTTCCTTTAATTCGTACTATCAGTGAGGATTCACCAGAGATAACGATCACAGAAAAAGTAAAAACGATGGATAATGAAGATGAAAAAGGAAGCATTTTCAAAAGAAAGTGATCACAAACACCAGTCTGCAGGCAACGAAAGCATTATTATGAGCGGAAGATCTTTTTGTAAGGAAACTCCGTTGGCGAATGACGTCGTTTACGCCGCCGATGAACCTGACGTGATAAAAAACTGTTCAATTCGGTATCACGCTGTGGGCAGGCGACATTAGCAGGAATACACAACGCCTGAAATTAACCAGCTCAATTTCCTCCTTATTAGCATAAGAGTGCAATCCGTAACAAGCCGGTTTGTTTCAGATAGCAAAGTACGCCATAACTTATGCTATAAAAAATAGGTATAAATAAGCCATGTATCAGAATACTTTTTTTTTTCTTGTTCTATAAAAAGAGAATAAAAAAGAGCATTTTAATGGCTACAATTGCCCATTAAACAACAAGGATAAAAAAATTACCAACCTGTTGAAAGAATGAAACTGCTGGACTGTCAGTTTGTTCCGGAGTTGGACTCCGTGAAGAATACCCGTATTCCGCAGCACAAACAATTTTTGATAATAATTTCCAGATATCATCAAGAGAAACTCCATTATAACGACGCAAAGCATAAATTTCACGTGCTAGAGTTTGCCTACCCGCTATAAAACCTGAAAATAAATTCCATGGAATATCCATTTGAAATATGTTTCTACCAATTTGCCTCACACCATATGGTATTGCAATATTGGGAATAAATGTTAACACATGAGGCTTCGTATATAAGAGTTGTTTCTATTTAAGAACGGTTGATATACAACCCAACGGCATCAACTTTACTACTCTGTCTAGCAAATCGATTTTTTTTCCTCCTGTTAAAAATCTGTTTCAAGAAATTTCAAAATAAGAAATACTACGACAAAAATGAGTTCAATCAAAAAGATGCATCAAACAGTGGAAAACCACTTCTTTCTAGTAAACTATCATATGTCTGACATGCAGCTATGTTAGAGTTGCAATATACTGAGAATGTTATAACTGATTTTCAGGAAAAGTGGTAAAGTACCTCGATCATATGCCTTTTTCTTATGTTCGATACCACTTTTATAAAGTTGGGTAGTGGATGCAGCAGCTGTTTGCATTGCCTTCCATGATGGATTTCGATACAGAAGTGTGACCGACTGGGCACAACTCTCGAAATCGTTCCATAATAAATCATCACCTTCATCATCCGAACGTTTACCACCACCTTCGTTCATTAAGAACCCTAACCGCTACCACCGGAAATCTGCAATAATGAAGGTTTTCATCTTCTGAATGAGTCAATTTTAGATATTCTGGTTTTGAATTATCGAAAACATCAATCGAAAAAGCCTCAAAAGTACAGTTATATCGTTTATGTGTCGTAGATATTATAGACAAAGAAAGAGATCAGGGGATTTCCTAACTTTTAAGTATTCAATTTGTAATCGTAGACCTAAAATCTACAATTGAAAAATTTTTAACACTAAAGAACAACCCATAAAACACTACTGCTATGGATATGTAAGTGACAAGAAGTTTTTTGCCTTAATTACATTATACAGAGAGAGTTTCTCGAGAATTCCTTACCATTCTATTCTATCAATAAACGAAAACTTATTTTGATTGAAAAAATAGAGTTAAAATATCTACAACTCTTACGCTGGTGAAATTACTTGCTTTGAAGGAAAGCAATACTTGATATGATAGACAGATTCAGCAGCGAAATAGCTAAATGCTAAGAAATACAATTAAGCGACCTGTATTTAAATTGAAACAATCAAAAATTTATAACGGTTAAATTATGTTATATAATATATCACAGACCAATCGCCTAAAATAATCAGAAAATTATTCCTATGTTGATAAGCTTTGAACTTATAAAATTTGTGTATAATGGCACACATGATGTGCACCTATGTTCTCATGAACCCAATAAAAATCTAAAAACTGAGTTGTTCAAATTAATGAAATGTACAGTCATAAATTTCAGCTACTCAACTTAAATAATTGATCTCCAAAGCTAAATTCGATTATCAAAGTTTCAAATAAAAACTCAAATCATATGTATCTCAGTGCATCGATAGTGAAAATAATACGATTCCTATAACTCTCACTTCAGCATGAAACATCTTTCAGTAACGTAAATAAGTAAATATGGACATTATACCCAAATATTATAAAGAAAAAAAAAAACATCGCGTAATATTTGCATCTTAAAAAACCTTAATATCGAAAAGAGAAAAATCTACGACTTAAGAAGCGAATATTCCTAAAAAAGCATCGTGCCACCATTCCAAGATGGCAAACTCTTGGAAACTCCAAAGCAGCAACTAACCTATCCATATATTCGACCTGCTTCCGATAATTGTTGGAAACTCTCGAGAAGCACCTCAAATCACCTTTAATCTTTACACCTGCTCCATACCACTACATTTGTAATGCGGCCCGAATACCCGAGACGCCATGCAATAACCAGAACTTCTCCTACCTGAAGTTACCCGTACCCCGGGAAGAGTTCTTTATAAGAAGACGCAGTTGTTCAGTACACTATGGGGAATTTTTTGGTGTGATAGTTGAACAATGCGGCTCGGCCGAACAAACGCACTGCAGATTCTTTGTCCGTGAGAAGAAATTCAGAATTTTTTAAATCGTGTTTAATTCTTATTTTTTCTTTGTGTAAATTAGCGTGAATAGATGAAATTTTTATTAAATGCATTATACTTTTAAATATTATTTTAGGCATTTTAGGTTTAATAAATTTTGCCATTTAATTTCTGTTTGAAATATCTAATCAAATTTTATAGGAAGAAACAAGTAGTCAGTGGAACAAAACAAAGAATGAAAAAAACTTAAGAGCTTTGTGAAAATGGGAAAACATTCAGTCAAAGGGGCTTAAAATTCAGGTATCTTTTTTTTTCGGATAAATTCCGTGCTGCTACATTTTTTTTACTTACTAAAGAGTACCTAGTATAAATAATCGTATCACATAATAAACAAATCACAGAAAGGGTATGGAATATCCAAGAAAAATGTATTTATTCCGGATAAAATTTTTTATTTTGTTTAGCATGATCTTGGATGATTTGAGCCGGTTTGAACTGCTCCGATGAATAGGCCTCCGCATACCGTAACATATCACTTATAAATTTATCTGCACCGTATATATCGATAAAACGGAACGGACCACCCCTGAATGGCGGAAAACCGATACCGAACACCGATGCCGTATCACCATCTGACTGAAACTTTTTTTTTTAACTTAATTTTGGAACTGTCTAAAAATGCTTTTTTTTGAATTATATTATTACATGCATTTCTTCATCCAGTGAAAAAAAAATGAAATCAGAATAAGCGTCAAACTTCTCAGGCGACATTTTTTCTTGTTGCTCTTTTTAACCGGACTAACAAGTTGGCTTCACATTTCTCTCAAGTAATAGTTCTTCCAAGAACTTCCTTAGTTCCCATTTTACTAAATAAGTCTTCGCCTATTTCACAGATTATTTTGTTAGGGAAATGAAATTAACTTTCTGAAAGTGAAGAAACAAGCTTACCGGTGATGAGATGACGCCCTCTTCAAGACAAATGGCTGCTTCATTTATGTAACGACATAATATTCGAAGCTGACGGTCAGCAACACCGCTTCTGTATAAAAAAGATTTTACCGAATCAAAATTAGAATCACACTTAATGTTCATATGGAAAAACAATTGTTAATTGAAAAACTCAATAGAACGAAGATTGCGGAGTTCTACTGAACTAAAAACTAAATCTTATATGCTTAAAACTAGTTAGCTTACACCGTTGAAACAGGGGTAAGTTGGTGTTTGTGAAGAATTCTTAGCGCAGCCTCGTTTACAGGCTTCTTTTTAGCAAAGGTATTGAGTCGTCCAGAATCATCGTAGATAAAGTACCCTTTGCCTGATTTACGACCTTTGAACCCAGATGCAACCATTTCATCCAGTATTGCAATCGACCCACCACCAACTCGTGGACCTAATGCCTAGAAATGTGTGGGTTGAAACTTCAGTAAAGAAATTCATTTAATATTTGGATCATTCATATCTGATCTGTGCTTCCTACATGACTGAGGACAGGTTATATTACTAGTAGAGTTTTCAATAGTGCCAAACCGTAATTAAGGATCTCAGATTATTTATTGCAAATTGATGTCAAATTCAGCTTAATTTTCAATTTTTCGGTTTCATTAATTGTCCTCACCTCTCCTAGGAACTTCGCAACATGTTGCGCCACATCAATCCCAACTTCGTCTGTTAGCGTCGCTGCACCCACTGGAAAACCGTACTGTCTCGTCATCTCATCAATTTCATCCGGATAGACACCTTCTTGAAGCAATCGAACAACTTCACTCATCATTGGAGCTAAGCAACGGACGACGAAAAATCCCGGACAGTCCTGCACGCCAATAAGAAATCGTAAAAATTTGATTAAAGGTTCATTTTGACTTGAAAAAGTGGAATAAGTGAAGCTTTTATTTCACTTGCTACAAATGAGTAATATAAAATAGGAATGTCATGATGTCCAAGTTGCTATTTTTTCTTACAGATCACTGATAAATAATACTACATGGTCGCAGTCTTTTGATCTAACATAAATATATCGGAATTATCGGTAAAAGAACCAAATATATTCACAGTTTTGAGTAAGAAGAAAAAGAAGCCAAAAGTCTCAAAATTGAGGACTAGTGAATAAATACAACTTTGCAAAATCAACTTACCTTAACCACTACAACCAATTTATTTTGAATTAATCCTAATTGTGCAGCTACAGCGATAGCTTCTTTGCTTGTATCTTTCGTAGTTATTATTTCAAGTAGTTCCATTCTTTCAACTGGGGAAAAGTAGTGCATCCCGATGATACGCTCTGGTCGAGTGGAAACCGATGCGATTTCTGTGATTGGGAGTGCTGAAGTATTGGATGCAATAATACAATGTTCTGGCACTACCGACTCCAACTATAAGAAAAGTTTTTGATTATGTAAAACAATGAAATATTAATACATTTACTTATCTGGAATCGTTTTTAATAGATATTACCTCCATCTAACTCTATGGATACAAAAATATCAAAGCAGTGTCTTAATAATTTATCATCTTTTATTAACTAATCTTCAAATAACTTTACTGCTTATTATATGCATTCCTCTAAGTCTGACCGAATTATTAACAATCTTTTAATATTTGGATAAAAACTAATTTGATAATAAATTTAACTTCAAATTTCAAAAAATATTTGTAATTCAGAACTTATTTGTGATGTGGACTAAAGAGGAAATTATTTCAGTTACATAATTCCTCTTTCCATAAATTTCAACAACATAAAACAAGAAATCTTTTAATTAGTGGAATTCTGATCAAAAATTAACAAACCTTCTTGATTATTTCATGTTTCAAAGGAAGTTCTTCAAAAACAGCTTCAATAGCGACATCACAGTCATGTAAATCATCATATGTGCAAGTTGTTTTTAAATTAGCCATAAATTTATGCCTCTGGTAATCAGTGATTTTTTTTCTTTTCACCATTCCATCATAATGCTTATGAATTTGATTCTGACCTCGTGCCAAGCCTTCGTCATTCTTATCCAGTAAATATGTTCGAATATCTTTGTCAATCGAAACATTTGCAATGCCAGCACCCATCAAACCAGCACCAATTACGGCTAAATTGCTGCAAAATTATGAATCAGTGTAAGGAAAAATGAAATTTTCAAAAACTGCGGAAGATTCCACTGTAAAAGCAAGTAACTAGTAAAAAAATTTTAGAAAAATAGAACGAAGGTAATGATAAGGTATTTCAACTTATCAAGTGCTTACAACTTTTGTGAGTGAAGTTCTCTTTTATTTTTGACTAAATGGTCTAGCCGCTTCAACGTATAGTAATTATAAGAAACTATAAAAAATGACCTTTAAAAACACTCTAAAAACATGGTTAAATTTCCTATAAGTCTAAAATTTAGGAAATAGGAAATCTAAGAAAACAGAATATTATGATTTATGGTTCAGAAATGAAAAGACTTGGAAGCTACAATAAACCCAGGCTTACATTTCAGCATTTTCGACACCAATGAAATTATTTACATGCAGTCGCATACGACTTTATCGGTAAAGATAATTGGTAATATTATAATATTGTAAAGTAATTGAGTTACATTTCGATGTGAACATTAACTACTATCTGACTTTTTCGCAAAAATGGAAATTATTAAATGTGTCAAGTAAAAACTGAAATCATTACTCAATTTTTTTCGCTTCCCCAAACTTATTTCGTCGGCATTCGGTTCTACCTTTGAAAATACCAATCAGAGCTTTACATTGTGTTGTTTGAGTTAAGTACCCAAAAGCCTAAAATGGATAACTATCAATTCCAATACAAATATATAAAGCATTTAATTCTAGACAACTATAATAGCTTTCATAAATTATAATGATGAAGCAACCTCTGATTCCTCCATATAACCTAAATCAGGCCCTCTTGTTATTCCACTTTCGACAACATCCAAGATTTTTAATGGAGCTGGGTAGTTTCCAAAAGTCATCTTCGTAACCTGAAAGAAAAGATTACCTGATTTTTTGAACCAAAAACAAGTATATCAAACAATGCGTTTCTCTCTCTCCTTAAATGTGAAGACAACATCTAAATTCAAATCACTTTCACAAATTCGAAATATATTTCTGAAACTTCAAGTCTAAAACATTTCTCTAAAGAAATGTGTTAACTCACACTTTCGCGTGCTTTCTTTAAAATGAAATGTTTGAAAATCGGAGTTTTCGTCAGTACATAATTTATGGTTTTTTCCCACAAAGATCCTCTGCGATTTACCTCTAACACTCCCATAGATAGTTGTCGTGCAACATCAATGGCAATCTAAAAACATGTCTTTCATGCTATATATACTTTTTGTAAAAATGAGAAAATCGCGGGTATGCATTTCTGAAAATGATTAAAAACTAGGAACTTTGAACTAAACGTACTTAAAAATGATGCAGATAATTACAATTAGTTTTTGAATTCCTCTAATTTCCTTTTCTCCTTACAAAATTTATGATTAAAAACTAAGAACTTTGAGTTTCAGAAATCGAGAAAATAATGTCGCAATATTTTTCAAACCAGACATAAAGAATTTCGAAAATACCTGTTCAAGATAATCATAGTTATTCTCTTCAGCAGGCTTCACACCAGCTCCGATAGGTTGTACAATAAGGTCAATTAGACCAATTTTTTTCGCTTTTCCAGCTGATAACGTTTTCCCAGTAAGCATCATACCAAGAGCTTCAGTGATCGATACCAGCTTTGGCAAACGTTGCGTGCCACCAGCACCAGGAAGTAAGCCTAATTTTACCTGAACTCGAACAACATAAAAACCCCAAAATTGTAAAGTTTTAAACCAAATTTAATGTTTCAAAAAGTTTAAATTTGGTGATCTGTTTGACTACGCCAAATGGATTATGAAAATATTATTTTGTTAAACTATTTGATGCTGTAGTAATAGCTATAACGGTAAATAACAAAGGATTACGAAAATTTCAAGTATAATAATAGAGTAATAAGAAGTACGAATAGTAAGTAATAAATCTTAATGATATGCACCTCAGGTAATGCAAATAAAGTTTTTGGCACATTCATTGCAATTCGGTAGTGGCAGGCAAGTGCTAGTTCTAAACCACCACCCATACATGTACCCATGATGGCTGCAACCACAGGTCTTTGACTCTTTTCAATTTGTAAAAAGTCCCGTTGTCCATCGGACGAAATTTTTCGAGCGTCTGCAGAACTTTTACACTGAAACATTTGCAAAAACTTCGTTTTTAAACTTTTTAATTCTTTTAATAGGGACTGAAGTGTCAGTTTTAAATATTCACTATATCTTTGAAAATTTAAATGCGATCTTCCTTCTATGTAAATAGTCATAGCATTTCTATAACTGTCGTCAATAGTTACAGCAATAATAATAATTAGTAATAATTATAATAATAATAAACTACCAATAAAATTAACTATCGTCGATAAAGAAAGATAAAATATAGTTTTCTAATGCTGTAAAGTTCATTCAGTTTTCTACAAAGATAGGGCATTCAACAGAAGGGAATTCACTATAAACTCTTGTAAACTTCCTACATAAATGCCAAATTCAATGCTGACTGTACTTTGGGATTTCAAAGAGAAACACTATTTACCTTAGACAACATTTCGATATCTGCACCAGCGATGAATGTATTCGGTTTCCCAGATATTATCACTACTCCTTTAATAGAAGCATCGGCATCAATACGATTCATACAGTATCGGAAATCATCCGCAACTGCTTCATTCAAAACATTTTCCTGTAAAAAAGAAATAAAAACCCATCCAACAGCAGTTGAACAGTAAATCAGTATCTTTGAGAAAAAACAAAAATATTAAAAAAAAAAGAAATGATCGAAACAGAAAAAGCTAAATTGAAGGAAAACTGCTAATTATTTCTAAAATTTTATTTACAATAAAACCTGTTAACAATAAAGAAATGAGCTACCATAAATGGTAATATTTGGCTTACTTTCGCATTAGGAAGGTTGATTTTCAATACTGCTACATTATCTTCTATCTTTAACGTTACCGTTTTATGGACACTAGATTCAATCATCTCTTGACCTTTTGAAATAATTCCAGATTTGACCGTAACTTTGTCTGGAAAATAAAATAAAAAAGTTTTTCCTGTGTCTCTTTTGTAGCAACAAAATACGGATTTCCCCTTAAGTTCCATTATAGCATTTAGATTTTATCCTCATCAGACCGGAAATTTGAAATGAAAGTTATTGCCTAACACAACTTGCTTATCTAATTTTAAATTTCAAATTTCGAAATCAAAAAACTCACCGTCCGGTTTAATATGCACATTTGTACTTGCATGTCGGGCAATGTTTCGTACTAGCGATACTGCATTAAAATCACATTTAATTAATCAGTCTTGTTGAATTTTGAAAGCAATGATTAAGCTGAGAAATGTTTTCAACTTTATTTATGCTGACTTCATCAAAATAATTCAAATTATTTCCATCATAAAATTTCATTCAAAATCGATTAAAATGGAAATATGAGAGAAAATCTCACTACTGCGATATTTCGACCAATATACTGATACACCTCTGACAAACAACATCGAAACCTGTAATAATAGAAGGTAAGCTAATTCAATTCAGTTGAATCCATTAAAATCACGATAGTCACATGAGAATGAAACAAACTAATAAAATTATCTCATACCAACTCATTTTTTCAATAAAAATTTTTTTGTAAAAAATTGAAAAAAGAAAGAATAAATGTTGAAATCTCAGTACAGTACAGTATCCCAATAATTATTTCTTAATTACCATCCCTTTATCGCTCCTCTTTTCTTTCTTTACCTCTTCTCTTTTCAATTTTTTAACAGAAAAAAATTTTTATGGCAAATCATTGATTCAAACAAATTAAACCTATAAATTTTTTGATGATGGTTTTGCTTCGCATACGCATACATTAGGATTCTCGTCAAGGAATATCCGATTAGCAATATCATTCATTCATTCCAACGATAGAATACAGCATGAACAATGGGAAGAAGATATTCGTCCGAAATTTTACTCATTTATTTAAATCTCAAAAATTATTGATTAATTCTTTCGCTCAAATTACTAACATACGTTAATTGATCTAACTACCTCATTATTCCTTCTCATCATTCCTTCTTGATCTAATTACTAATTATCTAATTACCTATTCGAATAGTCGAAATCCAAATGTTACAGAAGAAATGATTGAATCAACCATTTGAAAAGAAAAAAAAAACACTAAGAGAAAATTTTATGAAAGAAATGTCATCGAAATAAGCATGCGAATGTATAATCATTTAATAACAGATGTACTTCAAGAATAAACTTATATAAAGTAAACATGTTATCAGTTCTCATCGGAAGATTTGTATCCGATTACGGTGAATAGTTTTTACACGAAAATTTGTAAACATATATAAACAAAGAATTATGAAAAGTTATTAAAGAAACAAGCAATGAAAGAAAAAAAGTATTACTACATCATTACAACTATCTTATCGTAAACTTTTTATGTGTTATATTTTAAAATTCTTATTTTTAAAGAAAAACAAAATTTTTGTTTAATGTTATTACCAACTGATCTCATTGCATTCTTAAATTCTAAACAATCTTTAATTCCTATTTTCATTCATTTCTATTTCTCTCATTCTTCCTCGCAAACAAATGATTTCTTAGGTTAATGTTGATGAAATGTAGGTTATTAACACATCACAACGGGTACAAAGTACGCATGAACGAATGGATCACTAAAATGGGACCGTTGAACTCTATTGCTAACAACAACTAAAACAATTATGAAGTGAATTCACTGATCAATTTCGAAAAAATGGAATGATTTACTCTTTCTTTTCCTTCTCTCCACCTACAAATTACAAAAAAAAAAGATTCCAATTAATTTTGCTAGAATACATTAACAAATAAATTTCACTGAATCAATTTCCATAAAATTTCTATTTTAAATTATTAAATACATAAATCGAATAAATTGATGACATAAAAATCGAACATCTTGTAAATGCATTTACTAGGTTAATTGAAAAGTCCCGCCTACCATAGTAAAACACATTTTTTTTGACAAAATTCGATTTTATTGTTCAACATAGTTGCCTTCGAGGGCGATACACCGATTATAACGATCTTCCAACTTTGCGATACCATTTTTGTAGCACGATTTGTCTTTAGCCTCAAAATAGGCCTCAGTTTCGGCTATCACCGCTTCATCGGTACCAAATTTCTTTCCAGCGAGCATTCTCTTGAGGTCTGCAAACAGGAAATAGTCGTTGGGGGTCAGAGCTGGAGAATACGGTGGGTGCGGAAGCAATTCGTAGCCCAATTCCATGCAATTTTGCCATCGTTTTCATCGAATTGTGGCACAGTGCATTGCCCTGGTGAAACAAAACCTTTTCCTTCTTCAAATGGGGCCATTTTTTTTTTTTTGCGATTTCATCCTTCAAATCAAATGATCCAATAACGTTATATAATAATCGCTGTTTTTATCAAAAAAAAGAGTGGACCTTTTTGAGGTAATCAATGAATATTATACCGTGCACATCCCAGAACACTTATGCCATAACCTTGCCAGCTGACTGTCGATTGGACTCTGGAGTGTAATGGTGGAGCCATGTTTCATCCATTGTCACATATCGACAAAAAAATTCGGGTTTATTCCGCTTGAACAGCTCCAAACACTGCTCAGAATCATCAACACGTTGTTGTTTTTGGTCGATTGTAAGCTTGTGCGGCACCCACTTTACACAGAGCTTCCGCATGCCCAAATATTCGTGAATAATATTGATGTACATGTTCAGATGATATCTTCACAATGTCTGCTATCTTTTTCAACTTCACTTTACGGTCCTTCAAAATTATTTTGTGGATTTTTTTGATGTTTTCGTCGGTAACAGCCTCTTTTGGATGTCCACTGCGTTCGCCGTCTTCGGTGCTCATTTCATCACGTTCGAATTTAGTATACCAATCTTTGATGGTTGAGTTTCCTGGTGCAGACTCCGGAAACTCTTTATCAAGCCAGGATTTTGCTTCAACCGTATTTTTATTCTTCAAAAAGCAATATTTTATCAGCACACGAAATTCTTTTTTTCCATTTTTTTACAATAGCAGAAGTTGATTCCCTGAAAATGCTATAACGAATGAACCAATTAACCGATTACTGTCAAATTTATATATGTATTGTTTGAATGTTGGTACTACCTAAAAATCATATGGTTTTAATATTAGTACCACTATCTATGAGTCAGGCCGGGGACTTTTCAATTGACCTGGATTTTAAACCTTATAGTAAAAAGACTCATATTTCATAAATGAATTACTATTATTTCATAAAAATACTATTATTTTTACTATTATTTCGGTATTACTATTATTTCATAAAAATCACAATCATTACTGATTAACACAATCACATTCGTTATCACTGCATATCACTACAATACTTACCGTTTGTTAATACATTAGTTTACATATCGATTCAAACTCTATGCATAAACTTAATACCCATTTCATATTCAGAATCTAATAGTGAAGATTTTATTTTGCTAGAAAGACATGCTTTAAAAGACAAACATTTAAAGTGCCGAAAATAGCGCATTCGCATCTGAAATCAATAGCGAGAATGCAAGAAATGAGGAAGTAAGTATTGTCATTTAGTCTTCTTGACCTCTACTATTGTTTTTCTTGACCTCTAGCATCGCCATCACTAAGAGCTATTTATACTGTGAGCATATTATCAATAGCACTATGAATTAATATTACATCATTGCTGTATAAAACACATCCATCCTAACTTCAAATCTGATCTCAATATGATCTTAGTGTTGAAATTCTAAGCACAATCTCAGTACTTAAAACTTCGAACATAACTTCAACATCAAAATAAAAAAAAAAATAGCACTCAAATCCTTAACATGATCTCAAGTACTCAAATCCTGAACATGACCTCAGTACTCAAATTCTGAACTTGACCTTATTACTTTCTACTTTATCATTCATTTATTATTACTTCAACATTCATCATTCAGATAACAACTTTTTTCCATCATCTATCAAAAATATTACAATTATCGGTTAGTGCAAAAGGTAAATAAATTACGGAACTGAAACTGGAGGTCATTGCATTACTACAAATATGAACCAAATAAACAGAATGAAAGAATCAAAAATATACAAGCAAACAATCGTATTAAATTCACCCACCCATCCAATCATCCATTTATCCACCAACTAACAAAGGAGACGCGCAAATGGTGTCAGCGATAACTCCGCCTTGTCCGAATGGGATATTTTTTCGTAGCGCGTCTAGATCCATCGGTTTGATGATGACCTGTTTCAGCGAAATGTGTTGGCATCCAAATTTACCACTGGAAGAGGATTTGTGACAGGTTGGGTGGTGTTTGTTAGATACCGGTTGCAGGTGTCCCAGGTACTGCAGGTATTATCAGAGATGTTATCTGAATACTTTAATGAAGGAATGGCACAATTGGGATGGAATTTTGATATTTAAACTAATACTATGTAACATTTTGCTCGTATTTTATTAACTCCAAATTTGCAATTGTGTTTTTTTTTAGTATTGATATTCGTTTGCACCTATTCGAAATCTGATGGTTGAATTGAGTGGTAGAAGCACTCTTCAGCATAGCTTTGATAATTCTGTTTTTATTGTACCAGCGGTGATCGTTGTCGCTATTGTGGGTTAGTTTTTTACAGAATTGAAAATAAAAATAATTTATTTCATTTTGCTTAAAAGATTTTTCCTGCTGCATATTACTCAGCTCAATCTGATATTACAGTTTCTTTTTTTTTCTTTTTTTAATGGGTGGTTTAACTAAAACCTACTAGCTTGATTTGAATCTGATGTATTATTAGATTTAAATTTCACTAGAAACGAAACAATCTATAGATTTGAATGTGGTTTAAAGTTATTAAAATTATTGTTTTGGGGTTAATATTTTTTGTGTTAGGAAATGAAAGTAATAGTGATGTAAAAGGAAAAGATTTTTCAGTTACTTTAACTCTTGGAAAGCTGTCACTATCATTGTTATATAGTTTAAGCTTTTCATCGGTTTTCATTTCATAACTCATTATGTTACATTGAAAATATTGTCAAAAGAGATTCTTCATAAATTTTATTTTAATATGAATGAAGCTTAACTTTACAATTTTAGCACTGGTCACATACAAGTTAACAAATTCAATAAAACTGAAACAAAAACGCGAAGAAGAAAAGAGGCGCAAACGAGAAGAGAAATCTAAAAAGAAGAGTTAATCTAGTGAGAAATTTAGATAGAAGATTTGATAGTGTTGCGAAATTCTCCATGATATTATTACTTCTTTCATTCTGTTCTCTGTAATTATCGGATAATTGTTGATCAAAAAATTCCCTCTGAAAGAAGTAGAAGGAATGAGTATTTTTAATTCCTTTAATGATTTTAAATTTGTTATTATTATTTTAAATTTATTGTAATTTGTATTATTCAAATCCATCAATCAATTTTTGCCATGGTTGTAAAAAAGTAGACGGTTATGTTGTGTGATTCTCCGGAATAAGTTTTGTAGATTGAGAAATATCGATTGGCGCGTTAATAATATCACTTTCTTGTGAAGATTTTCTTAATTGGTCATTTCAGTTTTTTTTTCTTGGTTTTATGTTATTTTTTCTCTTATTTAACTTTCCATTGTTATCTTTTCGGGGTATATATATATCTGACATATCGGTGGAGTATGGTGGTATTACATTTATTGCCGGTATTGAGATGAAAATACAAAGAATATTTCATATTTTATTCATTTCATGAAATATTGATTGGATTATCTTGTGCAATTGCAGTGTGCAGTTTGATTTCAAATTTCAAGTATTTCTACTGCTTAGATGCCTTCATCAGTTTCGTCCCTGTATTTTTAGTTTTCTTCTATGAAATCTTTCATTTTCAAAAAAACGAATAAATATGTAATGCTTTTTTTATCTGAGTTCATTCTTGGTCTTATTTTTGTTTTCATATATTGTCTTCTGTTATTGCTTAATAATTTAAGTAATTTTAATGATGATCCTTCTTTTTCTGCATTTTGCGGATTTGTTATCAGTGAGTGAAATTCTCATTACGCTTTTAAGGGACTGTAAAATGATATCACTGGATAGCGAGGTTTCAAATTAGTTAGTCCATTTTCTGGAATTGAAGACATTATCTAAAAGCATAAGAGCGAAAGATCAGATTTATGTTTCCATAAAGTAACTTATTGTTGTTTACTGTATATGAGATATTTTACCATTTGGTTTAGAGTGGTGTTTTTATTTATTGGACAGATTAACCGATTGTTTTTTTTTTTTGGATTCAGATGATTTTGTATTTCTTGTACTTCATGATCTTTAACATTTGGGAAATAATCTGTGCTATCAATTTATTCGTATGTCTTTAAACATTTCATTATTTCCGTAACATTTGCTTGTTCATAACCTTACCTCTATGCAACAATTTATGGGGTCGGAATGGTGCAGTTTAAAAGATATTTGATCAATAATGTGTTTGGTATACGACTTGAAAAATGCTTTCAATTCTAAATATGTGCAACTGAAGCTTATGAAATTTTGTGCTGTTTAAAATCCTACAAAAATTCCATCTGAATTTGCTAAATTTCAGAAACATCTAATTCCTAATTTCTCAAATTTTTATGATTCACACAGATTGTTATTTAGTGAAAAAATAAAAATTTGATGTAATATATTTGAGATAGATTTTAATCCTTTTCATCATTAAATGGTATATTATGTGATAAGAAGTGATGCAAACACTTCTCTGTGATTTATTTCTGCTTCCACAAATGGATGATGGTTGATTGTTTGTTGCTATGGTAATTGAAAATTGAATGGAATAAATTCTACGCTCAGACATATCAATTTTGTTTGATTGCATCAAAAGTAATCCTAAGAGTTAATAGTATGTCGGTGTTTCATGTTCATGAATGGCTTACACTTGAATTAATTGATGCTAATGTTTGCGCAGTTGGTGAATTAATCGAGAAACGAGGTTTGAGATTTATTCTTTGGAATTTTCTAATTAAGAAAAGATAATAAATGAAATTTCATTCTGTATTAATGAGCAAAATTAGCTCATTTCGTCATGTGAAAATAAAGTGATATAAGTTATGCTATTGATTTATACAGATGTTGAGTTTGTTATTTTAAAATTCAATACAAATTTGAAGATAAAGCATATTGTGTAAAAATCATTAATGAGAGCTTACTTATGTCTTTAGGTATAAGTAAGCTTGAAAATATTATTTATTGATTTATAATAAAAAAGATTTTAGTATAGCTTATTTGCCTTGAAAAAGATCTATCGTATATTTAACTAATGTTTCTTTCTGTGTTCTCTTTTTTTTTCAAATGTTATATGTCTATTAAATGATTTAATTTTTAAACTTGATGTTCAGAAATGTCTCTAGGTATAAGTAAATTTTTAATTTTTAAATGTTTAAATGTACTATTCCATAAATTACATTAGAATTATTTCTTATACTGCAGATCAGTTAGTGGTGGGTAGTGTAACGGGTCGAATATGGATCATCGATCCGGGTCGAGCAAACGATACGAAACAACAATTATTGAGCTGTTTGTTAGAGGAAAATTTATCTGCTGCTATATTGGACATTGCTATTGCAAATTTCATTTCCGGTTTAGAACAAAATTTAATTGCCATATTATTGCCACAAAAACTAATAATTTATCAACTTATTTCAGGTATTACAAATTTATTCACTAATATGCCTAACAAATCAATTGTTAATGCATATTTTAGAATATTGCATAAAATTTCAGATGGAGAAATTTATCAATTAAATATCATCTATGAACATACCATTACCGCCATAGCATATAATATGTGCATTGGTACATTTGGTGGTGCGACTGTAGCGCAAATATGTGTTCAAGATATGACATGTTCAATGATGGTTTTTGAAGCGGAACATCAAATTTTTCATCGTTCAGTTAATTTAACAACTGCTCTACATCCAGGTCCAATCAGTTATTCACCTTATTCTGATTCAATTATTATAGCATCATCTTCTGCTACTTTAATTTCATACAGATATTCTGTTCTTGCTACCGCATCAAGTGGAAAAAGTGGAAAAAAAATTACCGTATGTTTCTTATTTTATGTCAATTTTTTCTAAAAATTTAATTTTATTAAATATATTGTAATTTATAATTAATTTTTACAATTATTAATGTTTTTAACTTCGCTAATATTTTATTTACGTCATTTTTTAAGAATTTAATTTTATTAAATATATTGTAATTTATAATTGTAACTAAACAGTATTATATTATCTCGTTGATTACTTATTTTTGGTTATAATTTAATTTTAGGCCAATTGGACATTTAATCTTGGCGATTATCCGTTAGATTTAGAAGTGATTGATACATCACTTGTGCAACCATCCATTATTATCCTATGCAAGAGAACATTGTTTTGTTTAACTCATGGTGGTACTTTAAGATTTACATATCGTTTACAGTGTGTCGCTACTTCACTTCTTGTTTATGATTTCAGTTAGTTTCAAATATTTAATTATCAATTATGCATTTATCACTTCTTAGCGATCATTTAATCATTATATGTTTAATTAGTTTTCAATAGTTACATAATTTTAACATTTCTAAGTTCGATTAACCACAATAATTTAATATCTTTTTATCATTATTTCTTTAATTATTACATTCATTAATTAATCATTCAATGAAATATTATCAGCTTATCTTTTTTTTCAGCAGATGATGCATATATAAAATTATGCATTTCAACAGCTACACATATGTTACTTTTTTTGAAAGATACAATTTTAGTTTGGGCAGCACAACTTTTACAAAATGCAATTCAAATTCGATTATGTACATTTAGGTTAGTAAATTTATAATTTTATTATTTTTTTTTAATAGTCTTTTATACATATTTAGTTTTTTTTTATAATTTTGTTTTTTATTTAGTTTATAATTTTATTAATCATAATACAAAACATCGCAATGATAATTGAAAAAGTTTTTTGTTTCTTTTTAAATTCTTTTTTTCTTCTTTTTAATTTTTTCATTTATACAATTTATATTGTTATTACTGTTGTATTATTTAAGCTCAGTATATCGTTCAATGCTGGTGATTTTATCAAATTCTCGAATATCCATTAGTTATTTGGGTACCGAACCATCGTTATTTCGTCTTCCTGCGCCACAAACACGCTTTATTGATTTTCAACAACGTTACAAAGAATTTATTGAACTTGAAGCATTAATACGCAAAAAACCACTCGAATCAACCGAAGGTATTTCATTTTTTTTAAATGATTTTTTTTTTTTTGCTAATATTTTTCAAATATTTATATTTGTTTACACATTTATATTTAGTTATATATACTTGTATTCACTTATATTTATATTTGCTTCTTTATCATAGGGAAAATATATTGCTTATAAATAAAAAATGTTATCATATCGATATTAAAATTCATCTGATAAGTGGAAAGAAAAATATTTTCACATTTAATTTATTTCTTATATTTGAATTTTATATTTTATCCTTTATACTTGAATAATTTATCTTTTATACTTGATACTATTAATATTATACTTTATACTGCTAAAATAGGAGTTATTATTATTTCGGAATTTATTCGCTTTTTTGTTTCTAAATTGTTTTTTTCTAAAGTTAAAAAAAACAGTTCAAAAATAGGAGGAACTTTTTATGTTTTATAGGTGCTACATGGAAAAATCCATTAACATTGAATTGCTCATACGATGGCTTCGATTCCAAATCGGTGTGATTCTTTTATTTTATTTTTTTTTTAATTATTCCAGCTCCAAGACAGAAATCATAAATAATTTGATCATAAAATGAAGTGTCAGATGTCATATCACATTTTAGGTTAGTTACTATGGAGTACTTTCCATAAATATTAACAAACTGTTTTCTTCCTCTCTCCATAAATAATGACTTAAAGGGAAGATATTTTGCTTTAACGGAAGAATTTAAAAATAGAAATGAAAGAAGCAAAAAATCAAATTCTAAAATTAAATCTACGAATTAGTTTACTTTTCATTCAAATAATTGTGCATTATAATAATTCAAATATTTTATTGTCTTTTAGAGGGCAGAAAATTCATCAGAGGAAGTTCCGTCTTTAACGTTAAATATTGAATTATTGAGTGAAGTACGCCTCGTTGACGTTAAACTGATATGCTCAACAGCATTTCATATTGAACATAAATACGTATCATTTCCTGATATTGGTTTGTTTAATTATATAAATGAATTTAATGAATCATAATTAAATCACTCGAATTGTTCCATCAAATTTTGCATAGTAGATAAATCGAATTTCAAATATAAAAAACTGCTTAATCTTAAAATACTCCAATTTCAATTTACTTCATAATTTATTCTTTCATTAATCAGCAACATATTTCTTGAAGTATAATTATCCTTTTCATAAATTCCATTTTATTCATAATTCTGAATAGCTTTGATTTTTTTTCTTTTTTTTTTTGTTTTAATGATTGCAAGGATAAAAAATTTCAGTAGTAGAAAATATCAATTTGATATTTTCTTTTATCATATCAAATTGATTATAGATAGTTCACAAAAGATATCAACAGGTATATATGTGTTATATCAACCTGTATATGATTTGAAATGTAAATTTTTTGCATTCTCCTCGCAATTTGGTTTGTTTTTCATTTTACATTTAATTATAAGTTCATGGATTGAATCAAAAATTTGATATCATAACTTTAGGTAATTTATTAAAAGCATATAAAACACTTTTTATATTCTATCAAAACTAAAAATAGTACATGACTTCATTTTATCCAAACAACTTCAATTTTTCTTTCTAATTAACAATAAATTTTTATTGTTTTTAATTAATATTAATAAGAAAATTTCTCAATAAAATTAATGAATGATAAAGGAAAAAAAAACGAAATCATTGAGCCATTAGTTAAATATTAATTATCAATTAATTGCTTGTTTTCCAAATTTCACATTTTGACACTTCATTTTTTTTCACGAATAATTTTGCATTTAATTATATGTATACAAGCAATTAATTAATATATTCACTATTAACAAGTGAATGCTTTCTATTCTATCTCTTTATCAATTAGTCATTTTAAATGATTTCTGATCAAATTGACACATTTATTCAAATTTTATACTTTCTCTTAAGGTGATGTGATTAGTAAAGAAGTAAAAATGCCGTTAAATTTAATGTGCCATGCAGTAAATACTCAACGAAATGTACAATATAAACTAACCATCGAATCATCATTACCTGTGCTTGATTTAACACAGTTATTTCCAGGTATATATTTCAATTATTTTCTTTCTTTTTCCCTTCATTTCAATAATTTTTACTGATAAAATTGAGTAATTGATTATCAAAAAGTTTTTTAAGCTATTATTCGAATTATTTGAAAATGTTGAAAAAAAAATTTGAATTATAATTTTATTTCGTTTTGTTTAAATCATATTTTAAATCTTTTACTTTTGTTGATAAGATAGCAAGAAGTGTGATAAATTAGGACTTTATAATAAAATAGCTCTCTCACAATATCAATTATAAAATTTATTCTTTGACTGCTAATTATATTAACAGGTTTTATTTTTTATTTTTTTTTGTCTTTCAATAATTTATCCTACCGTATTCAAACATTATCTTTACCGTACTATGTTACAGTAATATTTTCTTATCAGTAAAATTATTAATTATATTGAAAATGAGCAGATAAAGTCAAAAAATTTCCCTTTTATGAATTATTTCCTATATCAAAAATTATATACTTTTGCAGAATTTGAAACTGAAAATAGTACAGCAATTGGTTTTCGACCGTATAAATCAGAAACGATTATTTCAATTTATGCATCTCAGAAGAACAGTAAGTAAATTTCAACTATGTATTATTGTTTCTTTGAATGAGAAAAGCTTATTAGTCATAATTTAATTTTTTTTTCTCTCTTCTAGAATTCCTCCTTTGATTTTTTCGCTATCCTAAAAGCATTTCTTTATGTTTTCAGAAATTTTTTCATGCAATGAAATATTTATCATTGCTTATCATTTTATAGAGCGCTATCGAATTCAAGCTGAAAGCCTGAATTTTATTTATTTATTTGTTGATGAATTAATCAAAAGGATACAAACGAAACAACCGGAAGTACAACTGAACTGTACACTTCCATTAGATCAGATTCTTCATGAAATAAATGTATATGTTGAGGTTTGAATAGTTTCAAATTCATAATTATCATATAGCATTAGATTATACTTGATATTTCAAATGATTTTTGATTTAATCAAATTTTATCAGTTATATGATTTTATTCTGTTCGTTCCATCGAAATTGCTTTGAAATATGAAATAAATTCAATGACAACATTACTTTTATATCCGATGGTACTATTACTTTTACTTTTTAAAGGTATAATTTCTTCAATAAATCAATTTTTCGGCTTTTTTTTTTTGCTTCACGTTTTTTACAAATCTTTGTTATCTTTCATTCTCTTCTTTTTTTTTCTAGCATGAAAAAAAAAAGATGGAAGAAGAGAAAGAATTGGAACGATTCTGCACTCTTTTACGTAATGTTCAAGTGGCTATTTTAACAAAATTAAAAGGAGAACGACCAACAGAAGTGGATCATATGAATACTTTATTAAATTATGCATATCAACAGGTTTTCTAATTTAGTTTTTCTTTTTTCTCAAATTTAATAAATTGTTATGATTCTTTCTTTTTATTATTTCGAACTTTTTATTCTTCCTTAATTATGAAATTGTATTTAGGAGAAAAAAAATGCTAATTAAAAAAAAAATTATAGATATTATGTTGTGTGGATCGTTTAGAACAGCTAAATGAAACATTACGTTCTGCTAGCTTATCAGTATCAGCGGCACTTAATTTAATATATTTGATAACTTTCCTTAAGGGAAATCCATTACCTTTGGATGGTACTATTGTTAATAATTCTGGACAGGTAATATACAATATTTTCATTTTTATTTAGCAGTGACAGAGAGAGTAAATAATATGTTATTGCATAATATCTTTATCTAAAATTGATAAGAGAGATTAGAAGAGGTTGCATGTTAGCAATTCCATTGATAAGCAATGCTATTATTAATTTTTAACAAAAGTTACAGTTTAATGTTTGATGTGAAAATGAAGATTTTTACATTTCTTATGTTATTTTTCTTTTTTTTACTTCAAATTTTCAGTCAATTTGGGAACGTATCAAATGGGCAATATCAACATTTAAACCGATCGATTCAAATATTAATTTCTCATCAAATGATTTACGATATTTTCTACAAAGTGTTTGTGAAGGTAACTGTAGTACAATGGCATATATACGTGAAGATAGTAAAGAAGAAGAAGAAGAAAAAGATACTGATAACGATGATAACGATGAACCGCAACAATCTGAATCAATCGTTGATCCTTTAATTTCCGGTTTATTGTCTTTTGATGAATTTAATTAGTAATGATTATATTCATTGGATTGATAAGTAATTGTAGACTAATTGATAAACATTTTTGCATTCGTTGTTATTTACAAACTATCTGTTATTTATATATTTTTAGGAATAAGAAGAAAAAAAAAACTTCGAAATTTAGATTTGTTCATTTGACAAAATATTACTTCGTACCAATTTTCAATAATATCGTTAATTATATTATTTATTCATTACTTTTCCCTTTTAATATTAGTTCTATACTCATTACTACCCATTTTGATAATATATATTCTTTCTAACATTTAATGTTTTCAAAAATGTTTGAATAAAAGTTTCAACTTTTTTAAAAAAAAAAAATCACTTTTGAATTTATGAAGTTAAAGTAATTGCTGAATACATAGCATAACAAGTTTAATAATTAACAGTAATTATCGCAAATCATTTTATAAGAAGTTATTTCCTCTATAAATATTATTGATTTCTTGTTTCTTGTTATATTGAATAAATTTTCATTATTTTGTCAAATTATTAATTAATTAGCAAAAAAAGTACCACTTATTCATATAATTAATATTAATTTATTGACAATTTTATATCAATAACTTATTGATATTAATATTACTTATCAATATTAATATTAGTAAAACTAACTAAAAAAAGAAACGTTTGAATTTATAAATTGAAATAGAATAGCATTTTTGATAAGCTTATCTTTAATGAAATACTTTCATTATATTTTACAGTGTCTTATCATTGATGATAAGTAAGAAAAGGAAGAAAAGAGAAAAAAATGTTGTCATACTCCGATTGATTATGATAATAAAATGAAAATTGATCAAATAAATGAGACATTTAATTGTCTTTTATAATTTACCATTTCACCGCTCACTTATCAATTTTCATTCATGTATGATTTGCATAAGTGTTTACTGTATTACTCTTACTTTCACATTAATATTCCAATTGATACAAGTAAATAGTCAACTTATTGGTCAAGGTAAGTCTTTCTTCCATTTTTCTCTCTTTTAAAAAAGATAGTTTTTTTTTTTATTAATTATAAAAAGAACAAATTTTGCATCTGAATTGTTAATAGATAATGAAATAATTTAAAATGAAAAATGAAATTTTATATCGTCGAATTTATTTTTAAAAAAAAGAAAAAAAAAAACTTCGTTTCAATTTCATACTATTCTTTCTTACTTATTTTGCATTGTAATTAAGGTACTAGTTAATTATATATATTATTATCATCATGCTATTTACTAATATTGTTTAAAGAATTTTTAAT
>SSBO01000008.1:4018793-4123997 GCA_005281725.1 Wuchereria bancrofti
TATCGTCGAATTTATTTTTAAAAAAAAGAAAAAAAAAAACTTCGTTTCAATTTCATACTATTCTTTCTTACTTATTTTGCATTGTAATTAAGGTACTAGTTAATTATATATATTATTATCATCATGCTATTTACTAATATTGTTTAAAGAATTTTTAATAATTAATATAAATATAATTTAAATTCAGGAATACCATGTACAAAAGAAGGTGCTAAAATCAATTTGGCGGACGTAACACGTGGTTTAGTTACGTCACCTTGTTATCACTGCATATGTAAGGTTGGCGTTATTCATTTACTTTACTAATCAATTTAAATTACTAGTTTAAATTATCAGTTTTGTTTACTTATCATTTCGTAGTGTTAATGAATCTCTCAAGAAAACATTTGATATTATAATGTAAGAGTGACAATAACCACTTGTGAGAATTATTTCCGATCACTTCAAATAAATGATAAAGAAAAAATGTTGAAAAAAATTTGCTCAAAACTAATACAAATTATTCATGCTGGTAATACACACAGAATATTGTAGGAATTTTTCAGATTTTTATAAAATTTGATTGAAGAAAACCATTCAGGTAGGATTCATCATTCAGGTCGTAAAGAATTTCATTAATTTCAGCTATTTTTAAATTTTACCGAAAATTTTATTAATTTATTAATTTCAGCTATTTTTAGAATGGTATAATAACATGCATATTAGAGAAATGTGAATCATTAACGAATTGTCCAACAGTATGGAATCGTAATAATAACACCTGTTGTATGAAATGTTTACATTGCATTCATTTGGGTATTAAACGAAATAATAATCAAATTTGGACAAGTACACAAGATGTGTGCACACAAATCTCATGCAAAGTAACTCATTTTCAATTTCGTTTTTTTTTTTCTTTTTAGAAATTAATTAAAATTTAAGCAAAATTTAAGCAATTAAGAATTAATATTGCAATGATTTAATCTGATCCTTTGTTGTAAACTAATAATTACTTCAATTGTCACATTTCATTCTTTTATGTTTTTCCCCTTTTTCCTTCTACTCTTTCTTCTTTCTAATCAATATTAATTACACATTTTATGTTATATTAATATTAATAATAACAATAGTAATAATTAATAATAATAAACAATAGTAATAATAATAATAAACATACTAGCTAGGCTGGTGTTATAACAAGTTGGCGGATTCAGTGTGTATCAAATTGCTCAAATGGACGTTTATTAGCTGGATTTTGCTGTGAATTATGTTTAAAACCAATAGAAGCTAATGATCATTGTATTCGATGTGACCTAGTATTAAATCGATGGTACCACTGCTATCGTTTTACTTGTCCTGTACTGAATTGTCCACTATCACAACATACAAAACATCCAAAAAGGTATTTTTTCAATTTTTTTCAAACAAAATTTTTATTTCATCTAAAAAAAGGAATTAACGCTAGCTATAGCAAAACTAAGTAATGCTAAGTTATCAGTATGTTATCACTGTATGTGTATTTGTTCGATTATCTCACCTGTATTAACTAAATGATTTTTTTAGATGCTGTCCGGAATGCAAAAATCATACAGTTATTTCGAAAGAATCAAATCTAGCAGTATCAAATGGTTCACATTGCTTCTTTCGTGGACGTCGCTATCAAGTACACACTACATTTCGTATAGATTCATGTTCACGTTGCTCTTGTCAACCAGGTGGAATTATTTGTAGAAGGTTCTAATTTTATCATAATTTCATTCAACATACAACATCTGAAAGTATATTTAATATTTTCTTGAGATTTTTACAACCATTTAAATATTACTTTAATTTTACTACCATTTAAATATTACTTTAATTTTACTACCATTTAAATATTACTTTAATTTTACTACCATTTAAATCACCTTTGCACATTTTTAGATTTGTTTGTCCTCTGAAAGAATGTGATATGACGCATATATTTTATAAACCTAATGTTTGTTGTCCATTTTGCTATCGAAAAAAAAATCCATGCAAAGGAATGGATATTAATGGGAATGAAATATTAGTGGAGGTAGGTTATCTGAAATGGTCATTCAATTAATTAGTTAATTAATTAGCCAATAGTTATCAAATTCAATATAGTGAACAACAAGTCATCAATTGAACGATCATCAACTAAGCATACATTATAAAATTTAGCATGAATTTTCTCCTTACAAAATAATTACTGATCAATTTCAATATAGAAATGTAATCAATCAATCAATCAATCAATAATCAATTAATCAGAAAAAAACACAAAAGCATATATTTCATATAAAAAAAGAAAAATAAAAATAATAAAAAAGATAAAACTAATCAATGAATATTTCAATATTTCAGCATGGTACAAAATGGACATTGGATAGTAATTGTCTTAATTGCATATGCATTAATGGACATATAAAATGTAAAAAAATAGATTGTCAATGGAAAGGAAAATGTCCCCAAGGACGACGTTTTAAAAAAGTGAATGGATCATGCTGTCATCAATGTGAGCTAAGTAAATATACACATATGTATGTTATAGGTGATAAGTATAACAATTATCATAGTTATGCTTAATTTATGTAAATTAATTTGAAAGGAAAAAATGAAAATGAACAATTTCATATTTCTTTCTGCTTTTTTTTTCTTTTTTAATAAAAAGAAAAGACTAAAACTTGAAATAATTAATTACTAATATTCTAAGTTAGCATAATGCAGTGTGAAATAAATAGGAATAGTTTATTATCTGCCATGGAAAATTCATATTTGAAAATTTAGTTTGAAAAAAATCATCGTTTATCTTTTGTTGTATAAACATTTAAATTAATCTTTTTTTTTTACCTATCGGATATTTTTGTTCTGTATAATTTTTGAAATTTTCTTATCATAATCATATTAATATTATGCTAATTTTGGATCAATGATCCTAAATAATAATGGTAATTCAATAAATCAAAATATTATTCTTTTATGAAACTTATTTTTTATTTTTATTTACAGAGGAAAGTTCATGTACTATATTTGGTGATCTACGATATTTAACATTCGACAAATTTGGTTATTCATTTCACGGAACGTGTAATTACATTCTTGCGCAAGAATGCTCACATAATGGGTATTAAATTTCAATTTATGATAAATTTGTGAAATATTCAAAATTAGTGTTAATTTAATTATAACAAAAAAAAGGAAAAAGAATTAATAAAAAATCATCAAATTAAAACATATCAAATTTTTATTTTATTTAAAGGATTGATCCACAATTCAAGATAATTGGTGTAAATAGTGGAAAAGCATCGTTAACGTGGACACGACGTGTAATTATTTACATTTCACTTTTCAATGGAACTTTCTTTACGATACACTTATTACCAAAAAAGGTTATAATTTTTTAAATAAATTTATTATTGGAAAAATATAAAAATAATACGAGCAAATTTAGAATTATTTGAAAATATAAATTAAAAAAATGTATATTAAGCTACAAACGGATTTTTTTTAAAGGTTATACGTGAACATACAAATATAATTAGCGTACCTCACGTCCGCTATAATGATTGGCCAGAATATCGAGCTTTTGAAGATCCTACCACTGGACATATTGTTGTTTCATTTAAATTGATCGGTTTGAAAGTAATTTGGGATGGAAAATCATTTGTTGAAATTATTCTCACCAAACGACATCAATCCAAAGTAAGCATTTTTGTTTTCCATTATTATTTATTCTAAAATCAATTATTATAATTCGATATTTTCGTTTTATTAAAGATAAATATATCTTAATTAAATTTAATTTCTCATATAACTGAAAGATATTTGTGTTCAAATATTTCGAACGGTACATATTCGTAGGATATTTAATTTAAATATTATTTCATCCATTGCAATATAGTAATGGAATATTAAATCAAGATTAGTGCAAGTGTAAATATAATCAAAAGGAAGAGATTAAACATAAAAATAATAAAAGAGCTAAGATTATCACATTTTAGGTTTGCGGCTTATGTGGTAATTTCAACGGTGATCCCAGTGATGATCTGATATCTCGTTATGCAAGTTCATCAAATCACTCTATATCACATTTTGCCCGATCGTGGGCCTATGATATTTCATGCACACAACATCAAACAAAAAGAAATTATCTTAATTATGTAAGATTTGCATAAAGGAAATGTTTGAACAAAATTTGCATTTGAGATTAAACTTAAATTTTTATCCTAAAAATCTGTTCAACTGATCAAAATAATCTGGCAATTAATTTTATGAGCTCTTTCTGGATGAAGCAAAATGTTTGGTATATAGAGATAGCAAATCTCAGAAACAAGTGATCATACAATTCCAATTAACTTAGTAATGACAAAGTGGGATTCCCTGCTACTGCTTCTGGCTGTTTTTCCTTTTATTTGGAATTTTAAAAAATTATCATATGAAGCTATTTTGTTTACATTATGGCTATGGCTTCATTGTTATTACTTATCTGTTTAAATGAAATTATTATTTGCAGATTAACTAGATATGCTGCTTCTTGAGGCTAGCATCTGGAATGGAACGAAATAGAATAAAAAAAATCTACCAATTTAGCCTACTGTAAAACTTACTTTTTACTGACGTATCCGTTTGTTATGTCAATGAAAAAAGCCATGCAAAATACAAGAATCTCATCGTGGAAATGTTTTTTACTTTGTCTTCATATTATGTATATATACAATAAAACAATTGTATAAAGTTATCAGAACTGGGGCAAATCACCAAACACGTCTAAAACAACATCACCTCTGAAGTTTAACCTCGAAAAAAAATCCATTTTCAACATATACTTAGTAGAATGTTACTACACAGCGAGAAATATTGTATTCCCAGAAGTGCAGTTAGAAAGTCACCTGTATTTGAATGATTAGAGTCATATTAGAATCATCGGCAATTTAGTAATAGGAAGGTGGTACAAAACTTTCAAAAGAAATGACTTTCTTTTCACGTAATGTCTTAAACAAGTTTTCCTCTTGCAGAAAAATTATAAAATATGCAAAACAACGCATAATATATTCAGGTAGCACAACATCCAGTCGTTATAAGCTAATTAGTATATCAGAAGCAAACTAAAATACCAGAAGATTAACAATCTGTCTGCAAACTTCATTTCGCAAGCAACTTTCAGCATGCTAATGCATCAATATATCCTGAATGCAGTTGCTTCATCAACCGAACCCACTAAATAACAAATAAATGGATAAACATTATATCCCATATTGTCATCTGAATGTTTAAAAGATCGTTAAAATTTTGAAGGAAAAAAGCCAATGATCATTATAACCAAATTAGAAAGACAAAAACTACAACAAAAAATCATCACGTTCATTATTATAATTGAGAATATGCTTCCGGATTTTTGAGTCTTTTGTCCATGTAATACAATCCTGCAAATTTCGAGTAACCAGAAATGCAGGATCAGTTACTAATTCTATTCCTACACGCACATGCCCTTGTTCCACAAGATCGCTTGCATTCTGTACAGTTTCCGCCATTTCTAGACGCTTCATCACCACCTGCAACAACGACAAAAGTGAATGGAAAAAAAAGACCCTGTTGAAAACACAGTGTTTTCCTGAATGCATTTCTTTTAGCATTTATGAAACATATAAAATATCTCGAAAAAAAATAATAAAAAAGACATAATTTTTGGATTAATTAATAGATCTATTTCTTTTCGTTTCTTTTTTTTTTAATGCGATGAAATAAAAATCATAATATACCGGTAATCGCCGCCTACAAAATGAAGAAGCGGAAATTTTGCTAGCACGTTCCAATGTGTCGGCAGTGGGTATCAGTCCGACGGCATACAGTTTTTCCAAAAATTCTCGAACTGTTTTCAAACGAAATGGATCATTCAGTGGTAATTCTTTTAACTTCAGTGCAATTTCTCGAATCTACAGACAAGACCACAGTAAAAAATTACTAGTGATATATTAGTAAATATATCATTAACATATAGTTCAAGTCTTTCCAAAAGGAAATGATTATATAGCTTTAATATATAGTCCTTCGCATCTCGTTACATCTATTTACTGTGAATTACTCTTTCATCGAAGCATAAAAACCTCCCGAAACACCTAATCCTTAACGTTATTATGTAATCCTTCTATAACATTTTCCCGCTGCAAGTTGTATTTTCATTTTTTCGTCATGGCAATGATAAAGTCTACGAAAAATTCGTAAGAGTTAAGTTTTTCATTCTCTTCGACTTGTTTTAAAAAACAAAATTGTACTACAACAGATATAAACTAACATTAGCTGCCAACGTATTGTATACCGAGTAATGCTGTCGCTTTTTGATATGATATTTTCGCAAGATTTTCGCCTCACGTATGTTATTATCAAGCTCCCATGAGATGAAGTCAACCTTTTTCAGCAATTTCTTCTCGTGAAATTTTAATTTACGCACCATTTCTGAATAGCAAATACTTGCAAACAAAACCCAACTTGTTTAAATAGCATAACCAAATATGTTAAAACAAAGAATTAGTTTTCTCGATGATAATAACCGATGATATGTAAAACTTGTCCAATTTAAGTAAAAAGGAGATGAAAATCTGAATTCTGAAAGAAAACACAATCAAATATAAGATAAATCTAATCATTTAGTTGCATTTTTATGTATAATCATACAATATCAGACAGAATTATAAATAATACACTTATATTCAAGGCAAAGTTCCACACATATAGAACATAAATCTAAACTTCTGCTAACTTTGGCTAAGCTCAAACGTAAATAGTCTCCGTGAGTGACACTTAAATTAATCACGATGATTGTTCTCTATGACATCATTATGTCTCATCATCAATATTCATATGTTAGGGTATGACAAGTCAACCGACAAGCAATTTCTTTTGTTGCACAATTTTCTATGGCATAAAATCCCTTTTTATTCTCTCATTTTCAAACTTAAATTTAAAAATCTCGCGAATAAATTTTTTATGAACTCATAATGAATGCATAAGAATTGTTCTTTCATCATCAATTCTTTCTATAATTTGTTATTTAATGACTTTGATTTGAATTTGATTTAATTCGATATTTGTTTTATTGAGTAATGTGATATGTTGCTAACATTAGCTGAAACTATATTATCAGAGAAGGAGAATTAGCACTCATCTTTGTTAGTTATAGCTAACATCATCTGTTATCTTACTGAAATCAGCGATATGAGATGTAAATGTCTTTATTAATGAAATAGTTATATACACAGCGTTGATAAGCTTGACTCACTAATTAAACTTATCAACGCTTATATTTAACAATAAGAGAAGTGAAACAGTCAGACAGTGATTTGTTATCTACAAGTAATTCGCAGTCTTCCTTTTCTTTTAACTCTTTCCAGATATATCGCATTCGGATCTGAAATGATTCATTGATAGTTACATTTCTTTTCTTGAATTTAAGTTTTAATCCCCAAATTTAAGGGGAAATTTTAACAAGCGAATTTTGATTACCTTCGTTGTTTCGAAAAGGTAATCAAATATTATCTGGATGACCTGTTCCTTTTAATTTTTTCTATTAAAATGATTAAGGAATTCTCAATAAAACAACGATTGGAAGCAACTAATTAGCCATTCAATCTATTAGTCGGTTAGTTAATTAGAAAATGAATAGATATTTTAATGAAAATAGAAAAACTTACTAAAATCCTTATTTTTAACTCATCAATCAAAATGCAACGCATCTTTGCATCCTTCATTCTTAATATTACATCATAATTCAATCCTCGTTTTTTAACTTGTAATGAGAACGGCCAACGAACATTCGCATCATCTAATATCACACAGTTCACACTATCACATCCATCAATAACTCTGCTGATGATCCAACTGAGAAGCACTGTTTCCGTTTGTTTTTCATTACAAAGTAAATACACCAAAGCTTCGGGTAGTGTAATTTTTTGTTCCTAAAATATAATCCAAACAGGATTTATAGAGTTTGTGTATGTTGAATATATTATATCAACTTCATTCTCTTACCTGTTACCTTTTCCTCCAACATGAAATACCGAGTCTTTTAGCGAAAGAACAAATTGTTTTGGAAATTCCTTAATTCTCAGTCATTTGCACTAACCTCATCGATTCTTGCATATTGAACCAATCGAGTAATTGTACTTTCCAATACTTCAGTTATAGTAATCGTATCCCAGTGAGTTAAATAAATTGGTTCAAGAGCAATTCGAAAAGCACGAGGTTCTCTGTTTTCGGAAAAACGAATACATTTAAATAAATGCACTCGGAAGAATAGTGATATTGGCAAATTACGGGTGCAAAATACCTGCAAAGCATAAATATATGTATATACAATAATCAGGTAGCACGGATTCTATGCGCAATCAATATAAGGAATGAAAATTTTCAAAAAACACACTTCACTTTAACATGCACAAAATATCGACTGATTTCAAAAATTATTGGATATTAATGTCATTATGAAGAACTTTTTATAGAGCAATAAAATGTGGAATTCATATTATCAAATATGAAATGAATGAATGCTTAAAATATAGTCTAAAATATCGTTCTTTTTATCTTATTAAAGCTATGTTTCCAGCAAATTTTCAGAAAATCAGTTCGGAAAAAAATCTGTTTTTCTTTTCCATTTTTCATATAAACAGATTTTAACAAGACTTACCACACAATATTTGAGCTAATATTTTACTTTAAAATACTTACTTCATAAGTGAACTCGGAATGTTGTGAAAGTCGTTTGATTGGTATTACTTTTGTGAAAATTTTATCTATAAAAAGACATAAATAGTATCATCATCTTCATCTATTCTCTCCTTATTTTTATTTTTAAAGAACTCTGTTATAAAACAAACCTTTTCGCTCAACGTTTGATATTTGATAAGATGAAGTAGTCAGAGCTAAATGCCATTCGGTCATTTCAAATGGTGAACTGTTTTGCAATTGAATTATTAGTAGCGACGTGCCAGAAGTCAATTTTTGTCTCTGAAATCTATGCGTTTTGTAATTTGTAATTTGGAGAAAGAAAAAGAAACAAAGGAAAGTAATAAACATTATTTACTTTAATTAACAGTTCTAATACATAAATATATGACTGTATGTGTACGTGTTAATTTTTGTTAATATATATCTTTTTTTGTATTTTTTTTTCATATTTTATATATATATATATTTTTTTTTCTAGTAAGTAACTTTATGTTATAGAATATCAATTATTTTTTAATATATATCGATTATAACAGTAAGGGTTATACACTGTAATTAAATATATCTGGAATTGTATATATTATATTTTGATTTAAGATTTTGTCAAATATTACTTGTTAAAATAAATTTTACTATAGAGAGAAAAAAAAAAGATCATTATATAATAAGGTTAGCTTCGTTCAATGGTATACAATAGTAGAGCCAGATGAAACAATGGTAAGCTTATGTTGTAGAATATCAAATGACAGGAATGCCGATACTTTCAGGGTAATATGTAATGGGAAATTCCTCCTCTCTGTGGCGCATTTGTCCATCTCAGCTTGTAAACGCATTCCAAATGATAACTGGAACAAATAATTTAGGGAAATCAGTTCATTCATTTCAGCATCTTAATGAAGGAACTAGGAAGGGAGGTATATTTAAGCTTAAGTTTAAAAGCATTACCGTCAACTGGAAAGAAGTGTTAAATTTTTGTCAGTAAAAGGAAAAGATTTTTCCTTTTTTAAATGCATACCATTCTGTTTTCATCCCATTCGTTTTAGTGATGAAAAAATTCGAAGTCCAATAAAACTTTGAGAAAAGAATTTCTCTTATAAAAGAAATTGAAGAGATAGCTTAATATACTTGCTTGCATCGCTAATTGATCCAATTCAGCAATGCGTTTCTTTACTTCTTCGTACTTTTGTAATGTATCACCCATAGCTTGAGCGCAACGACCAACCGAAAGAATACTCTCTGACCCTTGCTCCAATTCCGGACCATCTCCACTAGAAACCGTCACTTTATCTTCAGTATCCATATTATCGATGTTTTCTTCATCGATATCTTCCGGAAGTATAAAATCGTCCATACTGAAGTGTTTATTTATATGACTGCTAGCAGCAATCTGAAATCTGATATTCACAGTATGACGATTGATAGTGTTATGCTGTCATTTGAATTTCTTGCGACATTAAGATATTTCTTTACACCAACTTTATCAACAACATCAAAATGGATTAAAAAAGTCAGCCAATTGTGATTACCGTGATAATTATCAGTAGTCGATTAACTTTTTTTGGATGAGATGCATAGTACGCTTTCAACATTTAAAAGTTTATCACAAATTGTAACAACCAAACAAGTGACAAAAAGCGAAAAAATTGTAGTTTTAGAAAACTGAAAGATTAATGACACGAATGAAACATGAATTATTTGGTCTTAATATAGTAGGGACAGATTTACCAAATTTCCGACACAATATTTCTACATCCTCGCAACTTTACACAGGAAATTTGAGTTATACTGAATAGTAGAATAATTTTATCTTTTATTTATATCAAAATATAAATTAGCATTAATCTAGTTCTTTAAGATGGGTATGATGATATTTGTTAACTCGGAATCAACGAAAAAGGAAAAACCTGCAAGTTTAAATAGTAAAAGTAGTGAATGGAGTCAATGAGCTGGAAAGAATAATTATGTTTATTGGATTTATTCCTAGAAAATAAGCTAATAATGCTAGAAAAAAAAGCTAGATAGCTAGGAGGAAGATTGTATAGTTAGCAACTCAATCACCAGAAAGACAATTTAAACAAATATGTATATATAATAAACAGCGATGAAAGTGTTAGTGAATCCTTTCAAATTTTTTTGTTGTTTTCAAATCTTTTTGTTCTAAAGTATACAATTGTTCATACAGTCTTTCCAGTTCTGTATTCTTGCTTGCAAACTGTTGAATTTTCCTCAAAATCAATTCTCGTCGTTTTCTCAATTCCGATATTGCGGTACAATCACCATAAAGTTCGATGACCAAAGTAGCCAACTGAAATTTATTTTAAACTGTCAAAATTTTTGAAATTTCAGTAACACTTAATTTGCAGAAAGAAGTTAATAAATGCTAATACTTACTGCTTCAACATCTCCCAAACTGAGGATCACTTCCAAGATTTCAATAGCTAACAGTGATAATTTATCTCTATCTTGCTTGTAGATATCTTCCAGACGACCCATTACCACTTCGCATTTCTCCTGTATCAATTCCATGAATTCTTTAGTACCACCATATAACGTATCATTCGATTGCACGCCACCATATACTACATGATATGGTAATTCCACCTGATTCATTACTGAGAGGTAACAAATACATTCTAATAAAACGTGCCCGTGCTCCAGTGACTCGTTTCGCCAAGGATACCTTGAGAATTTTAAAATCTGTTAAGAAATTGGTGGCCATATAATGTAATAATAAACTTTCATAACGCTCGTCTCATGGAATTCAAGTTTTCAAAAGTTCACCAGTGAATTTCTTGCAATAACTGGTAGTAAAAATTAGAAACATACCTGGCAATAGCGTTCAGAAATGCATTAAACATGTATAAAGGATTCTTGTTCGGAGGATCAGGAACTAATACCAAAAACGCAAGAAACGAAGAGCAAACAGAACGGTAAACTGACTGCTTAAGATCATGAGCCATTGCTAGCACTTCGATCGAACACTTCAAGATGGCATCCATCTGCAAAAGATTTAGCACCTTAACTTCTAGCGTTTTCAGAACGAAGAGAAATAGCATTCCTTTAAAAAAGCCAAATCCGTTTAAATCTATATAATTTTATAAAACGACATCTACCTACTTCTAGTAATTTTTACCAGAAATGAGTGAAATTCGGAGTTTTCATTAAGAAAAAGGCTAACCTGTGGAAGTGAATTACTAGTCAAACTTAACATTCCAACTTGGATGTATAATTCAATTTTGGTTGCTGAACTAGATAATGATGCTGTTGTAATAAAGGAATATGCTATACAACCCCGCAGAAATGTTTCACCCGCACGAGAAATATCTCCCTGACGAGCGACGTACAAGCCAAGACAGCACACCTTTGTAGCAAGATACTAGAATTTATTTCAATTAACTAAATCGAATTATACAAAAAAAATACAGGAAAGATAACTGAAATAAAGAGGAAAGATAATTTTTGAAATGGTAGTAGCCATATCCGAAATCAAAGCTTAAATTTAAAGCTAATCGAGTCTACATCAAAGATTCTTCAATCAGTGCAGAAGAAAATTTGCTGAGAACTTTATATTAATCAGAAGTTATTTATGAATTTTCATAACGGAAAAATTTCTATCCACTGCTCCTTGACACAAGAATTCAAATTCGGTTTTACAAGGAAATCAACTGTAATATACTGTAAAACGGAAATCCAACGTACAGCAATGACGCTATCCAGATTAGAAAAAGCAGCACGTGCATCGACAAAGAAATCAAGTGCCCGTTCCGGATCTGCTTCTAGCTTGAATCGATCCAGGGCGCGAATAACGTAAAAGCTAGCACACTGTTTTTCATCGTCTGTTGAAAGGGCATTTAAAGAATCATGAAGTATCTGGCAAATATCGAGTATCTAAAAAACTTCAGAATTCATGAATTCTTGAACAAATAGATAAGAATTGAATTTTTGAATGACTTCAATTCGACTAAATTCGGAACTGAGATTTAAAAGTAGCAAAAAGAAACTTAAAACAAAAAAGTGCACAATTTTTTGTGAAAAATTAAGCTTAAAGTATGTGAAAAAAAAAAAAAGAAATACGTGAAATTTGACAGCATAGAAGAGCTGCCTAATTCATACCTTCGTTGATTGTTAATTTCCATTGCATTTATAATATGTATTTAAATAATAACTAACCTGATTTGCAAGTTGGAAATCATTAACCGATGCAAGTTCATAGGAACGTACGAAAGAAGATAACAACGTAATAGCGCAATCTTTGCGCTGTTGTGTACTACGGAATAAGTCCACTAATGCTTGAAAGTGATGCAGTGCAATTAATTCTTTCATATCATCAATCCAATGTATAATTTTTTCCAGCATACATAATAATTCATCCATAAAAGATTCATATTTCTACAAAATTTCTCGCCTTTCTTTCGGAGCTTTTTAACTTCACTATTCGTTAGCCTTATACACCAAAAAACAATTGAGATCATCAAAAGAACTTTAAAGAGTCTGACTTTGCATCTAGACTAGGCAATAAAATATACCCGGATCGAAATAAATTGGATAATTCCTATGACTGGCTTATGGAGTAAAGATTCAAAATAAACCTTGTTAGGAGTAATTCGTTTTATAATTGTTTCCAGCATAACATCAACCTCATTTAAAGTAAAATACCGGGCCGCAAATTCAATCCACACAATCGTGCATTCAATAAAATCTCGGATGCTCATTAAATGACTAAAATAAAATCAAGCATAAATGCATATTTCTTAAAGAATATTTTCAAACTCCCAATTCGCAAAAGCTTCGGTTGTTTTTGTTACAAAAAGTGATGAAATTGGAATTAATTCGTAGTATATTAACGTAAACGGAAACATACAGGACTTTTTGCCAACAATTTTTTAAAATGATTCGTCTTAGCTCATCCTTGATATTATTTTCCATCAATCCTCTACCAAGGACGCAAAGCTCCATACAGGTTACATTTTCACCAGAAACTACCTGAAAGTATCAATCTGAAAAGCGATCAATGACTCTCCCTATCAAACAGCTGTACTGCATCATCAAAGTTTTTTTGTTCCACATAAATGATGAAGCAACCATCATCCATCAATGCCACTTCACTCACTCAGTAGATCAATAGAATGAGTTGAGATAAATTAAGATTAGAAAAAGGATTGAAAATTATAAAAAATTAATGATAAATCATTTATGAATGATCAATAATAACACTATTAAAAACTCATTACAAAAAAATCCATGCAAAAACATTTTCTTTTGTTCACTGTTATCCTTTCAGAAAAAAAGGTAGAAAAGAAAAGGTCAGGTTAGGAGTGAGTAGGAAAAAACGCATTTCTTAAAATATCAGACACTTCCCGGTAATTTTCAGATAAACCAAAACTGTTAACAGCTATCAGTCTTGGTACTGCATAACTCATTACCACATAGGTAGAAACTAAAATATTTAACAACCAACCAATTTGCAAACATCCAAAGCGTGCTGAGAAATATAATCAGAAGATAATGCAAGCAAGAATGGAAGCAAAAATGTGGATCGTTTTTCACTATCGGCGCAAATATCCCACAGTGTTTTTAACTCATCATAAGTTGTAGCATTATACGCCACACACTGAATAATCCATTCTAGAGCTGGCATTAATGCTGGCATCTAAAATGTATAATATGTCAATATTGACTAAGAACTGATTACATCTGATATAATAGTTAAGACTAAATCAATTATTATGCACAGGAAAATCTACAACTTTATAATCAATTCCCATCCAGGTAAAAAAAAAGAACAAGCTCCAATTTGGATAATTAAACCAAAGATTCATTGTGTATTATTCAAGATCATTTATTAATTATACTTACTCTGCTAATTGTTACTTATTTGACATGCAATAATTTGACTAGTTGACTTGTTGAGATATTCATCTGACATTATTATTGTTTCTTCTAAAGTTAGATGAAAGGAATGAAAGCAGAACAAATTCAAGAATTTTATTTTAGATTTAGGAGATGAACGGTAGAACTTAGAATATTTTCGAATACTTGTACGATGCAAATCAAATTTTTCTTTCCGTGCCACCAGTCCAAATTTTCTCTATTGCTCTTTTATACTTCGCTCCGCTTTTCTAATTTAAGAATACTAGTCAGTTTAAAATCATGAGCAAAATTTGGATTAGTAATATGCAAAAAATTCCATTTTAAAGTGCCCAGAAGCTGAAAAAAAAAGTACACTCAAAAGTATTCTCTACAAACGACATATTTTATTCTATTTCAAAAAAGCGAAACCGGTTGAATCGGGACTGTATTGATCCAATCATTAAAACATCTCCAATGCGGTGCACGATCATCAGGAGTAAGCCGCATGGCAACACGACACAGATAAACGCGAGCGTAACATGATACCAAGGGATTCGGTAACGACATCGGAATTCTTGCAAGGCGTAATAAATTTACCGGTAACGATTCCGCATCAACAAAACGGATACAACCGATAAGAGCAGTTTCCACTGCAATTGGTCTTTTTTACATAAACTGACATCCACTGAATAAATGAACGAGAAAACTGTAAGAACAGCAAAAAACTTACCGCACAAAATATAAGGCAAAACCATCTTGAATTTCGTAAAATTCAAATGAAGAAAATGGATTTGATCCATATGCCAATGATATTATAAACCTAATTTTGGTGAACGAAAAATTAATAACAAACAGCTAACCGTAAAAACGTGGTAAGAACTCAGTGATATCACCAATTTTACAAAACCAATTTCTTGCAACATCACGTGTTTGTTTTGGTACATCATCTACTGTAAAATTGTCTGGTAATTGACTTAAACCCGCTTCAGCACGTTCCTTGTTCGCTTTGGTATATAGGCGATCATAAACTAGATGTCCGAATTCATCCAAAATATCTGTTACGAGGACGAATTGATGCGGATAGATATTAGTTGCTGATGCAAATCCGAGAATATTTGCAATTTCTACTGCTAGCTGCAAAAAATAAAGTTATAACTCCTTCTGTAATAAGACAACGGTTGAAAATGAAAGTATAAGGAGAGCAGTGCAATAAAAAGGAAAGTGAAAGAAAGCAAAATAAAACAAACATTAACAGATTCTATTTTTTTCTCCTTTGCCCAAGCTATTTCCAAACTTTTGTGCAATTCGTTGATTTTAATCAGATTTTCTTCCTGTGATTGTTCAGCTAATTTTTTCCATCCCGATGCATCCTCCAACTGTTCCAGCCTCAAATTTCCTGATTTATAGATGTATTTAAATCACCTTGGATATTTCGTTGAATTTGTCTTCACTACTGAAAGATTTTTAACTGCTAGAATTTTATATCATCTTCATTATTCAGTCCAAATGACTCGATCAATAATAATTGAAAATGCAATCCTAAGTCTAAAATTTATTTCGCTTTTTAGCAAATTATGCTTTGGATATAGAGGGATTAGAAATGTTTTTTCATACATTTGTAAGGGAAGAAAAAGTATCCTGCAAATATCAAACAGAAGAACTTATATCACTACAGTAGTTCTTCTTTCTTAATATAATGAAAATATTTATAACTCCTAATAGTAAAATTATTTTTTAGAAAAAAAGCAAACTAAAGTGTTCTAACAGGTAAAAACCTTCGCGCAGCGCGTTTAACAAATGATAAATCATTTTTTTTCAAATCCGGAACACAGTATAAATATGAAGTCTCTGAGTTTCCAACATCCGAAAAAGATTTCAATATGTTTTGCTTTTTCGATGACCAAGGTATAAAACCTGGTAAATCCTAGAAGTAAAAAAAAATGCAAGAAAAAAAAAGCAATTCGTATGCTTTTTTAGTGCCTTAGAAAGTACATCTTTTCAAGTTTAATTTTCAAGATTGCACCCAGTCAAGTATGATGTAGAAAAATCCTATGCTTTGGTACTTAGCATCATTTATTTGGAAATGTATTAGATTATGATACCCTTTCAGTGGTTGTAACTATTTCATCTTCTTTGCTAGCCAAAGTATTGGCTAATTTCGGTTCTTCTTTTCGCTTTGCAATGATTGGTAAGTCTTCTAATGTAAAAATTGTATTTTTTTTATGATCCTCTACGGTAGCACCTAAAATTAAAACATTAAATACACTAATACAAGCAGCGATAGTGCTGAAAAAGTTTCAGAACGATCCTAATGTTTGGTAATAAAACTAATTAAAATTATTTTACAATGATTACAGCATTATAATGACTATTATGGTATGCTTCATATACCATCAAAATTTACAGTATATTTGCGAACAATTCTCACCTATTGAATATTCGAAACTTTCTCTTGTAATGATCTAACTCTTAAACGCTTAATAGTAGAACTGAATTTACTTCAAAAATGTTTTAATTTTAGGTGGTGCTGTAAAAAGACAAACAAACCTAAAGGATCAGGAAATTTTGGAAGTTCCGATTGTGTAACTTCTGTTTTTGCAGTACCACTTCTCTTCTTTAGTGTTATCAATGGGTCGATAAGAACTGCCGCCCTGCTACACATCCAAGCTTCAGCTTCTCGTTCCCATGAACGATAACGAGCTTTCCATTTCCATATTACTAACGAGTCATTGAATAATTCATCATTCATGCTCAAATGAAATTTGAAATCATTCTTTTTATGAACTGAGAAAAATATCGTAATGAAGAAACGCAGATGGAACAAAAATCTATACCAATTTGGAGTTTCAAATATGACGCCGTGTCGCCCAATAACAGCAAGATTTAACAATATTCAAGGATTATTAAAATTTATTTCATTATGAATTACTGACTGCTATAAACAAATACAAAATTCAGGTGGTCATTAATTCCGTAACTCTTCCTTACTGTTAGTTCAAACCCATCATTCACTAAATCCTCAAACTGCATCCCTGAATATCAACAGTAAAATTTCATGCCACTCGGAATTTAATCTTCAAGTTCTCTGCTTCTCACAAATGAACGACACCAACTGATTTACCACGTCATATTCGCATTCTAATTTACAATTTTTTGGAGGAATTCAGCGGTCATTTTCCGGCTTTTTCACAGATTTCATCGATTTTAATTCGTCCAACAATTCATTCTAATCTCTTGCAGCAAAAAATGTAACGACTCTTTTAGAAAACCCTTAAATAACAGTAATCATCATCACTTTGGAAATCTCATTTGACTTGCCCTTATATTCAAACTTAACCCCTATGACAAACAGAGATACATTACAGTTATTTGTTTCAAAACGACAAACCTGAAATGCTTTCACCAATAACAAGAATTTTATTCTATTTATATGAAATAAGTACAAGAATCTACAGAACTAACATTTAAATAGTTCTCGAGTTTGTTATGCAATAAAACAGATCCATTAATAAATATAAACATCTCTGTTCTAAGAATACTGATCACAAACCCGAAATTTGCATTCATAATGCAGTAAATAAAAATTTTCCGAGGTTGAAAACGTCACATGCATTTAAAAACACTAAAAAAATTTTCGTAGCCTTCCAATTGATCAATCTTTCCAGCGGTCATTTTCGAAGTCATACAACGTTGCTGCTCCTTCAGGGAGCGGCTTCTCCAATACTAGTATTTTTCGCATTGCTGCATGCTTCCATTCATCACTCAACGTGGGTACCTGCGGGGGATAACCTGAAAAGGAAACGTGCAAGAAGTGCAAACGTTACGTGTCTATTACTAAGCCATCTGAGAAACAATAAATTTTGATTATAAGAAATAAAGTGTCCAAATTTGAAACCAAACTCCTTAAGCAATTTTTAATTCATGGCAGTTTTGCAATACAAATCTAAACAAAAAAAATGTGACAGGATAAGAAACGAGGATGCAACCATTATTATTGAATGATTAAGTGCAAATAAATCTCTGCGATGGAAGATCCAGTATAATTCTCTTAGTTTTCAATCTTGATATTCAAAAAAAAAAAAAAAACTATAATAAATGAGTTACAAGTCGTAAAGAAATGCATACTGCAAAGATTATTAGGAAACATACTGAAATGTTTAAGCAGGCCTACCACTCCGAGGCCAATTGATATCCAGATCAATGTGTAGGCAAAATACATTTTCCAGTAAACATTCCAACCCAGTAACTCGGCTTGTGTTCTCCGGAATGAATATCTATACAACAATTTCTTCTCTTCCATTGTTAAGTTTTTCCAGTCACCTTTTTCCTTCTCACGAATCGGTTTGATGATTTCGTCATCGGCTCGGAATCTCAATGATGGATACGGACGATCTGTTGAGTCAATGAAATGCTGGAAAAAAAAGAGAAGTGAACTATGCGAAATAATGATTTGAACGAAACTATCCACTCTAAACTACCAAAAAAAATGAAAAGAATAATATGTCAAATTTATAATATACGAAAATAATCTCGTACTAAATCCATAAGATAGAGATTTAGAGACTGTCTTATTTAAATATTCCTTAGGGAAGTATCAAACTGTTTCAATTTTATATCTCAAGTAAATATCTCTTTAATATTCATTATCAAAGTGTAGCTAAGGTTATGTGCATTATCTAAAATGTTTCTGTTAAAAGCGAATATGTGCACTACTTAATACAGCTAAGTATATATTTGATTGTTAAAAGATTGCAAGCAATTGTAGTTAAGACCATCTGAGAGTGACAACTTTTCCACTATATATATTTATTTCTTTATTATAAACCAAACTGTACAGGATTTCTAATCTGACAGTCTAATATGCAAATGATGTAATGTTATAAACCAATTCATACTATATAAAGGGTAAAGATCATCTAAGAATAACAACTCTTTACTGATTGTAATCATGCGTTTTGTTGTAAGCTAATACCCACTATAAAAGATGTTAAAACCATTGTCTGGCCTCACTTTCACTCAAGTAATTTCGTTTTTGGTTTGTCACTTTATTCACTATTTCACTTGCAACAAATAGTGGCGTCAGCAGCAATAACAATGACGGCACGAAAAAAGAACAGTTACAAAACGAAAATTTTGTGACAATTTTAATGATATTGCTGGTATTTAATATTCACTTTGTTCATTTCTTTTCTACTATTGTATAAGCGTCATATTGCACGATATATTTTCCCTCAGCAAAAATGAACAAAAAAATTAAAATAACATGAATAAGTGAAGAAACTTCCTTTTAAATACTGTCAGAATCATTAAAAATAAAAAATGAAAGACAAAACAATTATATTTTAAAATTAAACTAAAATAAAAATGATTTAAATAAAAAAGCTACAAAACAGAGATGATTTAAAATTCAATACTCAAGATTTAGAAGCTTACATATCCGCCGCTTGATGGTCCTACAATTTCTCGTTGACCAATTCGTTGCTTTTGCCAGCAATATTCGTTGTGATGTTTGGCAGATAAAAGAATCGCATGACGTACAATGTGTGGTGTTGATTTCGACTGTACAATAATCGAACTGCGCACAAGGGCCATTACCTGTTAAGAAAAAATCTAATTAGAAATCAACTGAAAAGGCAACGGAATATTTAATGCACTTGTAATTAATCATTCAGTCAACAAATGAAATATTGTTGCAAAAATTTAAGCAATAACTGAAAAGATTTGAGCATAACCAACAACTGTTAAAAAAATCCATCATAGGAATTTTCTTATTTCATAAAAAATCACGTCCGGAATTCAAAAATTAATGGTTAAATAATCACCGCGTCAAATTCACTGGAACTAACTATGCAGCAAAAAGAAAAAGAAAGCTAAAATGTTTCTGCACAACTATAAGGTTCGCAACTACATGTAAATTCTCTACGTTAGCGACATTAAATACACGTGGATGCGTGAAAATTTATGCTAATTCATCATCACATAGTGCTACTTCCTAACGTCAACAGATATAAATTGTATGCAAAGAGTCGTACGGACATTACCAGTAAAATGTGTGAATTTCTAATGGTACCTTAGTATGATTTACATAGTACGTGGGAAAACTCACGCAAATATATAATGAAACTACGCTCTACACGATTATATTCCGATATGTCGGAGAAAGTACGTCAAAAATTTTTCATGCAGTCATATGAATCTTCCTATGCTAATATCAGAATTTTACACGATTTACTATTTCTCTCCGATAAACCTTTTGTACTTCATGATGTCCCTCTTACCGCAGCCTCTTCTGAGATACTTCCCAAAACAATTCCCGAGACATCCTTCTTTTCCCGGGTAATACCCGAGAAAAAACCGTGGAATACATAGGAAAACCGTGGCTTATATGAAACTGACATGTCTCGACATGATTGTTAGATGAAATTTTGTCAAGGTTTTCTTTTTTTGTGGTTGGTTAACTCTGGGATTTCTTTAGGAATAAGTTGGGAAAGGTTACATTCATTCAAGTCTTCGCTTATTTGTTGTTTACAGAGATTAATTTCATATTTTACCCATTCGATTTCTTTGTTTTTCTCATCTTTCATTTATGACATTTTCTTATTCAGTGTTTTTCGTTTTGCTAAAAGTTTTTCTAATTCTTTATGCTCAGTTATCAATCATTTTCACTAGTTTTTAAAAATCTTAGCTCACTTCGAAGTTATTGTAAAAGTCGTTTGGAGCTGCTCGTTAAAATAAGTGGAATTTTTCCGGAAGCATTTTTAAATCTTTTGAAATCGTTTACATTTTATAGCGGGCGGCGTGATATCTTCAGTAACATCTCACATTATTTTAAGGTGCGAAAGATGTTGGGTGCTAGCAATACAGGTAGTATTGGTGACGTGAATCCTGACTTACTGCAGGAAGTTCGTTTATACGAAAATAGCGTAGAACGTGAACGGGTCGATAATATGAGCGAATTATATGCTGTTTTAAATGCCTTGGAATGTTTAGAAAAGGTGTTTAGCCGTGATTGTATTTCTGCCAAGGAATACACTGCAGAATGTTCGAAGCTTTTGGTGCAATATAAGGTTAGTTGAATGTAGAAAATTAAGATGAGTTGAAATTTGAAAAATTTATTGGTTCCATTCACATATTAGTATGATTTTATTAGTGTTGAGATTAAGATTTTAGAAATTGGAACAAATCGCATTTAGGTGTAAGTCCGATTAACATTATATTTCACATTTTATCAAATATTCACTGCTACTCTTGGCATGTTGGGCATTTGAAAAGCTCACCGTCTATTTAAATATCAGTTCTAGCGTTAATTATTCCAACAATTTGATATTGCAGTAAAATCTTAATTTAAAGGTAGCGCTGCGATTAGTACAATGTGATATCGATGAATTTGTAAAGAAATATCGTGTGGAGTGTCCAGCAGCGTTAGAAAGAATCCGTGAAGATCGACCAATTACTGTAAAAGATGATAAAGGCAATACATTGAAATGTATTGCGGAGATTGTAGAAATGTTTATCACTTTCTTGGATCAGCTAAAGTTGAACGTTCGAGCTGTTGATGAGCTATTTCCGACATTGAATGAACTGAACGTTTCCATCAGTTCAATGATTACGCTGCCAGATAATTTTGATGCAAAGCTGAAAGTGATGCAGTGGTAAGAAATTGCTCTCATTGAAAACATTTTTGCAGGAAATTTTCCTCCCTTGAAAGTGTTTGTCTGACTTTCTTAATTCAGCTTCACTTCTCAAAGTGAGGTTGAATTTTATGTAAATATTTATGATCCTAGGGCATGTTTGAGAAAATTCAAGTAACTTAATAAAATTCATTTTGCAATAAGTGAGTAACTAAATTTTACATTCACTGTAAGTTAGCTCTTGTTAAGCAAATCCTAGAGAAAATTTTATTGCGGCGGAATGGCTTAGAAGAGACAGACTTGAAAATATTTGAAAGATTTCAATAGACGACTCGCAATATATAGTGCCTAATGTTTTGTTGGTCTTGGTGATGCTAAGTCAAGATTTTATTAAATCGAGAAAGAATTAAGGAATTGCTTAAGTGCTAAATTCTCAGTAATTCGGAAATCATTTGTGAAGTTAGGAAGTATTGGAAAGTGTTTTACAATAACAATCCGCTGTTTAAAGGCACGAGAAGCTGAAGAATATGGGCGCAAGTGAGGAAGTGACAGATGAAGATGCGCGACAAATGATTTTCGATCTCGAAACCGCCTATAATTCTTTCACTCGTTTCTTACATAACTCCTAAATGCTGCTCAGAACTCCATTTGAATTTTGTTGCTTATGTATTCTTTCGAAACTTAATTTTGTCACACGTTAAAAAAATAAAAAAAAATGAAGGTTTTCATTAACCTTAAATGGTGAAGGAAAACTTTTCACTTCATACACGGTGTGTCAAACAGAATGCTTCAGGGTTGACATTGTGAATCTTTTGCAGAAGTTTCTTCCTTCTCATTTCAGTGTATGCAGTCACACTAGCCGAAATACATCTATTCCGATAATTTTCGCAGTGATTTTGCTAAAAGTCAGTGGAAAAAAAACTCTATGCTAGTAGCTTTTTTTAATGTCATTAATGAAAACCTTCATTTTAGAAGTCCTAGATGGTGAAGGAAAACTGCAGAATGAAATTCGTCCTTCGACTTTTAAGAATATCGCAATAGTTATAATTTTGTCTGGTTTTTTTTTTTTTTTTCAAGATTTAATTATGTGAAGCAGGATAGTCTCTGGTCAGCGCTTAAAATCACTTCCGGAAATTCACTTCTCTCATTTCTCAGTAAAACCACTTTGTTGGGTGTGAGTTGTTGCTACATCAAGGAAAATTTATCTTGTAAATAGTTCAAAAAGGAATCCAGCAAATTCGTCTATTTTCATTAAGTAAAGAATATGGTTTGTAATCTACTCTATGAATTTTTGAACAAATCAGGAGTTTTATCTGGTACGCAAAAGGCGCTATTTGTTTGATAGTCAGTCATATTTCAAGATGGTATATGAAAACCTTTTGAAATAAAGACTGATCGAAAAAGCCATGTTGCTTATCATTGAGGAAGACAAAATGACTGAATGTATAGAAGGAAAAGAGTGGATTCATTTCTATTTCATAATATTGAATTATAGCACTTTGTGAGGTTTTAATCCAGTTTTGCTCTTAGAAATGAGCTGTTAGAGCAAAAAACAGCGATTTGAAACCAATTCTCAATTCCTCACAGAAATTCACATGAATAGATGTAGACTCAGTGTGCGAACATTGCATGCACGAAGTTTGGCATTGTGTTCGTAGTAGGTTGTAGGATTGTAGATGCGTAAGATTACGCAATGTTAGGCATTTTTTAAGTGGTTGGACGTGGTGTGGGTCACGTAAGTGACGTGAGGGGAGTTTTATGAAAATTTTAAGTCAGTTAGGGCAATCTGAAGTGGGAATTCGATAGATGGGTTGCTGATTCACGTTAAGTTGTTTGTCTGTAGTATACTAGGTATGTTATATACTAATATACTGAGAAAGTATTGTATTTTGGTATTGCTATTTAGAAGTAGTGGTTCTTCCAGGCAGATTTCGGTAGTATCATGTGATATAAATGTAGTAAAAAAAATGTAATTCACGTCTTTTTAATAATTTGTGTTTTAGAAAGGTATAGAAGGAAAAGAGTGGATTCATTTCTATTTCATAATATTGAATTATAGCACTTTGTGAGGTTTTAATCCAGTTTTGCTCTTTTGAAGTAGTTTGAAGGCTTCGCTTAACTTGGGATTACGTCAGTGAGCTAGCTGAAACATGCACTTATCTGTTAATTTTATCTAGGTTTTGTTTCAGGTTAACGAATACTTCTAGATAATTATATTTCATCTGATATAAAGATGCCGTTAGCACGAGATTTATTGTATCCAGATCCGCAGAAGGTGAGATTAATCATTTTTTTTTTCACTTGTTCATCATAAGATAAACTTTGAAGTATGTTCCGTTCGTTATTCTGCTGGAGCTGTCTGTTCTGTTTATGTTATGTTGAAGCTTGTCTGCGTGTTTATGTGAATGTACGCTGCTTTATAAGCAAATGGGTTTGCAAATATTTCAATGTTCGTTATATTCTTCTAACACTTATACTTAAATTCAGTGAAATTGCATTTCTGTTTTAAGGAACGGGAACGATGTAAGTTGAAGAGGTTAGTGCAGCAACCGAATTCTTTCTTCATGGATGTAAAGTGCCCTGGATGTTACAAAATTACAACGGTATTCAGTCATGCTCAGTCCGTAGTAGTTTGCGTTGGATGTAATACGGTACTTTGTCAGCCAACCGGTGGAAAGGCCCATCTAACAGAAGGATGTTCATTTCGGAAAAAGCAGCATTAAATATCAAAATTGTTTCTGTTATTTCACCTTGAGAGTATTATTTAGTATAACTTGTGAATTGTTATCACATCGTTTAAGTTGTTTCACGGTGGTTAGGCAGTAAGGGTTATTGACACTAAGGTCTGATCATTAGAATGAATTTTGTCCATATTAGGAGTTGATTTCTGGTATAAAGTTATGAAGTCCCATAAATAAAGTTATGAAGTCTTGGCATAAAGTTGTGAAATGAATTTTTAGAAAAAAAGTGAGGTTCAAATTTAAGTAATCACAATTGCGATAGACCCACACACTTCTTTGGAATCAGTGGTTTGCCTCTGTCTGTATGATTGATTATTTCTCGGCATGTTTTGTTAACGTAAGAGTAAACGATGTTGAAGGAATGATCTGTCCACTAGCATTCCAAGCTTCCTGTGCAAATGTTTTGGGATATATCTCTTGTCATTAAATTCAGAAAAAGCCATGAACTGTATGGTCAGTTAGGCCGATACACAACTGTGCAACTCAATCATGACGTTGCTATTTTGAGTTTACACATAACTTGAATACAGTTGGTGGTCTCAACTATCTTACTTTTCTAGTAGTGATGAAGTTCAAAAATCTAACTAATAACTTGGTCGTGTATATACTCGTCATCTTACCCGATATAACGGATCATACATGTGTCATGTTTGGCTGTTACTGCTTGCACACAATGGTAGGATTTCGATTTGTAAAGATTTCATGACTAGGTTAAAAAAATTTTATTGATTTGTTATTCCAGACTTAAGTTGTTTCATGTTGTAAAAATATGACGGGAAAAAGGACTGCTACACTGATTATGATAATAAAATATATTAACAAAAAATCAACCTCAAGATAGAGTGGGATTAATTTTTTTTTCTTTTTTTTTTTTGCAAGGAGATCAGAATAACAAAACTTTTAAAATCTTTAAATGATTGCATTAAAACAAAAGGGAGGTCATTGGGATCATCAAATTTGAGTTTTTTTTTTTTTTTTTAATTATTGCAATAAAAATAAATGATTAAAAATAGATAGAGATGAATGCAGAATTTTTTTGCTGTTTATATCCCTATGGAAATTGCAACATTTGGGCTATTATGTAACTTTAGCGCTGTCTGCTGCGGTAATGGATTTTGTTGATTTGGTAAACATTGTTCTTGCATTTCACCACAATTGTTCAAATATTTTTTCGAATTTGGAGAGGATGAAAGCGAAAGAGATGGTGGCATATTGCTTTCATATTTATGACTCCAACTCATAGCTGTTACATTCGCTCGAGAATTTTGTTGCTTTTCTTCCAAGGCTCGTTTCGGGAATGCAACATCAGTTTTAATATTATACAATGTTTTAGCATGAGGATCATTTTCATCAATGAATTTTGGATCCTAAACATTTGCACCAATATAAATGATATGAGAATTGAAAATTAAACTTTGAATTTAATTTAAACAAAGAAAAAAAAAACGGTGAAAAAAAAACATTTATAACCAAATGATTCTAAAATAAACGATAATCAATTGAATATAATAATTTAATATTCCAATAGTGAATTCGTCAATTTTATGCAATTTTTTTTCTTCCTCTCTCTCTTTATTTCTTATTCCATTAGTATTATAAAATTACCTTCGGTTTTCTTTGATACTTACAAGAAACAAATGTACAAACAACCAATAACATTAGCAATAGTGACACATTTCGAAAAAGCATTTCAATAAGCTCATAGTACCAACTGATTGTCATCTTTTGAAAATTATACAAATGATAAAACATTCATTCCAATGAATAATTTATACATTATATCAAATAAGCATATAGGAATGAAATTTATGCATTTTATTTCTCAATTTAATAAACTAATTAATATTAATATATATTATGTCAATGTATCAAAGAAAATTATCTTTTCGATGATATTTTTTGCTCATTCATTTTGTTAAAGTATTATTTTGAATGACTTCATCTGTTAAAATAACACATTATTCATTAACTCATAAATTTTGATAGAATTTTGGAAAAAAAATTTTTTTTTAATTTTTCCTTATCAATTGATGATTTATTGCTTTCATTCAAATTCTTTCCTGTTATTTTTTTTACTAGTCAACTTTTAGTTGTTATTTTTCAAAAGTTTTGAAAAAATAATTTTTATTTGAGCAGCTCAAATTTACTTTCAAATATCATCTAATTATTATATTTTAATGTGATATACATTTATATCATTTCTAATTTCATCTTCGTTTCCAGTATTGCTTGTACACTTCAACAAGAATATTTGACATTTTTCAGCGATTTTTTTTTTGTCACTGAATGACAACAAATGATGATGACATTTATGACAAGAAGAAATGTGATAGGTATGAAATTTCATAGCTATCCTTCCTTTATAATTACTATTTTTTATGAGAATAAACGAACTAAATTATTGTTAATTTTCCTTTGTATAAACGAAGAAATGTATCGTTCACTTTCTTTATCTGTAATGTATTTATTTATTTGTTCATTTATTTGTTTGCTTGTTTATTTATTTGCTCACCTATTCATTTATTTATTTATTCATTTATTTGTTTAATTAATTAATTAACTTATTTATTTATCTATTTAAGTAATTGACTAATTAATTAATCGTATATTAATTAACCGACAAATATTTAACCAGTTAATTAATTATAAATTAGTCAATTGATGAATTAGTAAATCAATTAATGAATTTTAACAAACAAATAGTATTAATTAATTAATTAATTGTTTAATTAATTAATTAATTAATATTGTTAGTAATTAACAAATATTATTAACAAATTAATGACTAATTAATATTGTTCATCTATTTGTCATTTATTTGTCTGTTTATTTATCTATTTGTTTGTTTGTTTACTTGTTTTCTAAGTTCCGAAGTCTGTTTACGTATTGTAATATCAAAGAAAATTGTTAGTCTTATTAAACATTTCATTCAGATAATATTTATCATTGTAGAAGGTGAAAATATTATATAAAAGGTAGCAACTGAATATTTGCTAATAATATAATTGGATGAATTTTAATTGGAAAAAATTTGAAATTGTATAATATATCAAAGTATCCCTCAATAATTGTTACAAATTATCATATATAAAATATACTTGCATAAATGTGTGAAAAGTTAAAAATCATTAATGTATTATAATGAATAATTAATCTTGTCAGAAAATAAATGAATTGACAACTTTGACTAAATCTAAAAATTTGATCTAATCCAATTCGATTTTTATCTGATTCATTAATCTATGATGCAGATATTAACTTTTTTTTTCGGTAAAAAGTTTTTGACAAAAAGAAATGAGAAGTAAAAAATAAACATTAAAATGAACCAATTTTATTCAAAATGATTTTATTGATAAAAAAAAAAAAAAAAAAAATCACAACATTTATAATAATAATTGATGTTTTTTTACTTTGTAATATTTGACTATTTATGTGTAATAGATGATATCATATCAGTTTAAAAAAAAATTTTTTTTTTTTAACATAAAAAAAAATTATCAAAAGTTATTATTAATATTAATTAATTTAACTGATATAAAAAAAAAAATTAAAATTAAAGAGAATATTTGTGAAAGTAAGTGCAAACGTATGATTGTACAGAAAGAATGAATGATTTGTATGCGTAAATAAAAATGATAGTAATGAAAGATTTGTATTAAATATGAACAATATAGTGTTTCTCTTTTAATCATTGGCGGTATTTGTCGTTTCGTTCCACTCTATCGTCCGTACCGGTTTTCACGTGGCACATATACGCATCGTATAAAAGACGCTCAAACAAGTAGAATTGTTGTTGTAGTGGTTTTGTATGAGATAATAAACAAAAATATGACGAACAAATCATCGTTACGTTCCGTTGCTTTTGCAGCTGTTGTATTTTCAACGGTAGCCGTAACAGCGTGTATTTTCACGTTTCCTATGGTTTTCTATTATGTGCAAACATTACAAGCAACCGTACAGGTAATTGTTAATTAATTATCAAAAAAAAAAAAATCAAAAAAAAAATTTATTCATTTTTATTTACTATTTTTATTTATTTTTTAGCTAAAATTTTAATCATTTTATTTCAAAAAAAAAACAAAAACAAAAAATTTGAAGTTTAATATTCAAGGAATAAATTAAAATTCATTTTATTTATTTTATTAATGTTATTATCGATAATACATTTTCATGTTTTTTTTTTTTTGGATATAAAAAAAAGTGAAATAACAATTATTATGGAATTATTTTACGGTTTTATTTTACATAAATAGTTAAAATGAACTTTAATAGCAAAATATATTTAAGTGATTTAGTCAGAAATTAGTATAAATTTCGCACATAAAATTGTTTGGATAAATTTAAAAGTAATATTTTCATATATTACAAAGTATATTGTAAATAAATATATGTGAATATTATGTAAAGGAAAAGAAAAAAAATAGTTCTAAGAGATTAAATTATAAAATTTACAGCAATGATATCTACCATACTTAAAAAGCTTTTCAGATGAATGATTAGAGTTATATGAATGATTAAAGTGATAAAAAAAAAAAAGATATAGGATAAATTCATTCTATCATCTGTTAAATTCTACAATAAATTAAGTAAGGAAAAAGAAGAATAATGCGAATAAATGTTGAAAAAAAGTGAGAAAAGGACAAATATAGTAGTAGTTGTTAAATTTTGTATTGAAAAAAAAAAATATTTTTTTTTTTGGACCGGTTTTCATTCTTTTCAATCATTGTCAACATAATAATGAAATGAAGAAAAAAGGGAGAGAAAGAGAAAAAAAAAAAGAAAAAGAAAGGATAAGGACAAAAAGTATGAATGGAAAATATTAAAAGGATTAGAATCCGCTTCTGGATATGTTTTTAAAATGAAAGCACGAAAAAAAAAGTCTTTATTAATAAATTTATTTTAGACGACTAAAATAAAACATTTCAAAGAAATCAATCCGATTGTTTCATTTCTATTATATATAGATATATAAGAATAAATGAATTTCGTCTTCTAAGTTTTAGAAGAATTTTTGAAACAATTATTAAACTTTTAAATTAGAATTTTTTTTAGAGTGAAGTAGAGTACTGCAAATCACGTTCACGTGATATGTGGAAAGAAATGGTGGAGATGGGACCGGAAAGCGATAATGAACCACTTGATATCCTGGTTCGTGCTACTCGTCAAGCTGAAGCCCAATGCTGTACATGCCAGCAAGGACCGCCTGGACCAGATGGGCCACCAGGTATGCCAGGAAGAGATGGTGCGCCAGGTGAAGGACCTGGAGCGCCTGGACCACCAGGTGCAGATGCTGATCTCCATGATCGGTTGCTTCCAGTACCTCCACAATGTCCATGCCAATCTGCACCTGGACTTGCTGGACCGGCTGGACCACCTGGACCTGATGGACAACCTGGAAGTCCTGGACCAAGTAAGATTCACTTCTGATTTTGTTAAGCTTTACATTTCTAGATACCATAGAAATCTCCATATATATATATACCTTTTCTAGACGGTGATGATGGAGCACCAGGTCCTCCAGGACCACCAGGACCGCCAGGTGCGCCTGGTCAAAATGGACAACCCGGTCAACGTGGACCACCAGGTGAACCTGGACAACTCATTCCGGGAGAACGACCACCACCAGGACCTCCCGGACAACCGGGACGACCAGGACCACCAGGACAACCTGGCAGACCTGGACCACCAGGCAGAGACGGTGAGAATGGAGCAGTCGGTGGCCCGGGAGAACCAGGACCACGTGGTAATGTTTGATGGCATACATTTATATATAGACTTGCTATTTTTTTTCTTTAATTCTTTGACCTAAATGCTCAACGAATTTAAAAAATTAAAAAATATAACATTTGTTTATTTGAATATATTACTGATAAGACAAAAATTATAGGTCCACCAGGTCCAACTGGACAACTGGGAGCACCAGGTGAACAAGGTCAACCAGGTGCACCAGGAAGCTGTGATCATTGTCCACCAGCACGGCTTGCTCCCGGTTATTAAATATTAAAACGCAACAGCAACAACAACAGTGATCTATCAAAATCTCATCATTTTCCTCAATTTCTCACGTAAATGTTATATAGTAAACAAAACAATAATAATCTGTCAAATGGACTAATTCAATCACAAAATCATTAATCTTAAAATCTTTTAAAAATAATAACTAATAAAAAATAATGAAAAAAAAAACTTTTAAAAAAATTTACTCTTTTTTTGATTATCACTCTATTTTGATAACAAAAGAAAAAAAAGAGATAATCAATTGTTACTAATAAATATGCATCTCAGATATGTATAAAACATCTCTGTGGAAACTTCATGAATTTAATTTTGCTATGCTATTGAAAAAGATTGAATTTTTTAAATTTTCAATCTTCAATTGCAAATAGCAAGATAATAGCTATATATAATGGAATAAACGAAAGCAAACATTATAAAAGATATTTTATACGAGACTGTTTATCAATCCATTAATTCTTTATTCTGTGAAAGAGTGTTGGAAGATGATGAAATTAGATTTAAATCAAAGAAATGTTTTATTTTGTAGAGAAAATTTTAGGAAAATTTATAAAGCATAAAAGAAAAATAAAGATCAAAGAAAGAAATAGGAATGTTTTTGCTATTTACTATCAACGAAATACCAGATTACTATCAGTGAAATATCAGATTAACTATCACTTCTAATGACTGCTTTAAATTCATTGTTGTATTACACTAAAAAAAAAACACAAAAGATTCACATGGAATTCGGAGGCAAATTTCTAAATCCAACATATTTCTATGATCACACGATGAGATAATCAGCATTTTTCTAACATATTCATTCTTTCAAATCAACTTTTTTGACGATTAGTATTATAATTTCTATATAAAAGCAGAAATAGGATAGGACTATAGTGCATTAAGCGGAAAATATCAAACACAAGAAATATTACTAATGAATTTAAATGATTTTTGTGAATACCTTAAAAGCTTCCAAAGTGAGATTTGTGTTTGCAACATGGTGTTAGTGGCAGTATGAGAAAAAAATTTATTAATTTGCTCAACGACGATAAAATAGAGATTAGAACTCTTGGAAACCAGTACATTATCAATCACTGATTTACATTTACATTTTCTGAAAAAAGTACAAATTGATGAAAGTACAATTTTTTGAAGTAAATTTACAGAATGAATAAATTTAAAATAGGATATATCAAAGCATAATACCAAAAAATTTCATTTTTTTTAAATGTAACTGAATAAAAGCATAGTACTCCATTATATCCTATTCCGAATAATATTACAACAGTACATTAGAATATCACAGCATAAATTCTTGCCATTACTATTTATTAAGATCGCAATATAGCATATTTGAAATGTTGTTTTAATTTTGAAATGATTATTGTACCATCAAAGGAAACCGAAGCGAAAACCCATGGATTGCTACCAGCCCATGCACAACTGTATACTGATTCCTCATGTTCTTCCATCTTCTCCAAACATTTATCACCCAAAACACTAAAAAACGATTCATCGATAATTAACAGACAAGAAAATATTAGAAAAAAAAAAAATCATCAAATATAAGTGATGTAAATATTGCTTAAAATTTCGGTAGGCCCAAAAATGTATCTGTAACCGAGATGCCTGAAACTTTTTTTGTTCATTCTCGAATTTCATGCAGTTGGTGAGAAAAGGTGCAGAAAGTTAATATTCAATTTTATTTTAAATTTAAAGAAATTACTTTTCGGGTATAGAACAGCTGTCGTCCAATGCCAATGCATGATTAGATTCAGAGCTAAGAGATTCTACGCTATTCAGGAATAGTCTAGCATCACTGCCTGCTGATAACAACAACTGATCATGAAAAGGGTTAAACTTAACACACCATACCCTGCAACATTAACAAACGATTTTGTTAGTTATCATTTTATAGAACCAATATTCCAGGATTCTATTTTCTCTTTAAGCAATTTTAATAATTTTCTCTTTTTAAGCAATTTTAATAACCTTAATAATTTTTTAAAATAATTTTTAAAAAATTAACCAATTTTTAGCATCGAAAAACACTTTCATATTAGACATTAGTTATAGCAGACGGAAAAAAAAAACAATAACTGCAAAAATGCAAAATAACAAGAACTGATAGGAACTAGAAAACCTACATGAACTAATACAAAAAAGGTAAAACATTGATTGTATACCAAAGTAAAGAAACCAGAATCCGTGAAAACCAAAAAGTTAATCTATCACTTTAGAAAAGGAAAAAGAACTGCTTTTGAAATAAAGACTCACCAATGCCTATGATCCTGTAAAACTTTCAATGGCATATCCACCTTCCGTATATCCCATAATGTCACTCTGAAATCATCACCACAAGTTGCTACAATGTGCTCCACATTAGGATTGAAATCCAAATTTCTGACACGAGGTGAATTTACATTTTTAATAGAAAACGTTTTCCTAAAATAATTCAATCCTTTTATAAAATATATGAGTTACATAATAAAAAGACAAGCAAAACGTGGAATCGGATTTTATTTAGAATGTAAAATTCCGCAAACTTCTTTCACACCTGGTTATGTAGAAAGATGTTTTTGATCAAATCTGATCACAAAATTGAATATAATGATGCCAACTTACTGCATAGTACGAACATCAATTCCTTCCACTAATGTATCATAGGCTACCGCTAAGATACTTCCATTTGAGTAGAAATTCCATACGGATGCACTTATTGGTGTTTTACCATCGATCGATGTAGAACTTTCTATCTGAATCATTTAATGATTCAGATAATTTAATTATTGATGTATAATGTGATGAATCTTGAAGTATAAGTCCAATTTTGAGAATTCTGAAAGTTATAAAATACTACTTTTTATTTTCATATTTCCGTTAGGATAAAAACCTTGCGGTCGTTATTTAGCAGTGAAATTTAAATTTATCAAAAAATGACTGTTTGTAATTTAAATTAATTTAATGACATTGAATATGTTAAAATACGAATTTCTAAATGAAAATTTCATCAAAAAGACGAAGGATATAGACTGTAAAAATCACAAAATATGAAAACATGAGAAAATAAAACTATTTTCACGAAATTTTGATTGCTAACAGAAACAATCTCTTTTAAAAGGTTCATGGATAATCGGAAATAGATCAGTTCTATTGCAAAGATAGGAAGCACAATAAACCACCAAATAAATTAACTAATAAAAAAGAAAACAATTTTGAAGAAAAAAAATGTAAAAGGTAAAAGCAAAAAACCTTTAAGGAGTTGACAACATCAGCCAATAGCACAGAATTATCAACGACAATGGCCAATTTATTTCCACTCGGATGGAATTCAGCTCTTGAAATAAATTATTTTACATAACCAGAGTAATAAAAAAAGTATCTGCAATGTTAAAACATATATGATCATAGAGAAAACTGAGAATATAAACGACTAAACATGAGTTAGCAATTCCAAATAGAGTCTGAAAATTTCAAATATTTTGAATTTTCGAGTACCTTGAAAATTTCAAAATGTGGAAAATTTTGTTTGAAATTGGTAAATCATGTTTAAAAGTTTAGAAAAAAAAACAAACACAAAACATTCAAAGCTGTTTCAATCATGAAAAAATGATTAAACAAAGTAAATTTGATAAAATGTAACAAAAATTCGCTTTCCAAAAGTCATATGCATTGCTCTACATTAAAAGATGGCCAGTTCCGATAATTTTATTGATTGTGCAGTATTATGCAAATTTTGGTTGGAGATAAATTTTTGGAGATAATTTAGTAAGAACCATCAATAATTTTCTTTTCTTTTGCAATAAACACATTAAAAGTTACGAAATGCATTTTCCACTTTTCGAAGGAGATATATACTGTGCAAGTTCAACAAGATTCGATTCGTCATCATTCATCTTCCACAAACCAACACCACTTCGTATTGTGTCATTCACTGAAAAATTTTTTTATCGAAAAAAAATATAAAAAAAATTTCTTTTTTTTTTGTATTTTTTACCAAAAAAATATGAATAGGAATATTATGTTCCAAGAAGTTATGAATGAAGATTATTTTAACTTTCTTTTATCAAACTGAATCCTTTATAATCTCTGCCGATTACTTTTATTAACAACTATGATAGCTATCTTGAGATGTCAACTTATTGTTGTTTACTTTAATAACGAGGTGAACACTTCTTCTGTTTCCTATTCCATTTCTGTTATCTATCATTGTTAACATAAACTTTAATAATGTGAGTGAGTGATGATTGGAAGCTTACAAGCAACATAACATGTGGCAAAGATATTCGAATCGACGAATGAGCTTGACATAGACCAAATTTCACCAGAAGGATGATCAAATGACCGTGTGCTAATATCAAGCCAATCATCATCGACTTCCAACATATAAATCTTAAATCAAGTCAGGTCAAGAGTAAAACATGAAAGAAATTATTTTATGAACAGCTACGAAAATAAACATTAGATAATTAATAAAAAATTTTGTTTGAAATATTTGGAAAAGAAATCATTAACCAATTATTTATCTTGTAAAAAAAAATAGTTTTTAAAAACAACATTAGCGAAAGACAATAAACTCTTCCAATCACTACTCTTAGTTTTTAAAAGATGATTCCTATCACTTCAAAAATTCTGTTTCCTGTACATCGTGAGATTTACCTGATTATCCTGCTTTAAGGATTGAGTACCAACAAGAAATAAAGTTCTTTCTCCAGCTGGAAGACTGACAATACTTCGTGTCGGCAAATTGATTCCATACTTCAAAGAGGCTTCTTCCGTCATTTTTAGCTAAATTTGCGCAATATGTTCATCTATGATGAACTAATAGATCAAATCTGCGATAACGCTAGAATCCAGTAAAGACATACCAACCTCGAACACTCTTCCATGTTAAGGTAGTCGAACACTCTTATTAAGGATAATTTTGAAAACTTATTCAAATAAATGAGTGCAAGGTACCAGATCTTTCATGTCAGAATTAATGTAATGAAGGATGACGATATAAATGCATAATTTATTTAGTTATAAGTACTTCATTTTTGATAGCTCCAGTCTGCATCAAATAATGCACGATTTTGTCCTAATGCAACAATAATTATGAAACTATAAAACGATATATTTAAAGCTTTAAGACCATAAAAGAAAGCCAAACAAAAGGCAACACAAGAAAACTCATCAATAACAATAAACTGATTAATTGAATTTTAAACTGAAATTCTTGCAAAACTAGCAAAACTAATAAAACAAAATCTTAATCGTACAGAAAGGCAACATATGAAATGTTTGAAATTTATGGCAAACATTGAAATGTTCCGCAAAAAAAAATAGCACAAATCAGACGTATCTCCTCAAGACAATGAATAATAAGTAGAGTAGAGACATACTGAATTACTAAACGAGGATTTATAGACTGATAAATTAGAAATTGAACTAGTTATTTATACTATGAATTCGCTAATAATTCGTAAATCATATAAACACCATTTAATGGTGTTTTTTGAAAATACAACAATACATAATATAACATATTACTATGGCAGAAAAACTTTGGTTGAATATAGAAAAATAAAAGAAAAAAAAACGGGTACTAATATTGAGCACTAGTATTATGACCATTCGAAACGATGAGCATAAATAAGGCCCATTAAAGCAAATGCTGCATTGGTCCCAAGTGATGCAACAATTAAGATTGTCCACAATCCTCGATGTACAGTGGCATTTAGTAGCGCCCGTAATGACCCTGCAGGAATTGTGGATAGTATTTGTGAATTAAGAGTCTCTTGATTCATTCCAATCCATGAAATACCACCTAAATTTCAAAATTTAATATTTTTAATTCCATAACAATATACAGTGCTGAGACAAATCTACATTTTTTTTTCTTTCGTATCTTACATTCTCATTCTTTATTAATTAGTAAAAAATTCCCTTTAATATACAAAAAAACTTTGTACTGTGAGAATTTACCACAAAACTTACATGTTGTTTTCAATATTAAAGCATAAAGCACCGGTAGAAGAGGTGGCACAAAATAATGCAAAGCAGCAACATTGAAAAAATAAAAATAACGCTGTATCTAAAAAACAAATAGAAATATTCATTTCTTTTTTTTTGTAGAATCGAACTATTTGAAGAATCAAGAAAAAAAATTAAAAACCTGAAAAAATTATTTTTGCCAAGAAGGAATTATTTCCTCGATTCATTCCACTAGTGATTTACTCCACAAGGTACTTGAAAGTTCCGAAAATCTGAAATTCTAGCTAACCTTCATTTGCAGCACTGATGTTTTGATCCAACCACTTTCGCGATGAATCTTAGAAAGGGCAATCAGAGATTGATCCAGAAATGATTGCAAATGAGGTCGATATAAGAAAAGGCGCAATAGTGCAGTTAGAATGACGATATATATACGAAGGGTATCCATCTGACATTCATTCAATCTGAAAATATTATAGGACAAAATGAAAAAACTAACGTGGGACTAAAAATTTTTTTGATATTTCACATTTTATAAATAAGCAAATTATAAGCTAGCTGATTAATTAAAGAAACCTCTTTTATAAATAAGAAAAATTAGAGAGTTTTGCAATCCAAACATAAATATTAAATAATTCAACATTTCTTTATGATTTAACATCTCACAAAAAAAAATCTGCATTTTCACAAAACTAAGATGCATAAATGAGGAATTTATTTAAGCAAATATAACTCACAATCGCTTAGGTCCATAAACCAGGTAGTTCTTTGCAGGATGAGAGTATAAAAACAATGCCAAAAATTGTGACATAAAAGTGAGGTGATATAACATCCTGGAATAATCACTCATATCATCAGTTTGATGAGAACGACAATAAATCGTAAGGATAGCAATAGATGGATATTTCATATCTTTCATAAAAGGTTGATCAAAAAATATGCAGTCAATGGGTCCTATCTTCGTTATATTAGGCAATTCGCAAAGGGAGAGAAGTAAATGTAGTGTTTTTCCTTCTGTTATTTTAAACTTCGTACTTGTTCCAGTTTAAAACTATTAATTTGTAGAGAGATAATAATACTGGTAGGTACTAAACTGAGAAACCGATAATGTACAGCTTCTAGATAATAAAGAGATTTTTTTCTCTTTAAAAAGCAAGCATGAAGTTACGAAAATCTAATAAGTTAGTAAAATTATGACTATTTGCAAGCAACTTTCAATCCTGAATCTAATGGTTTACTATAAATATCAGTGCAAGTATGGGAAATTCAGTTAACGATACCAGAACAGAATTCAAAAACATTTATACGAGCACAAAACTATTTGCAGAATATTACTAAAAATATTTCCACATGATATTCAGAAAATTTTTACCTATCAAGAGGTCGTTCAGCATTTTTAACGACATCAGAATACATACGCGCATACCTAAAACCAGGAAAAACAAGCAGAGCAGCAAAAAATGCCAGCATGAACGCCAAAGAGATAAAAAAGAGAAGTGGCGAATGTTGAGACATATAATCTGGAACTTGGCTTTCCGCCATAAATTTTGCCGTTGCATTCTTCAGCGAATCGAATGCTGGAATCAATAATTTCAAAACCAATAAAAAAAAATATTCGAAAAATTACTTAAATTGGAAAGAATTGCTACTGCAATTTCTGACCGCAATATGACCAAGGAATCTTAGAATCTTATCATGCATGAAAGCTGAATAATTCACCTTCATTCACAGGCATATCAAAGAGACGCTCGGCGAACATGATTAAAATTAAAGAGAACAAGAAAAATAAAGACGCTATTGAAATGACCAAATTTCTTTCTCCAATAGCAACATTACTTGTAAAGTATGTGGCTGCTACTAGAGTCAGTGCCTGAAAATTCATTATATTAGGCATTTCCCAAAAAAATATTTTTTTAATAAATTCAGATAATGTGATTTTGTGAATGACTCCTTTCTAGTAAATTGTACCAATTGAAACCTTGTCTTTCATGATAACACAACAAACCATAAAATAAGGAAAATCAACTATCCCCAAATAACTTAAAAACTTATATCTCCACATTATAGTTCTTAACAATTTATGAAGAGAAAGAAAATGATTGACACCTGAAGTAGGAAGAATACCGACAGAAGTAACCATATAATGGAAATATTAAAATCTGTATTGCTAGGAAAGACAAAACATATGAATTCGCTTGTGATGTAGGATATCTGCAAATCTATCGCGTTAATTTAACATAGATGCAAACACTCAGAAACATAACACAATTATATTGGTAGTAAGAGAGCCATGAATTATGCTTGCTTGTATATGCTTACCCATTACCCATAAATAGTATTGTTGTTTTCGATACATAAATCCACTTTATCAACATTAGCATATTCCGGATTCATTTACCACTTTTCCAAATTTTTACATGAGTTATGAAAATTTTTTATTATACAAAGTACTAAAATTTTCATTGAATAAATACCATATAAATATTTATTATGTATTTTTATTATATAAATATTAAAAAGAATTTATTGAATTTTATTATATAAATACTAAATAAAGTGGTTTCATTAGTATTTGTTTACTTATATTATGTATATATAAATCGCCCTATGCCCGAAAACTACAGATAATTGCAAAATTGTCAGAAATAGGAGCTGTTTGAAAATTAGCACTAACTAACAGTTCAAGCAAACTGAAATTAAGTTTACTGGAGAAAAATGTCCTACAATATATTCCTATTCTCTCTACAACCATATCTACCACTTTTCAACTCTTTCATTACAGATAATTCTGCTTAGGTTTTAAAGAAGTGCATTCATTGGTAAATCAAGAGTGAGACATTGCAACCTAAACTTACCACAGTAAAGCCAAGAAATTCTGCAGACCACATAAATGTTTCATAAAACTGTACACGCTGCAAATCAGCGATATCCACTGGAACTGATATCAAATCCAATTCTATTTTTTTCGATACCAAAGCATCAGATTCTTCATCTCTACAAAACAAAGGATGCACCAGAAAGTTTGCCAAATTCTGGGAATTAAATTAAATTCAACAGTGAATTAAAAACATTTCGTTATTGAGGAAATAAAATTACCGCGGGTGTTGGCGCTTTCGATTTTTCACTGAACGTATAGAATGAGATTGAGATGCTTGTTTTAAAGCAGCACTTGATGGTGGCAAATAGCGCTGCAACCTGAAAAATTGAAAAATTTCAGTCCTATCAGAAAAAGAGTATTGACAAACGAAAAAAAAAAGAAAAAAAGCCTAACGTGGAAATAAGCAACGACCTCAGTAATCAAAAACTTTTTAATTTCAGGTGAAAAATGTAAAAGATATCGTCTTCAAGTAAGTTAAACTACAGAAGCGAAATATGAGCATATGCTTGAAGAAAGTAGCTAAGTAGGTTAAAGTGCTTAAACGGCCATGTAACTGACAGAATTTAAAAAAAAAATACTCGAAATGATGTTAAACTATATTTTATAGAAGCCAGAAACTCAAAGTCTCAAAGGGAACAAACTTATTACTATAAAATCTAAGAACTAACCGGTTGCATAGGATAATCTCGACCAGTGAAAACCTCTTGCGAATTTTAGTTAAGAAAAAAAAGATGAACAATGAAGCAAGTATATGATGACCTAATATAGCCTGAAATTGAAAATGTTTGAAATTCTGTGATTCTGTTCATAAAAATCCCATGAAATGTACTGCTTGTGCGACATTTTTTAATGCTGAAAAAACTTATCAGCAAGATTTCAATGCATTCAATTCAACCTCATCCACAGTTCCAATTTGAAGCTTATTTTTCTAAATTTAATTCCATTATCTACATACATAACAAATAATAAAGAATGAAAAAAGTAGCTCACTTCTCTTTATTTGTTATGTCTAATAAAAGAAAACTCAGATTACTATATTACCATTTAATTCGTACAATCCCCGGAATCACAGACTGTAATAACAAAAGAATCTGAAAACATTTCAGGATTTCCCAAATATCGTTTTCATAATTCCGGATTATAAAAGCGCCATTCCTGTACGTAAAATAGTTCTCAAATACAAAAAAACGAACGCCAAACGAATCGGATGCATATGTAAAATCTATGATGATCTGAGTGAGATGGATTTTCACGCGAAGAGAGAAAAGTGATTTGAGTAGGAAATGATGAAAATGTAATTTAAATGGGGAATGATTTTTACGTGAAGGTCTTAAATAGGAAATAATGGGAATGTGATTTAATTGAGAAATAATTCTTACGTGAAGATCTAAACGTGAGCTAAACGGGAAATAATGGGGATGTGACTTAATTGGGAAGTAATCTTTACACGAAGATAAAAACGTGATTTCCATGTGGAATAAATTTCACATGAAAATGAATGAACGGCAAAATTCCTATTGGAAAATCATTCGGGAACGCCTTTCAATAGGAAACGGTTAGACGGTAAGATGGCTAGGTAATGAGAAAAGAGAAAAGATTAGACGAGCAGAGACAATAGTAACCCAAATTTAGAACAGTATTGTTTTTCTTCTTTCGTTAACTATTCCTTTTTTTGTGCAACAGGTAAGTGTGTTTTGATTGAAAATGTTGACGTATTCCAAGTATATGGTTAATGTATGACACGTACGAGGAAATGTTACGTGAAGTATAAAATAATATAGGATAAATCTATTCATTATTTACATTTTTTCAGCATTAAACAAAACATTTTTCAACATTTCATGATCAACAAGAGCAATTTATCATTACCAGGTGATGATGTTAGCCGAACTAAGGCTGAAGAAAGACCGAGTACATGAAGAAGCGAAGTATGTTTCTCCCTCTCTGTCTCTCTCTCTCTCCCGATGTGTCTTCTATATCAGTCTTATCATTTTCTTCCTCATACATTTGTTATTTCACTCTTTCTATTTTTGTCAGCATTACTTATGACTTTTATTTCATTTGGAGAAATTATGTGATGAAACATTTCGTTTAAAAAAATGTTTTTTTTTTCTTTTTCAATAAGAAAAGAAATGGTCGAATAATCAGTAAATAAGATTGAATAATCACAAAAATTTTGTCATAAGAATCACGAAAATTTTGTTTCATTTTAAATTAATTTTATTCAGTTCATTTGTTATTATTGAAATTATCATTGCTCTTTTTTTTGCCAAAGAAATTGCATACTACATACATAATTGCAAACAGGGCATATAATTTATTTATTTTTTCTACAATAATGTTACTTAGCAAATTTAACGGTCTTTGCATGTGAAAATGTGATGAATTTAACTAGATTCCTTAATTATTTTTTTAGAAAAAAACAACATTCGTGATACTTTCCTTTAAATATTATCAGTTATTTTTTTCTCATCATTAGCAAATTTTTGGAATTTCTGAAAAGGAAGTATTTTTTCAGGAGATTATTTGCTGATTGGAAGCCTGCAGTGAACAAAATGTTGGAGACTTATCTCACGCTTGATCCGGGCTTTTCGGATGCTCAAAATTATGCTTTATTTGATTCAAATCTTCCCATTTATCTTTTAGGCGAGAAATTTACATCGAGAGGAGGTTAGCTAAGTTTTTATTTATTTGAATCAAGGCTGCTATATTATGTAAATTCACTTTTGTATTAGGGAAAAGTGGAACTCTTTTCAAATTAAATCAATATTTGATGTTGTAAATTGCGATTGTAATTACATCCGTTTTGAAAAGCTTCATTCATTTCTTTTTTGTTTTTGTAATTTCATATAAAAAACTTCACTGTATTTATTTTGATCTATTTTCTTGCTATAGATATGGCACGCGTAAAAGAATTTATGGCATCGCTGTTATGGTTTACATATCGTAAAAATTTTCAACCCATTGGTAAATTACTAATACTTCGATTTGGTGATACATGATTTTATTGAAAACTGAATTAGGAAATAAAACGATTAGGTAAATAACGCTTTTTATGACAGGTCTAATAAAATTGGTATCTGTTGTTTTCTTTGCTTAGTGTGATTAATTGCTTACTTCATTTTTGCATATCAGTGTTATGATTTTCTTTCATGTTTGCTTACTTTTATTAAGTGCCCAAAGCAGATTTGTTATAGGTGGTACTGGGCCGACAACTGATCAAGGTTGGGGATGTATGCTGAGATGTGGCCAAATGTTATTGGCTCGGGTGTTAATAGTGCGACATCTGGGTCATAATTGGCTTTGGGACCGAGATGTCAAATTGACAGAATACAAACGTATTCTGCGTATGTTTCAGGACAAGAAAAACTGCCTTTTTTCAATACATCAGATAGGTAAAATTGAGCAATTTCTTTTGGTATTTTAATTATTACTCTTAACTTTGTCTGTTTATGCTTGTGATTTAAAAAATGATTGTTGAATCAGGGACTGAAATTCAACTGAAATTTCGAATTCATGTTTGAAAGTTGGTGTTTACATTCTATAGATTCTTTTGCGAATTCAAAGCTTGGATTTTTTTTTTTAAGTTTGGATTTGTTCTAACATAAAAAGCATTGTCAAAAAGTGTGCCAGTTGTTGCGTAAATCCGGGTTTGGTATAGTATTGCAGCTTAAGAAGTAATATTCAGTTTTTAAAATTAGAGTTCGATTTTGGTGAGTGTTTTGATAATTCGAAATCAAATTTGTCTATTTATAGCGAATATGGGAGTATCCGAAGGCAAAGAAATTGGAGAATGGTTTGGTCCGAACACAGCTGCTCAGGTTTTGAAAAAGTTGGTCATATACGATCAGTGGTCACGACTAACAGTACATGTAGCTCTTGACAATGTACTGATTACGAGTGACATACGCACTATGGCTTTTACTAGACCTCCTTACCCAAAGTCTGGGTAGTTGTTTCAGCTTTTGTGTATTTTTTTAAATAAATATTTCGACTCGACCCCTTAAATTTTTTATTGCATAAGATTTTAAAGCATACATTGCATACAAATTAAATGATTTGGACATAACTTTTGTGTTTTAAGATTTTTTATCTTGTCCATGTTAGTACTATTTATCATTTACTTGGCTGAAATTTTTATTGTAGATCTCGGCGTGAGACAGAAAGTGATTATAATGATAATCTCGGTACTATTGACCCTGCTGGTAAATTCTTGTTTCATTCATGTTGTTTATGCTAAAAAGGAACATTTAAGAAATGTTCAAAACTCAAGTTTTCGTAGAATTAACTATAATTACTAATAGCTCACTCACAAGTCTTATATGAAGATCTTACAGAAGCGGAAATATTACCGAAATCAACTCGATCTCCAACACGAAGTGAAACCTCGTCTATAAGCAGTTACAGTGGTGTCAGCGAAGAATGGCGACCATTGCTGATCATCATTCCACTTAGGCTTGGCTTAAATACAATAAACCGTTGTTACTTTCCTGCTATTCAGGTTTTCTCTTCTTATTCACTTAGTTTAATTCCGGAGATACGGGAAATATGGCGATAAATGATGCAAGAACACCTTATAAGCACTTTATATTTGCATTAAAATGCTCTTATTCATCGAATTTTTTTGGAAAAGTAGTTAACTCATCTATGTTAGAAAATGAAATGTCCCAACTATTGGGCTTTGTATAAAGGAAAAGTATGACTTCAGAGCTGTTTCAAAGCTGAATACTTCATTATTAGGACCTTCAACTAAGTAGGATAATGTTTTATACAGACAGTATGCATTAATTGAGATAGAGAAAAAAAAAACAAAGATGTAAATGAAAAGGTTGAATGCTAGTATTTTTCATTTTTTTTTTCAGGCATTTTTTGAATTACCACAATGTGTTGGCATTATTGGCGGTCGACCCAATCATGCGCTTTACTTTTGTGGTATTGTAGATAACAATGTATGTTATAAGTATTGATATAGTTATTTGTTGTGAAATGAGTGAATGTTTCTCTGAACAAAGCAATTATGAAGTAAATGAAAGTAGATTTCTCATCTTTAGTGCGAGCCTTTGAATCGAAGAATGAAGTAATAGTAAATTGAGTTGAAGCTCATATAATCTATGGTCTCAGTCTCCAAGATTTCAAAATGTTATGATATCATTTTCAAAATGGTGATGTTTTAGTTGCTTTATCTCGACCCTCATTTCTGTCAGAATTTCGTGGATTTAGATGAAACTACGACAACAAGAGATGAACGTGATGATTATGTTGAGGTAAGACGCTTTGTAAAATTCGAGTTTTTTCAATTCATTATTATATATAACTCTTCAGCTCTTCATGATATTTCATTTTTTTCCATTTCCAGTTCATTTTTTCATACATTTGCTTTCTTTCTCTTTTCTTTACAGATCAAAAATGATGAATTCAAAGACAGCACCTATCACTGCCCATTTATTCTGAGTACAAAGATCGACAAGGTGGATCCATCGTTGGCACTTGGCTTTTTTTGTCATACCGAAGACGATTACAACGAGCTAGCAAAACGGCTACGAACGGTACTACTTACTTTAAGTTAATCTATCTTGGTTTAGTCACGGCCAAGAGAGTCAATCATTCTTGCAACATTTTTTAATGTTAATCTCGGATTCATCCTGTTCATTGATTTTTATCGAAATGTATTATGTTTCAGCATTTGCTACCAGCTTCAACACCGCCTTTGTTTGAAATGCTTGAAACAAGGCCGAAAAATTTTCCACCATTTGTACCGTATGTTGGGGAAAATACGAAACTACGAGGTAAGTTATTTAAATCAGCTATTTCTTGCTGAAGTTATCTGGTGATGATTTGAGGTTCAGAACATTTAATTTATGACTAGTTTTAAACAATGATATAAAATATAGCATGGGAATCTGTTGCCAAATACTGGATTACATAATAGAATAAGATAGCTTATTACTACTTTTTGTTTTTCCGCTATCATATTCATATCATGTCAACTGCATATATTGAACAATAAATTACTTCAATATGGTAAAAGTTTCACATTCAGATATTCTGTAGGTTAGGTTTCAGAGCACTGGGAGTGCTTTTATATGCGACAGTGAACGCAGGGTTGTCATCGGATTATGTTTAATGAATAAAAATGTGTTAAATTTATTTCTTCAAGTTTGTTTTTCAGACTATATGGATCTCGGTGAAGTGAATGACAGTTATGATGAATTCGAACTGCTTGAATAGAAAGAGAGGAATAGAGTCGGGAAGAGCTAATCGGAACTTTCTTTATAGTTAATTTTTTTGTTACCATTTCTTGCATCATTTCTCTTAACAGTGTGACAAAAGCAATCGATTTTGAGATTTCTGGGGAACTCTGCTCGAGTTCACTAAATGAAATTTAAAATCGAAAAGGAAGTTTGGAGATTTCAAGTGAAATCTCATGTACAGAAATTTAGATTTCAGCTGTTAGGTTTACTTTTCTGTTTGTAATTTTGATCTTTAACTCAGCCGCTTATATTTACCCTCGTGCTGCTTAGTACTTCATCTATTTTTTTAAATTGTTTTCGTTCTTTTCATTCATGTTTTCACTTTATGCATAGCATCTTTTCATTCTTTCGCTTCTTATAATGGTTTAAAAACTAATGTTAGCCATTGATGCTAACATTTTATATAGTTTAAAGTATAGGACATTTGATTCGAGTTCAATGAAATAATCATATAATATGACATCATTATGTTGCATAAGTTGAGTTATGTAGTTTTTCGAAGGTTTTTATTCTTGATTTTCATGAGATTTGAAATTTGCAGTGATGTTTTTCCGAACTTTAAATTCAGTTTTCAGTAAGCTTGTAAGAGTTACTCTGGCAGATGTTAGCAAATTACTTTCTTTCTTATATTCATACTTTCTTGCTATTAGTCTCTGCTTGTTTCTGGACAATTAATTAACCAGATTAAACCCTGCGAATGTCCAAATATTTTTTCCAAATTGTATATTTCAGAATAATAAGTTCTTCATTGGTTCGAGACAGGAAGTTATATCAGTAATTTAACATGAGCTTTATTTTTGAATTTATTTGCCAAAGATATTAGTTAATATCACTTTTCTATCTTATTGTACAAACAAAAATCTCTACACTCCTGACAATTTGTTTTTTTTTTCTGCTGAAGACAAAGAAAAGTGAATACTTTATGAGCTAAATGCTATAATTCATATTTTTCTCAAATGCGCTATAAAAAATAAGCAATAAAGCTGGAGGATGAGAATCGAGACATTTTCAAAATTGTAAACTTGTAAAAGAGTAGAAGAGTAAAAGAGTAGAATTATGTAGAAGTCACAATACTTGAAAATAATCCATCGACTGGTTTTCAATTTCTGTTACCTACCTAATATTCAAGCATCAAATTTGCAAAGACTTTTTTTATACCCTTCCAAGACGTTTGAGGTCACGTCCGTGACTAATTCCTATGTTTGGAAGGACGCTACCAAACACACATTAGGTCTTAAGCCGAATTATTGCATACGGTGATCCGCCGAGCACGTGAATTATTGTAGTTGACGCGGGAGATAAGTTACATGAGTGTACGTTTACTATATTGATCTCTGTTAGTGTATGACGTAGGCTTCACATTTATATCTAAGACGTCGCGTATGTTACGGTGTCTCGTCAAAGCTATTTCGAAGTAGCGTATGTTACGGTGTCTCGTCAAAGCTATTTCGAAGTAGTGTCGCCGTGTTTTCCACGTGTTTGAAGTGTAAATCTCATCAATTTAAGACTAGAATCCTTACAAATCCATCATATATAGTAGATATCATGCATAGGTTGTGTTTGTTTTGCTGATGCTTTACTCTTCCATCCATCAGTACTATACTTCTTGATACCTTTTCTATCCGTTATTGATATATCCCTTCTACCTTTCTATCACTTTTTTAATTGTTGTGTTGCGTAATTCACACGAAGTGCCATCCTTGTTTCTTCTTTTAATTAGAATATTGACCTTAATCCTTGTGTTACTGATTCATTTTAGTGAGTAACAATTCATTGAGATGCTGAAATGTATTCTACTGAATCTAAACATTTTTCACCAAATCAAGGAATTCATTTTTATAATTTTAGCATCGTGAATTCGTTTCCTTTTTTCCCTCACTCCATCTCTTCCTCAATTTGCCAAACTATTCAAAATCTTTGGTGATGAAATTTATACTGTTTCACTCACGACTATAAATGAATGCTTATATTAGTTACTCTGCGGAAGAATTTTGAGCTCGTTGAGGAAATCCGAATCTTAAGATTTCTGTTACTTTAATTAACAGTTTTGTTTGTTATGTTGTTCAATAAAAAGCAAGAAGGATGAAAAGAATTTCGATATCTTAAAACGAACTGAATTTTTCTGTTAAAGAGTAGTTTTTTCATAATCCAATGACTTTTGAAAGAAAACAAATTTCTTTTTCTTCTATTTTAAGATTGCACTGTTCTTTGGAAGCATTTTTTTCATTTACACATTTCCTGAAGTCATCCTAAAATATTCATCACATACACATATACATTCGTTTGTGTTACTCTTAAAATCTTAGAGTAATTTTACCGTTATTTGGCTTCATTTTCAGTGTTAATATCGTTTATGATAGCAACAGAAAAGTGATAAGGAGTGGCTTACCGCACATACTATTACTGAATATTGGAGTCACAATGATTTTTTAAATTTCTAATTGGAAAATGGTATGCTTATAACTAATTTTACCAATGCTTTTCTGCTTTTAAATTTTGATTTCACATGAAATTCACTTTTTTCTGTTTGGGTTTGAAGTTAGTGATGCAGGAGATCTTCAAAAGATTTTGATAGATTCTTCTAAATATTAAATTTTAAGCTTTCTTGGTAATAACTGTACCCAATATTGCTATAATAACTATCGGTGTTGCCAAAATATGCTTACAACGCATTGATAATTTAGATCACTTGACACTTACTGTTATCTCGGTTCCTTTTGAAGGATTCTAGAAAAATGTTCTCCTGCACATCAAGTTACTTAGATTCTAGGGAGAAATCTGTTGAATTTTATGGTGTGAATTTCATCAGTAGTTTTTTTTTTTTTTTGAATGGTTAACCAGAGTCGCTTTGCTAAGCGGCAATGATGAATACATTCTTAGTGCAGCAATTTTTGGGAGAAAGTTGTCCGATGATCCTCCTGTCGATGATTTTGTGATGTTATTATCTTTCTTCGCAAATGACTGATTAAGGGAGGACATCTGAGGTACAGCTATGACTTCTTCACCAGTTACTGCTGCTTCTTCGAATTTGGACGATATCACCGCATCACTTTTCTATCAGTTACGCGATAAAAACCGTGTAAGAATCAATCTTTTTTTAAAACCTCACTTTTTTACCTTGGTGAAATCACTTTTTAATTTGTTTTTTGATCATTGAATTTGCATTTGGGTTTTAACAGTTTTTTGCCAGTTTGTGTTTTGAACATCTTACTGATTTTTCTGTCTCATATAGCTGTTTTGGTTGATATTCATTAAAAGAAAACCAGGTTTATGATTTCGATGTATTGCAATGCCCTAAATGTCCGGAACGGCTGGAAGCTCTCGAACTCGACGTCTACCAAGAAAATGGTCAAACGTATCAAAGAATATGGTGGACTTGTCGAGGAATAAAAAATCAGGTCTGTTGAATTTTTCCTTATTTTTGTTTGAATTGAAACACTGGAGATGTTGTTAGATGGCTTTAAAAAAGAAACAAACAATGATTAAGAAGTTAAGTTTTTGGTTTTGTTGTTAACACTGCTTTTAGTTCCACACTTTAAAATTCCTAAATTTCTTATTCCTCTTAGCAGTATGCATTATCACACGTTGGTGAAGAAAAATGTAGTTTAAAGTGTTTGTTATTCAACTTCAGAGTTCAGTACAGATGATATAAATTTTAGTGCAGTAGAAAATTTTTTGAAACACGCAGGTTAAACTGGTTGCATTCCATTCCGACCATATCACATGTGCATTATTCATTTGTTTCTGTAGAAGCTATCTTAAAAATGAAACAATATTTAAAACACTCTTGAACTTAACGGAAATGACTTGTTTCAGAGCTGTTACTTTCCGTTATGGGTGCCAAAGGAAGTTTTTTGGACAAGGAGAACAGAGGAGCAGATGAGAACGGGCTATATTCCTTTGCCAAATATTCACTTATTGCCACAACGTTTATGGTACCTCTATCCAAATGTTTTTCGGGATAAACTGAATCGGGGAGATATCGGTAGTGCCAAAAAGGTTCCTTTTTTTTTCTTGCATTTGTAAATTAAGTCAAACAAGAAACATGTTACTGTGTCTCATTTTCAGAATAATTCTGGTACAGTCACGCCATCTTCGGGTCACGCAACACGAGGTAGTTCAGTAAGGCCTGAAAGTGTATTTACAGAAAATGAGGAATGTAGTCGAGACTCGTTTCTCAGTACACCTCTTCTCTCAGATGGAACAAATCCTGTTAGTAATTTTCTAATATTGTTTGCAAATAATCTTTTTTGATTATTCATCTGATGTCATTTTATTTAGTGTGTTCCAAATGAAATGGGAATTTGGGAATCTGAAATTCCGATTCGACAAGTTCAAATAGATGAAGATATAGAAGAAAGCCTCGGATTGGTTGAGGACATCCACACGCCGTCTTCAAATGATCAGCCTAATGCTTCAGATCAAAAAGATTACGACTGGGAAAGTTCGGGTAACACGGAAGCAAAAGGTACAGTGTGCAACTCGAGGTTGTGCGAAATGAGCTTGATTCCAGAGTCCTGGGATTCTAGAGTTGTTACTATGGATTTTCCTTTGGATTCATTCACAGATTCCGTCGTTCAGTTTTGTTCACAAGTAGATTCACCAGTCCTGCAACAACGAGAACAATTGGAAGGGAGAAATTCGCAGGAGAGTTCAGATAAACAGGAGGTACATTCAGATAATAACACTGTTATTCTGGAAGTTTTGCGGTCGGCACCTCAAAATGACGTCGCGCATACTGATGAAGATTTAAAAGAAGCTGAATGTAATTCTGAAATATCGACAAAAATTACGAGAAAGCGAAAACAAAATGCTGGTTTCGAAGAAAGGTTTGATGAAGCAGCTTTTGATGACACTGTGTCAGCAACTAGCAGTTCTTCAGACCGGATATCGCTCGTGGCGCCATCGGTAAAGACGAGAGTGCTAGAATCTGTAAATATTGCTCAAATATGGGAAGTTTTCCAAAAACAAAAGCAACAACGATCGAACTCGGAGGTTGTTGACGATAAGTGCGTGGTTGCCTCTTTAATGAAGGAATTAGTAGTTAGAGTGGCTCTAGAAATTGATTTCGTCACAAATGAAGCAGTGTCTAAATCGCTGTGCACGGGACAAAAGCAACATCATTTGTTGAATATAATTTCCTTGGAGGAAGCAAAAAAAAACTTTGGTGATTTGACACTTGAAGAATTATTGAAAGGTGTTAGTAATTTAAAGTCATCCGCTGCAGCCCAGAATTATTTGAGGAATTGGGCTAAGGTGGAGACAAACATCCAGGGACGGCAGTCAATAACAAATGACCGTCTGCAACAAACTGTTGACATACGTACACCTTATTTTGAAAAAAACAATTCAGCTCATAGAATTTCTAATGAAATGACTGCTGGTTTGGAGACACAACCATCATTCCGGAAACGGCGGTCTGCTGGTGTGGGTCGACCTGCACTGCCGAGGAATCTTCCGGCAGATCAGAAATGCATTGCCGATGTAGAAATGGCCTTAAAGCAGTCCATAAAAGGTATTAAAGGTCCAGAAGAGACAAGTCCTGCTCCTCGAATATCCATTCTGTAAGTTTTCTTTAAATTTTAAAGGATAAAATATTTTGTTATAAAAGTAACACTGAAAATAACTGCAAGGATGATAATTATAATTATGGAGGTATAGAAATAATAGTATTAACAGTTGTTACTTGTTTGGATTTTTTAAGAATGTCCTTTATATTTCTCTAATTTGAACTAATAAGACTTTCCATTGTCAAAGCTAAGTTACCATTTTCCCTACATATCTCAAGGATGGATCAAATCATATTATTTATGTATTGCATGCTGCAGAATTTCTATTTCACGTCTTGTTCTTTATCACATTCTCAAAAGATAGGTGTAACACCTTCCTTTTTTAAATGTACTGTACTGTTAATGAATGCAATAATAGTACTTGTAATTCCGTTCCACCATTACTGCAGACATAGCCATTTTAATTAAAATTACATTTGTTTAAATTACATTTTTCAGAAAAGGTTCTCCTTCAAAGTTCCATCCTGATATGATCTCAAATGAAATATTCGATTCGCTGAATTGGCGTCGACCTGTGCATTTTGGTGGTCGTACAAATCTAGATGCTTTTGTAATTTTTATATTGCAAATGTTGTGTCGTGAAGTTGTAGTTTGAAAAAAAAAAAGAAAAATCGAGTCCAGATCTTTCGTTTTTCTATGCCTTTCTTAACAATATTAGTTTTAACATCTGCTATTTTTTCTGTTAAGTCCAGCAAAGAATATGCTTATGTAAATAGGTAACGGCGTACAACTTGCGATACAATCGTGCCGAATATCTGGATGCTTTTGGATCCGAATTATGCAAACGCAAAATTATGAAATTTGTCCCATCAATACCGGTAAAGCAACAACGTCTCGTGCGACGTATGCAGCAGAGGTTGTCCGGTCGAGAAGATATGCTAGATTTGGAAATGCTGAAGAAGGCTGTTGATCCGGATGCGCTACGTGTTCAGATTGCTCATCGTCTTGGTATAAAAGATGTGAGTTTCGTTTTCTCATTTTTCAATGTTCAAATAGGTATGTTTGGAGGTGTATTCTCCTCTTCCGATGTTGTTGTTTTCTTTAATTTATAGATTCAATGAATCTCAATAAATTAGTCGTGTGGACTCGTATTTGTTATGGTGATATTACATAATTGCAGCTGGACAGCATATTACCATGCTCGAAAGTAGGAAATAATCAAGATGGTGAAATAAACAGTAAGATGCAGCATATTGCATCTGCTCCATTTGTGTCACCGGAAATTTGTGAATCTATTTCAATGGAATATATTCAATCGAGCGAAGGCGGTAAATTTATCTTTATATCAGATTTCCTACCAAATTTCTCAGATTTTTCTAGTTGCTTTATGTTCGTGATTTTATAATCTGATTTTTAAACTTGATTTGTAACTGACCTTTTTTATTGTCTCCAGGCCAACATTCAGTAACTCAATAGTAGTTTAAAAACCTTATATTCTCATCAAAAACTTTATAATGAATTTTATAATGAGTAAAACGAATGACACTTTATAATGAGTAAAACGAATGACAATCATTTAAATTAAATGAAAATTAGAATGCGTCTGAAAATTTTCGGAAAGCTCTTGTGAAGGATGAAGGACAGTTAATATTTTCTATAGTTTGTAGGTGAGCAAGCATCAATATCAAATCAGTCGGAAAGCTTACAGTCATTTCCTGTGTCTGAGTATGAAAGTAATATTAAAACCGGAAAAGAACGTGAACCGAAAGCGCTATTTATTCCGTCATTCAATGATCCAGAAGTTGATGCACTAGTACACAGAAAATTTAAAAATTATGTACATGAAAATTCCACCAATGCTGTTGTTCTTCAGCAATCTTCAATGCAGCAGTCTCATATGCCTGAAGTAAGTTGTAGATTTTTTAATATTTTGGTGAAGATTTGTATATTTTATACAGCTTGATATTTTGGAATATCAGATTTTTATTAGAAGTTACAGTACTGTTACAAAAATTTGGTCTGCCATTGAATATTTCCTGATAAATAATGGGTTTAAAAATCTAACTAGCCTCATACCTATCATTAGTTAATTGCGATAAATACTGAAGAGGAGGAAGAGGAGCTGGTTTTTTCTTTGATGTACTCTTACCGACGAATAAGAGCTACTGCTATGAAGTCGTAGTTTAGTGCGGTGTGATTTTTGCTTTTCAGCATTTAGAAGCATCAACATCACGTATCGAATATGTCGATTTTGAGAGTGCATTTGAGGAGTACGAAAATGATGAAATGCAACAGTTGGATTCATTTTTTGATACCAATTTCAGTGGTCATTCATTATGAAGCTGTCATCTGCAAATATATGTTTCTCCAAGTATTATAATACTTATTGTCATCCTTTATAAGGATTTAATAAGTCTGGTCTCTTAATTCTCCCTTTTGAATCTTCTAATATGTTGAAAGCCGAGTAGTAATTGGAAGTAATTCCGGTGGAGTATTCATTATTGTAACTGTTCAAAAAGGACAAATGAGAGGTATAGAAGAAGAAAGTTGCTTATGTAGGCTGAAAATATTATCGAGAGAGTAAGAATTACTCAGGATTATTTCTTGTTACCAGACGGGAATTTTTTTTCTGCGTTTGAAGACAATATGCAATTTCTTTATGTACAGTGTTGTAATAATTGCCATCTATTCGATGTGATATTACTTTCCATTTTTTTTTCCTTGTATTATCTAATCTTTTCGAAATAAATTGAATTTCATTAGTTTTATATGTGTATGCATGGATATCCACAATACTTTTTGGCAAATAGTTGTAAAATAATAAGCATGAAAATGGACGATGAGAAAAAAGTGGAGCGGAGCAAGTAGAGAGAAAGCGATAATGAATATGAATTTTTGGTGATGACCGATAAATGAGGATAGCAGTATTGCGCTTATTACAACTATTTGGTCATGAAGATTTGGTGTGACTGAAGAATTTTCCTTCCAGTGATTACGAGTTATAGTCATTTATGATGTACAATTCTGGCTTCTTGTTCTAGGATATTTGGGAACTGTTGTTTGAGGTTTTTTTTTGTCTATGTCTGCAAAATGTCAAACTTTTGAGTGGTAATTCATTGAATTTTTTAGTAAGTATAAGGATTGCTAGGTGTTATCATTGCAGATTACTTATCGAGAATGGCTGATTTTACTACTGTGGACATTTCTCAAATTACGTCAACTTCTGGAAGAAATTTTTCATCCAATGGATCAAGTGATTTCAACTCGGAATTTTTAGCAAATAAGAAGAAAGAAGTAAAATGGAGTGAATGCCGAGATTTGGTCGAAGTTCCGGGTGAACCAGAATGGCAATTACGATGTATGTGCTTTTCATAATAATGGTTCCATTGAGATATTAATGGTCAGAAACTTTGTGTTAGTGCGTATTTTAACTGCAAATTGCCTTTATTAATGAAGCTGTAAATAATAAATTGATAAATTCGATATTTTAATGAATGGGATTGCTTAAATTTTGGCTAATTCTATTCTCCTAATCAATCAAAAACATTACAATTTTGTTGGTTTACAATTTTTTACATTCAATACTTTTATTTCATATAATGTTGCGAATTTATTTAGATATGGCTGAAGCTTTTCCACAGTATTGCTGGAAATATGTCGAATCACAGGTGATTGCTTACTATCACTATAACATTGCTACAACTGCTAATGCACCTGCAATGCTTCCAGTTGCTACACTTCCTATTTTCTATGCACATTTACCGAATTCATTTTCACCCTATGATTTCAGCATTCAGGTATGTCGATTCGCTGTTTCTTGTATTTAGATTTGATAAAATTTAAATTGATTTTGCACCATTTTTTTCAATATTGTTTTCGAATTTTCTGAACAGTTAAAAATTTTGAGATATATGTATATTGGGTATCAACGTTAATCTAGCTAGGGAATGAATTAATTAGCAGTTGATATTTTGAGGCTCATTTAAGGTAATCGTTTGAGCATATCATTACAAAGAAACTTTCCATATTATGGTTGTGAAATGCAGAAATTTCATTGCAGCCGAAGTCATTAGATCGAGCCCGCGAGCAATTATACCGTCAAATTCAGACTGTATACAACGCAGAGAACGAATTTGATGTTTCAAGTGATCAGGCATGACCTTTTTCCCGAAAATTTAGGTGTGCTAATAAAGTGAATATGAAAATGATGACAATCATGTAGGTAAAAGTTCGAGAGGTTACTACAGTTTCAATTTATTTTTAAATGTGTATTGGTGCACCATGTGCGGTGTTGATCGATGACTGGAAATGGTTACGGGCAAGGATCTTAAAATTTAGTAAAGGAAATGATGTAATAATAGATCTTGTGGATATTGGTAACGACAATATTGTCAAGATAGAGAATGTTCGGCCTCTTCTAAAGATTTTTGGACGTTTGCCTCCGCTTGCTTTGCGTTGTCGTATGAAAGGTATGATTTTAGAAGTTAGCTAGCTATAGTGAAGTAGACTAGATTCGAGGTTTTAAAGGGAAGCTTCAGCAAAATTGAGCACCAATTTTTAATATCTGATATTGCGAGGTTTTTTTTTTCATGTTGTTAAAGATTAAGCTAACCTGCATGCAATTATTTCAATACAAAATGGAAACTAATAAATACAGCGTACAGACTATAGCAGGAAAGAATAATTTTTATATTATTAAAAAAATATAGATGATAATGCAGTTATTTCAACAGATGTCGACATGAACGACCTAACAATGGAAAAAGTGAATGCATTTCAAAATTTAATTAAATCTTGTGGTGATATTGTTCGAGTAGAACTTGCTGATGTATCCTCCATACCATTTCTTGTCAATTTGTACCATCCAACTGTGCATGACAAAAATCTTGGTAAACTATTTTATCGTTGTAAAGAGCATGTCGAACATAAAGCAGCACGAGAGAGGCGATGGAAGCAAAAATTGGCTCGAATGGTATGTATCTTTTATTATTATTATTATTTGATATGATATTTACTTTGTATGTTTCTAAAAAATTTCTAATTGCACTTCTAAAAAATCTTTACGATGTCTAAAATGTCTGCAAATGAAGTTTTAAATGATTTGGTTGTATAAACACAGCTGTGCTGCATCTTGCCATTTGATGACGAATTCATTTGAGATGCTATGCTTCGTTTTTATTTTAATTTACTATAAATTTGTTTGGAGCGCTCAAACGTTTTCTTTTGTATTTAATGGTAAGAATGTAGAATTGGTATTAATGAAATTAAAATGTTGCATGTCTTAAAAATTACCAAATTTTTTTTTTTTTTGCTTATGCATTGTTTATCCTATTATTTGCCTTCTTTACTTATTGTAAATCAGTAAGCTTTGGCAAAAGTTTGGATAAAATAAGCTTTGGAGTTCGAAATTTAAAAGTTTAATTGTAGAATAACGATTTTTCAAATGATTGTACAAGTGAGGAAGGTTCCGAAGGTGAATCTTTACAGCCTACACATGTGTTGCATTTGGAAAGGTAATTTCATTACATCATTAAGAGAATAATGATAGCAAATTTTAATTGAAATAATTTTTATACATAGGCATGGAAGAAATTGGTGAAAATGATTGAAAAAAAAGTAATAACTTATCAAATTTCTAGATTACAAAAGCCAATCGGTGATGAACCACTTTATATTGCACATATCGAAAACAGTCGATTCATTTATTTACATAGTAAATACCACAAAGACACAATCGAGAAATTGGAAAAACAATTGTTGAATAAGGTTTTATTTAAATATCTTTATTCAGTTCTTATTTTTTACTTATTTGCTCAAGTTCAAGGATTTTTTTAAACTATTCTGTCATTCAGTTGTCACATCCTGCTAAAATTATATCTTAAAAATTTCCTGAACTTTTAAGTAGATTTAGTTGGTGTTATTCAACAAATTCTCTATAATTGATGGAATTTTTTCATTCTAATGAACTGATTGAAGTTTGAATTCAATATTATTTCTTTAATTAATTAGAATTTTTCAGTCTCTTACATGGGTTTTTCTAGGAAACATATCTTGTTTCTGTCGTTTTTTTTATATCTCTTTTTTCTTTCCCTTTATTTTGCTTGTTCGTTAGTATGTAACCAAACTTTTGTTTCAGTGGTCGGAGCTAAAAATTGTTCCTGAGGAATGCTTAATGCCAGCATTAGCTTGTGCTTATTCGGACATCTCCACTTGCAATCCCTGTAGAGTCATAGTGGCAGAAGTTGGAGATCAAACATTGTGGCTGCGTAGCGCCGATCATGGCTGGAAGAAGAATTTGTTGAAATTGGATTGCCTATCTGGTAGTTTACGTCTTCTTACAAAAGAATTCTCAGAAACACCACTTGTAAGTTCAACGCTTTATTATTGAATCTCACACATTTAATAAAACATCCGCCAGTCTTTTGATAAATCAACAAAATTAATCTTTATCATCAATGTGCTGGTTGAAGTAGTCTCAATAAGCTTATCACATTTCACCTAAACTTATGAGTTTCGTTGGGGATACTGAAGAATGTAAACAATTAATACAACAACCGCAAGAAGTTTATTTTTCCCCATTCAACAGAAGAATTTATTCTTCATCAAACTTGTCAGCAGTTCGTAGCTTAATGTCCATTTTAATAAATATCTCCAACATTTTAACTTCTGATTGAACTTCATAATTTCGTCAGCTCTATGAGTGATATAAATTCGATGTGTAAAACTCATTAGATAACTTTGAGTTGGTAACATTGGCGCAGTGATAAGTGCTCCCCTGTCACACGGAAAACCCGTAGAGTTCCAATCTGGCCTCGATTCTTGGCGCTCTGATGTCATTAATTCGTCAGGAGTGTATGCATAATCGGAGGTAGAGTAGGTTGTGCCAATTGGCGCAGCAGTCGAATCACCTTCGGTGTCAGACATTACCCTTAGTGTTTGATGTTATCCTCTGGATTCGAAACACTTAAGAATGGATTTAGCAAGTGATGGAACGCGTTTGCATTGTTATTGACAATTTAACAATTGGACATTTAATGTCATTCTTGAGTAATAGATGCATTTTGAACTTGACACACAGAATGAAAAGTCGATTGTTTCTGTTTCAAACTTATCGTTCCTAATCTGTTTTAGATGTATCTCTGTTGCCTGTCAACCTCCACACAATATCATCCACATCGATCCGAAACGAATATTCTACGAAGTATTTTACCAACCGGTACGCTTGTAAATATTCATCGCCTTTCATGTAAACGATCTTTACCATGTAAAACGGACATTTTTCTCGACAATAACGAATCAGTCATCGATGTCCTCGAACGACTGTGAGTTTCATTCGTGCTAGACTTTTATACTTAAGAAATTTTGAGCAATTTCTAGTTTTCTTTAAAAATTTTCAGCATTTCTTAGTTTTCTTTACGCAGATTTCTTGAATTCATCGTTACAGTTTTTGTCGAAATCCTGAATGTACAAATTGTTTTAAGAAAAACCGGAAAACGAGTAATACACCCGTGCTTCGACTTAGTACCTTACAAACCATCGCCATATAGTGAACTTTGCAAACTTGACTGCGATTATCAAGAAGATCTCGAAATTTTCTTGCCATTTGCAAGAGGTCATCTGGAGTACGCCAACTTGTAAAAATCTAATAAGATCCGACATCCAATGTAGTCTTCTAACAAGTATCTTATCTTTATGTTTTTTGTGAACTACGACTGCATGTTATACATTATTGTTATTCAGATTCACTATTTTCTTTCAAATATGCTCATCGGTGAATTACTGCAAAGCAATCGATTATTAAAATATATAACAGACAGGAAGAAGTTAACCGAAATTTCATCCGGAATGGGGAAGGAAAGCCTTTCACCGATTCCTAGTTCCTTGAATTTTCGGGATGGGAATTTAATAATATTTCAATTATATGGATTAAGTTCAGTTTGGATGACACTCTAATTCAAATAGCAATTTTTTCGCACTAAAGCAAAGAGTTGATATGATAAGAAACCGTGATTTACATACAAATAAGTTTCCGGTGAAACCCTTGTCCTTCCATTAACATCGCGGTAGTAGCAACAGTCGGACAAATAAATATGGCTTAGGTAAAATAATACAGAGAAGACGAAATATAGATGATATACCGCATAAGAACAGTACATAAGAACAGTACTACTGTAATGTTTCATAGCTTATCAAAATCACCACTGATATTTTAAGATTTTCGCGTGCAGCAATGATAATCATTTCACTTTCCAACAAGCTATAGCAGTAAAATTTGTAATTTAATAATACTTTTCTGAGCTTTAAATCAAAATTATGACTGTTGCTGACTTGAATTTAATTCTGGAGTCACTGATGCTTGTTCTCCGTTTGATTTTGCTGCCGATGACGTTGCCGAATTGTTTACCTGTTCCAGCATTCTTTGTAATTGTGCTTGCGGATCAATCGTTGCACGATTCGTCTGCGCAGCCTGCAAGCAGCAATGTCAGTTCTTTATGATTAACCTTAACAATATGAGAAAGAAAATAATTCAGTCAAAAGAAACTTGCATTAATCAAAGAAAAAGACTGACCTGACCCTCCTTGGTTCTAAGAAGATTGTTGAAAAAAGAAACTAGCGGAGAATTGCCATCTGCTCCTTCACTTGTCTGCTTCGGCGGCGGTGCAGTTCGTTTCGGTGACGCTATTTCAACACTTGCAAGTTTCTGTAAGAACGCTTGCTCTTCCTCTGCCTCCATTATCTGGTCCCGCATTGACTGTCTTTCACGTGCCATCTATAATAGATAAAAAAGATTAACTTTTTTATTTTCTAAATCTTTTTGCTAAAACGATTTGAAAATAAACCGAAATATGAAAATAAGATTTGCCCATCAATTTCAATTAGTAATAGATCTTATTAGGGATAACACATAAATTTCATTTAATTAATTTCGAACTACCAAATGTGCTTGCATTTTATGCTTCGTTATTTGCTTTATTAATATAATATCAGTAGAAATTAACCGCTAACGGATGGTCCACATCTGGAATCGCTTCTTTAATTATATCTAGCTTTTTCTCATTATCCCAACCCGCCGGCACAAATACTGAATCCTTGTCAACAACTTGAGCAGGTGTTGTGAATGGCATACCACACACTCGATGAACAACATATTTGTATAGCAAAGCTGTATTTTTTTCTTCTTTCGCAGATGTGTAAACCTGAAATATGTTTTTCATATAAGCCATACAACTGGATGAAAAAAGAAAAAAACTTTTGTATACAACATAAAAGAAACATTAACGATAAAAAATATACAATGTCCTACCAAAGCAGCTCCGTGTGCCATGCAAAATTTGCGAACGTGATACTGTAAGCGATCAAGCTGTTCATCAGACATTTCACTATGTGCTAAATCACTCTTCGTTAGCACAACTACTAATGCAGCACCTGTATTTCGAGTCAAGATGTTTTGTTCCAGCGGTAACAGTACCTGAAATAAATGTATTGAATCATTTTCTTTTTAAGCAGATAAAAGATAGCTAAGCAAAGAAGGAAAGTACAGTGTAAAAGATCATCCAACTACTGAATTAAGTAATTGAATGAAGTAATTTTACGAATAATATAAAATGCGAACGTACATGTTCTGTTTCCATAGATGGTATTTTGTCGCTTTGCATCGAGCTATCCAATGGTTCAACATACTCTTGCCAAAATAATTCTTCTGAAATGACCTTTGTATTCCTTCCAACACAAAATCCGACAAATGAAATAAGTGCCGATTTCGGCCCTCTTTCGTCTCTAAGAATTTAAAATTGTATATAGTAAGATATTACGACAAGAATTAAGAGTAATTTAAGTGTACAGGTATAAAAGAGTTATAAAAGATTTTAGATTTATAAAAGAGGTATGAAATGTTATAAAAGAGCTCACGCGATTTACGAGCATCTGTCACGGTAGCTTTATCAAATATATTTTCGATCTGATCACTTATCACTTTCACCCATTTATTCAGTGATGGCAATATTGTCCCAGGTTCTTGCATCGACGCACATAATATCACAATGCTTCTGCTTAATGGTGCGGTTAAAGCAAATTTTACCAAAGGTGCGAACGCTACATCACCATCCAAAACCCATACTGGAAGTGTTACGCTTTCACCAGGTGCAACACCGGCACCTAAAATTGTAATGTCTAAATAGCTGAAACATACAAGTTTCGATATTATTAGCATAGATACGAAAAACCTTGCATGCAGCTTTCCGCAATAATTTCTACAGCTCTTAAAGCTTTCCGCAATAATTTCTACAGCTCTTAAAGCTTTCCGCAATAATTTCTACAGCTCCAAGATATCAAATCCATTTACTTTTTTGGAGCTTAGCTATCATAAGCGTTTTCTTGAATATGTTTCAAACATTATAATTGCCTAAAGTCATTTCTACTCACAGTCAATAGTTTTAGCAGATCTAATTAGAAGTTTCGATCAAACAGAAGTGGTCGAATTAAATTTGATATATGTACCTGCTGAAGCCAACTGATACGCATAGCTTACATCCCTGTAATCCGTGTGTACATTCAAGAAATGGTACTCTAGCGCAGAACCACGACCAGATGTTTCCCGTTTCTCAAGTCTATTCAGTAACCAACTTTTGCCACTCTGCCTATTTCCTGCAATGCAACAACACATAATTACTTGATAAACAAACTTCTGCATTTTGTTAATAAAATACCGTTGGAATATATTATCCGGTCACCTACAACAACATCCCATATTTTCAGCTAAAGTTTCATTTCATGGTTCTTTTGATTTCAAGTTTAATTTTCTTGATCATAATTTCTGCTAAACAGTGTGATCTAGCAACTGCGACAAATGCTTAATGATTTACGATGAAAATAAGGTTTGGTTTATTGAAATGAAAGTTACAAGAATTACAAGGATTTCTTATTGAAAAAACAAGCAATTTGACTCTTTAAATTTTGACGAGTTATGCAATTCTCTGTAGCGTTACCTAGGAAGAGAATTGTTCCTGGTGCACTGTTGCTCATACCATTAGCGCTTACTTCAGATAATATTTGAGTCCTGCAATCAATTTCAATTTGGAAATTCCGACAAATCTACTAATTCCTTTACAATTTCAAGCATACTTACTTTTTCAATAAGTACTAGCTAGCAACTTCCAATAACGAAAAACTCGCTCCTCAACTATATCATAGATATTAAACTTAATGCTTCTCAACTTTCTCCCTTCATCTTCTACTTTCCTTCCCTACTCTCCTTTCCATATCACTCACCCAGAAATCTCAATCTTTATAAAACAAAAAGAAAGACTAACCAGATCCTTTCATCATCATTTCCGCCTGTATTTACAGTCGCATTACCGGCCACTTGAAGCGACAAATTTAATGAACCAGTTGGAGGCATTGTGAACGATTAAGCCTGCAAACCTGTAACCAAGGCATTAGGTGTGTTTACTAAAAACTATTTTTTTTTTCTTAACTCTACAATTTCGAACATTTCAGATAAGAAATATCCAGACGAATGAACTAGAATATATTAAAGATATGAAAAAGATGTTTTGTTCATATACATAATACAATCCTTTAAATCATTACAATTTGATCTTTTGCAAACATTAAAAATAAAAAAAAGAAAGCAAATTGATAATAATATTGATAATAGTAATATATTTCCTTAAATAAGGATAATAATGATAAAAATAGTAACAATAATAATACTACCATTACTAGTACTAGTAATAATAAAAATTACTACAAATAACAATAATACTAAACACCAATAACGGTAGTACTGATTGCTAAGTAATATTAGACACTAATAATACTACTTATCAGTAATATTAATAACGACAATAACACCGACATCGATGATAACGATAGCGCTAATGATAACAACACGGGACGCTACGAAATTACTTATGTCCCAAGTGAATTTAACACTACTTAATTTGAGGTATTACTTCTTGAGGGGATGAATTAATTCTTTATTCATCACTATAATATTTTACAATTAAATTACTTATATGCACTACTGAAGGAACTAACAAAGTACACTAATACTATTCTCTAAGAGATTCACAATAAGCCATTTCCGGTAGATTATTGAAAAATAACATGAAATTTCCGGGAAGATTTCCCAATATTGGAAAGGAATAATTATAATTAATAATTGAAAGATAAGAAAAAGGATGACGAATGGTATATAAAAGTGAATTTTTAATAAAAATTGCAGAAATAAATTGCACCCCTTTTTCTTCCTTGTTAGATTCAAATATTTAAATTATTAATTTATAATTTTTATAGCAATCAAGTATTGATTTCTACATAAGTTTAAAATGTTTGAATTAATCAGTTAATGAATGAATTTGAATTCTTAATTGAATTTAAATAATTAGATGAATATATGCAATTCTTCTCATCCATTTGTCTTTTTTTTTCCTTTTTCCTTTTGCTTCCTTATGCTTTTTCTATACCCATTCAATGTATTCATCCCATAAATTTCCTTTTCTCTTTTTTCAATTGTATAAGAGAGAGAGGGAGAGAAAAAAAGAGAGAGAAGAAGAAGAAAGAAAGGGGAAAAGAAAGAGAGAAAAAGGAGGGAAAGAGGGACGAAAGTAGAAACATTCAACCCGCATAAACTATTTTGTTGTTTCGTTGACCAAACAAGAAGCACAAGAGACAAATATGAGATGGTTGTCCCTTCGATTCATTTCCCTTTCACCTTTGCTTGCAATGAACTTTCATTTCATTTTCATACTTTTATTCTTACCTTAACCTTTAACCTTCAACTATTACTCTTATCCTAAACTTTACTTGTAATCTTCAACCTTTCCCTTACTCTATTCTTAACCTTTATCTTCTACATTTTCTTCAATTATATCCTATCAGTTAAGTTGTAAAATTTTTTAGCATAAATTAAACTTTGAATTTTAATTTGTAAAATAAATAAACTTTACTTGTAAAATTTTAAGTATTAAACAAATTTTAAACTTCATTCTTTTCTAGATAAACATATATGCAAAGGGGTTATTTTATACATAGACTTTTCTCGATAGAATGAGAATATTTTAGTGGTACATAGAGAAAATTATTAAAATTTACTATTTTTAAACTTTCAAATAAATTTCATATTTATAATTGAGCAGAGAACAAATTTGAAGGCTTACCCAGAAGTGATTTAATTTTTTGTGATAAAATAATTACGGATGAGAAATATATAATAAATTGCAAAATGCTACCATATCATTTCATGCTGGAAATTATCCGTATTTTTATGCAGAAATTGAATTTATTATTTAATTTTAGTTTTTTCGAGATTTAATTTAGAATTTCAATAATTGTATATTTGTGGAAATATTCAAAATTTGCTATTTTATTTGATAAACAAGAAAGACGAAGAAATTGAAATATTATTGCAACAATCACTTATTGCTGAAATCCTATCCGTTTCTCATATCATATGCTACTCGTTTAAAATTTCAGAAGCATTCCATTTATCCATTTATTCGTTGAAGTTTTGATTTTACTAATTCGTTAAATTTCAATTTTTAATTAACAAAAAAATTCCAATTCAATTTCTGATTTAATAATTTAACAAAATGTATTCGTCAGCAAACATTTCAAGGAAAAAAAACGAAAAACGAGAAAAAGAAATATCTAAAAGAAATGAATTCTATTTTATTATTGGTAATTTAAAAATTTAAATGAACAATTACAAATTTTATTTATATTAATCGTTTTAATTACCTAATTCTTTGTAATTTTCAGTGTTTCAATCAAAATGGCATCTTTTAATTTATTCATTTATTAATTTGAAAAAGAAGATATGGCAAATGAAAAACGTTATATTGTAATTGCCATCTGCATTTGCTTATCTCTCTATTTTACATAAATGGTAATCAATCACTTATTGATCGGTTTTTTTTTTTTGCTTTACTTTGCTACGCTTTTGCATTTTATAAAGGTCATAGGTTATTATGTGCATACATACATATGTTATATATGTATGTAAATTTTTTTAAGATTCTATTGTTAAAATAATCTTTTAAATAGTATAAAATTTTTTTTTCTTGACCATATGCTTTTTTGTTCTTTTTCTTTTTTTCTTCACATTTCAAAAGGAAAAAAAAATCAAAGAAATGTTGCCGACAAATAATACTGAGATTAGTATGATTGGCCGAAATCCTTCATCTCAATCATTCATTTCATCCTTATCATTTGCAACTATCACTGATGACTTACAGATGAGCTTAAGAAGATTCCTTCTTAAGCTCAAATTTTAAGAGCAAATATCCTTTCACAATATTTCACAACTAATTTTTATTTATTTGAACACTTCTTAGTTCCATAACTGAACGACATTTATTACAAAGTTATAATCATCATTCCATTATAATTATAGCAAATCTTTACATTTTTACAACTGTGCTATATTAATTACAAAGTATAATTAGATAGTTATAACTTCTTCAATTGAACCAAAATTAAATCCTGAGAATAAACTTTTTAAATTGGATAAATGAAATGAACTTTTTAAATTCTATTTGGTTCTAATTTCAACTTCTACATCTATCATTTGTTGTACTTTTAAAATATCCTTCCATCGATTAATGGTTAATTTTAATATTAATTTTCTTTTGAGACTGTTATTTAAATTAGAACTTTATTTTTTTAATCTTTTGCAAAAAAATTTGTTTTCATTTTTGATAGTATAATTTTATTCTTCTGCGTGTTGTTGTTTTATTTATGTAACAACCGATCCCAGTACAATTTCAATTTCTGTTTTGCATATTTTCTTATTTCTTCTTCCACATCACTTTACTTTCAACAATGAAACTTATTTAACAATGCGATTAAGAACTAAATAACACAGCACTTTAGGCAATGGAATAATTTGGTGAATAATTTCATTTGAAGTTGTACATTCAATCTATACCTTATAAATTCTTATAAATAAATTTTCCCCATTATAAATTACCTTTTTCCCATTTCCTTTTCTCTTTGATATTATTTCAGTTTTGCTATTAAATTGAAAAGAAAAAAAACGAATTAAATTTTCTTTATCTTCCGTCTATTACGTATTTTACTTCTGTAAGGAAAACAATTTTTTTTCCTTTCTTGTTTAAAAATTCTACTATGTTTTGCCAAATTTACATCTAAAAAAAGCTTCTTTTTCAAATATTTAAAATTTTGAGGCTTAAAAATTCTGAAATTTTGGTGACAAATTTTGAAAAAAAATACTTGCGAATTTCATAATTTCAAATAAAAATTTAGGTGATAATTTATGAAAATAATTTTCTGCATTGAAATTTATAAAATTTCCTTTCTTTTTATGAAATTTTGACATTTTGTCGAAGATCTATTTAAAAATTACCATTTGGTTAGGCAATTCATCAAAATGAATGGCATTGGAATAATATTTGATTAAATGCAAGAGGAGAAAAATGATAAAATCCTCCATCTGTTATTAGAATAAAAGAATAGAAAATGTACTGGTGTAAATTGAATTTTGATCGTTCTATTTCCAGCGATTTTGATTAATAGATTTACATGTTTAGTGATGTGACCATAACAATCAATTAATTAATTAATCATTTACTGGCAATATTACTAATAATTTATCACCCACGAAATCGATTACTGAAATGGTCGAAATAATTATCTGAAGACATCATTGTTTTGATGATTACCAAGTATTCAGATAGGTTATGAATTTATCACCACAGTGGTTAAATGATTCGAATATTACATAACAAATAAATTGAACACTGGCTAGATTATTTTAAAGTTATCATAAAAGTTCATTATGGTAGCTTTAAAAGTTCTCATTTTAATGCGATTTATTGATATTAAAAGATGATTCTGATTATTTCTAATACTATCATTTATTTGATTTATTATTTAAACATTAATTTGTTAAATTATGAAAATTCATCTTAACAACAGAAATACTTTTAAAGAAACTGAAATTCTTTTTTTTTTAAATTAGTTTTTATTTATTCTATTTTTACAACTTCTTTTGCTTCTTGATCAGTGATTATCATGATTATGGATTATGATTATTGGTAACCTTTGTAAATGGTATCGGATCAATTATTGTAAATATTGTTGAATTCTAGTTAACTTCGATTGAATTGAAACTTTTTGCTAACTTTCAACTGATTTGTCTATTAATGATTGAAATGTTATTATATACAATGCTCATAATAACATACGATGATGCGATGAAATTTAAATCAGATTTCATTTGTTGATGTAAGATTTGAAATTTCAGTTCTTCAATTAATTATTTCTTATATTTTGATTTATATGATATTTTTGAGATCTCTGCATATTTATTAGAAATGAACTAATGGTATAAAAGAATATGTGCGCTTTACCGAGTATTCCATCTGCTCCTTATCGTACACCACTACTGCCACCATCTCGTTCCAGCTATATCTCCGATTTTAACCATCTTAACAATGGTAATTCGGTAAGTATTATTGTACTCACTTATCGATATATTTTTATTTTTAATCGAGATTATTAAACTTCATATATTTTTTGACCAAAAAGTTAAATCGTATAAGGTATTAAAAAAAGAATTCAAATTTAAAATTGACTTTATTGATTTGTTACAATAACTCAAATACTTTCTGTCTACTTTCTCTCATATGTTAATGATTCATTTTACTACTTAATATTCATACGAATAAAATGATTGTAAATGCCAGTAAAACAATACGCGTAATGTATCACTACAGTAGTGCGTACAAGTACTGGCGATGTATACGGTATGTCATTACAGTAGTACATATGTCGCTGCGGTAATGTGTACACATTGTGTCACTGAAGTATAAAAGTCGAATAAAGATATACTTTAGAATAAAGGAAAACAATTTGTTTTTAAAAATATGTTTGCATGCAATAAACAGATAAACTTTTAAAACACAATAAGCATATACAGATATAACAAATATGCAACAAATGAGTTTAAAAAAAAAACAAAACTAATTTCTTTTATGATAGATATGGAACAAATAAGTTTTAAAAACAAAACAAAACTAATATTTTTTATGATTGTATAGATAAGGTTAATTCAATTAATTATAGAAGCAATAATTGGTAAAGCATAGATTATTTTAATGATAAATATCGATAATATTAATAAACATGACGATAAGTGATATTATCTTAGCTGTTTGATATACAGAATGTAGGTAGAAAGATGAAGTATTACATTATCGGATCGAGACATCTGAAATACGAGGAAGTGAAGTGATTTAGGATTCGAGGGGAGGAACAGAATGACATATGTAACGATTGTGTGAACTTGTCATGTGTAAATATCGGTGACATTTTTTCCTCTTCATTGACGCTTTATCCCTTCATCTATTTTCATATGTCTGCCTAATTTCTGTCATCTTTCTTATGTTTGATCTTCCACCAAATAATTTTCTATTCATCTTTGATTATTTTGTTTTCATAATGTGTCGAGAAAAAACTTTTTTTAATGTAAAATTATTCAAATGGATAGATAAACAACTAGATCTAGTAAACTCTCATTATTCATTTTTTCTTTTTTGAAAGTGGTCAAGAAAATTCATATTTCACTTTTTCTATTAAATGACCATGATGAAAAGATTTTTTTTATTTTTTCCATTTGTTATTCTAACAAATTAATTTCAGGTTGCGCCATCACCTTGTAGTCGTCGGATACATTCAATGCAACGCAAACCACCATTAGAAGCTGATACGAATTTTCATAAACAACAAGCTCAAATTCGAATAAATGTCGCCAGGGTATGATCTTTTGCACTGCTATGATAAATCATGTTATTAATTTGAATTTTAAAATAAGCAAAATTTAGGTTAAAAAAATTTTCGAAAAAAAAAAGAAAAGGAAACATAAAATTTTTAAAGCTACCCAAATAGCTTTATGGTTTGTCAATTTCTTTTAAATTTGAGTACCAATTCTTAAATATAGGTTAAGAATAATTCGTTATGTAGTTTTGTTACAAGTATCATAAAAGATTTTGTTCAAAACACAATATTCGAGTTAAATTCAAACCTAAATTTCAATTCGTTTAAAATTTTATAAAAACTTCTTTTGATATTCAAAAGTGCTTATTTATTTCTTTTTTTTTAGGTCAAATTTTCATTGTTGGTACTAGCGCTAATGTCTATCGTGTCAATCCTTTTTGCATTCACGTCACTTTTGAGTTTACTTTCTATTCAATGGAGAACAACTACGGCGGAATCATCCGACTTGGCCATTGATGGTTCATTGATGGTGCGCAATATGATGTATGAAATAGCCAGTTCGCTATCTTTGATCGCTGTGACCACGTCAATTTCAACTTTCCTTCTGTCAACTTTGCAACTTTTTTTTGCTCTCAAAATGTTGAAAACAAATCCGACATCTATTAAGAGGTTGGCTTAATTCTGTTTCTTTAAATGTAACAATTAATTTCAGTTAAAAATTTATGACAATATCCAATTCCATATTGAAAATTTGTAGAAAATCCCAATACCATTTGCTGTTAGTTTTTTTTTCCTATTATTTATAAGAAAACTTTCAATACTATTTATCTTTATTTAAATAATTTCTTACTTAATTACTTACTTATTCATTAATTATTTAATGCTTTGCTTATACCATTTATTCTTTAATAATTTGCTCATCCATTTCTTTTTATCTTTTGCATGAAATTTCAGTGTTAAAATTTTTAATTTATCCTCCCAATTATTCAATTTAAATCCCTGTAATTTTCCAAATTGAAATCTCATTATTTGATGTTTCTAATTTTTCTTCCTCAATGATTTTACAAGGTGATGTAGAATAATAACATTGAGTAATATGCTGAGGACAGATATCGCGAAATTTTCCGCATCATTTATTTCAATTTTTCGGTCATTAGTTCAATAATAGAGACTATAAATTGCCTTAACAAATAGTTGCAATCTGATAATTTTAGATACAATATAAGTTATTAATAGCCTATCATAATTACTTGAAAGAGTAATTTGAGAATTGTATTAACAGACTTTACAACCTAAGTAATCCTTTATTGAGAATGAAATATGAGAAGCTTAGAAGATCTAATCTATCCATATTTGATCTTTTGCTAGCGGAAACAATTGCAATAGCACGAATAAATAAATAAATAAATAAATGCAATAACAAAATTAGCAATAAAAAGAACTCCTATGATCTATCTAATTCATAGAATCAAAGTAAAACTAAATATGTTTTATTAATTTTAGTTATTACTATTAAACTTTTTCAATTTCATTAATTTGATTAAAACAAATAGTAGTTTATTTATTCTTGCTTTTATCATTCCATTTTTCATCATTAATTTCAGCTTACAGTTAAACATTTTATCTTAAATTTGTCAATCGAATTTGCAACTTTTTTTTCGTCCATTTTTCAGAGTACTATCATTTTTAAGTGGTGGACGTTTTCTACGTTGTATTGTTTATACAGCTTGGTTTTTTGCCGTACTTTTCTTCATAGTAGGTAAACAATTGTTAATAGAACTTAATTTCATTAATAATAGAAATATAGAAATTAAATATAGGGAAAAGAAGAATGGGAAAGAAATTATAACAAGTAAATATGATGAATAAAGCATATTTTAATATTTTTTAAAATCATTTTCAAAAAGATATCTAATATTGATTTTTTTTTTTGTTCCATAAAATATAACTTTATAATAGTTATTATTAAAAATTTATGAGAATAAAAGCAATTGTTAGCATTTGTTTTATTTTTAGGTAGCATGTTACAATGGATGCTATTACCAGGACGAGTTGGTACCATATCACGAGGTGTTGGCGCAGCATTTGGTATTGCGTCAACTGCGCTTTGTACCGCAGGTCTCATACATTGTATTTATGTATGGTGCTCGAACGATGCTAAAGAAGTTCAAGAAAGCTATGTAAATGGTAATTTGTCAACGCTGGTATGACATGTATCTGGGAATATTTTTAGAACTTTCATTTTTTCCTTTTCAAAAATTGAAATATTCAATTTCAGTTCAAAGGTCATACGTGGCAAATTGAACTTTTCATGCTTTTTTGTTTTAGGAACGAATTATTGTAAATATTATATCACATTAATATTAATTATTTGTATTTTCCATGCTATTCAGCCATACTTTCTTGCCATTTTGTATGTATTTTTGTGTATGTTTAATATATTGAAATTAATTTAATACTTTTCTTAATTACCATAAGTATCTGTTTATGTCGTATGTATATATATCTCGAATAATTAAGAGATTTTGAAAATAAATTTGGAAGGGAGGAAGAAAATAAAACAATTCAAATTTGTATAATTCTCGGGAATTAAACATTCAAAAAAATGCAGTAGTAATTGCTGTTATTAAATTGTATAGAAGTTCATTTTTTTTTAACATATTTTATATTTAACAATTTTAAAATTTGGCCCAGATTCCAAATCTAAATTGCAAAAAGGAATTTTTGAAATTTAAATTTTGGGAATTATCTTTAATTTATTCAACAAAAAGAAAAAGAAAAATTTTGTCAAATTTTTTTTCAACTAATTTGCTCAGCAATTTTTTTTTAGTCAATCAATAATCAATAATGGAGAACATATTTTGAGATTAATGTTGTTAACAGATAATTTATTATTAGTATTTATTTATATCGAATGAATTATTAAACCTTTTTGATTACGAAACGAAAAAAAAAAATACATTGGGAAAAAATAAAAGTAGCCAACCGTAGAGGAATAGTTAAGATTTATATTTAAATTTAAATTATGTTAAATGTCACATCAAAAATTTAGCATTCATTTATATTTCTGTTTTCTTTGCATTCTACATGGCATTTAATATAAATATTAGTACAATTTAACTAAACTAAATAAATTTGATGCAATTTAAACATACAAAATAAGTTTATGTGAAGATTACAAAATAATTCAACGTATAGTATTTTAGCTGAAATTTAAAACAATAAAAATTTCATTTTATTATTAGATATATGATATAAAGAAATTAAAATGCAACAAGAAAAAAAAAACTAATTTATGATTTAATAAATTATGTGTGTTCTCAACAGCACTGAAGGAATTAATCAGGATAAATTTATATAATTATGGGAATTTTCTGTTGATTAATTGGGGTCAATAAATGTATCAACACATTTACATGTGAAAATTTCATTTCATTCCCATATTTAATTTTCAAATGTTTTACGACTAATTACAAAGCATTTCTTTGTTCAAGTGAAAATATTCCAAATGATAATTTGAATCTAAATTATTTACTATGAGCAATCGAATAAATAATTACAATTCAAATGATACCGAAACGATACGAATGAATTGGAGAAAAGAAAAAGACATAGTGATTACTTATTGTTAGTTATATTAATATAATTAACAATAAGTAATTTAAAATTGTTGGAAATTGAAAGATATTGATTTGCTAAAAAAAAAGAAGAAAAATGGTGACATTTCAATATTTTCGGAGTCATTTTAATGATACTAAAACAGCTCAGAGTAAAATATTGGACAAGATAGTTGTCTTACTGATAACATTTTTTGTTTGTAAAACTAGAATGAATAACACTAAGTCAATGAGTTTATTTCTAATTTAATGATGAAATTTGCATTTATCGATTAACCAAAAGAAAAAAAAAATCGTTTTTATGAAACAGCTCAGATTTATGATTAATTTTCATTAATATTCTTCCATAACTGACCTGTTTTTTATCATTGATACCTTCTCGATAACATTGAAACTTAAGACTTTAAGTTTAGGTAATACTGCAGAAGAGTTTTCTTATGCTTACCTGAGTTTCATCTTTTTCAACAATTCTAGCAATCCTAGCAGATGAATGAACTTTGAACGATGGTAATAGCATTTTCAACATTTCCGGAAGTAGCTTAATGGTATTGAATTGTTAAAAATTTGAATGAATGAAGTGAAATGGTATGTAAAATTTTAACATCCTCAAAAATTGTAACGCATGAATGCATCTTAATTGATTTATTGATTCAAATTTCTAATACATTGACAAAATCTTCATCGTAACTTTTGTCTGAAAGCTTAAATGATACATCAATTTTGAACTCGAATAAAATAATTTTAATGATATAAGCAATATTTTATGTAAAATTCTTTGAATGTAATAATAATTGTTACAATTCAGTGATAAAATTCTACCTTCTCAAATTGCCAATACAGCAAAAAAGCTTGAATATTATGTAAAGAATATTATGTAAATAACCTGAAAAAGAACCAGTAACGTTATGAGAATTAGCCAAATGGATTTATAAAATCATCAAAATAGAATGTCACAAAATTCTATCAAACTATACTAAAGTAATGAATTCTGATCATCTTTCATTCTTTTCAACAATATCTTCCAAGTAAAATTAGCATTTTCATGCTAATTTTACTTGGAAGTTAATTATCTTTTATTATTATCTTTACAAATATAAATGTAATTGATGTAAAACTTCACTCTTAAGAGGCATTACTCACCTCTCTCTCTCTCCTTGTCCCTTTCTTTTAAATTCAAAGATAAATTTAAGCAGTTAAAAATTGCAAAATAACAACGAAATTGATAAGTTTGATGTTTTTTCCAACAGAAACTTCCAGATTATTGAAATTCCAAAATTAGCGAAAAATTGTGGCAATGAACATTCGCTCACTGCTTAGCAAACAGCTTCACTAAAATTCCTTTTTTTTTTTTTTCAATTTTAACAATTTCCATAAATAGCAAATAATGCTTGGAGACTTAAGCAGCAATTGATAATGTTGTCCACTGCTGTTCGTTCATGTTACATCCATGATAAAATGTAAAAAATCTCGCATGATTTCATAAAGCAGAAAACTTTGTTGACGAAGGTTTGACATTAAAAACAGAAAGCAAACATTAAAACCATTTAGCATCCACCGTGTAGCAGTGAAAAAAAAAATTACTTAACTTTTCAGTAAAATGTTTGTTGCAGTGGTGAATAGTAGTAATAAATTTTATTTAAAAGAATAAACCTGGATCACAAGAAAAATGGCTAAGCATAAAAAAGTGACTAAACATTCCTAAATGTTCGGATTTAAGCAGCGTTCCGTAAAACGTCCTCGAATTTCTTGAACTGTGAGCTCATACTCATGTCAATGAACTTGTCACCGATACTCACCATCATACCACCAAGAATGCTCGGTTTTACCGTCATTTGAATTTGCAAATTCTGTCCAGGCTTTGCAAATTTGTTCAATGCTTCCCTCAGTGCCGCTTCATGCTTCTTGCTGAGTCGCTAGAAATGAGATGACCCTATTTTCATTTAACTGAACTTTCGAAATTTAATTTCAGGCTTAAACAATAACAAGAACGGATACCGAAACTAAACAATTTCATGAGTATCCAAGCAAGTCAACTTCAAGACTAGTATTTCTTAGTTTCGATCATATCGTTCGATATTAACAATGATAATTCCTCATTTCTCATCAAAAAAAAAGAAATAAAATTATTGATAGAGAAGTGCGAGTACTATGAACAGTCATACCTCTGCAGTAATTACTTCAACAACCAATTCACCGCGATGCGCTCGCATGATCGAATCGAACAATTCCATAATCTCTTCAAGCAGATTCAGTCGTCCATTTTCCGCCAATAACACTAAAAAACAAACAACTGCATAAACGAATACTTAAAATGATATAAAAAATACACAAAATAGAGAAAAACGAAAGAAGGAGTCTCCAAATGAAACGTAAACCCTTTTTTTCTTGGTATTTCTATCAAAGAATTTTCTTCCTCACTGCTCTCTTGTTAACTCAGCAATAATCCATAAATTCAATATTAATAATATTGTCGTGAACAATTCAATTACGGAAGTCATAAAGTCAAATAAATTAATTATGCAAAAATGATCATTAAAACGAAGACTGGTACGAACACTTTTCAAAAAAGTTCTTGAATTTTAAGGCATTAAAAATGTTCGTGAAGTAAACAGTACAAGAATTCGTTGTATCAGAACTGGAATCTATGATAATATATAATAGTAATTACAGGTAGAAATACCTTTAAAAAGAATTACTGGTTTCAAAAATGATTCATTTCTTTCAAAACTTAGCGGTTGGTTACCTTACTTACATCCCTTAGCAGTCGTTCTGTATTCAATTAGCTCTTCAATTGATCACTCGCACATTTTGCAGATACATACCGCGTGTTATTATTAAATGAACTGCCACATTTTCTCAGTCGAACTTTGCAGATGGACAAAACAATTACCTTACTAATTTGTTGCAATTTCAAAATTTATAGAAAAAATCTTTGAAAAATTTACTTCAGATGATGACCACTACTTCACCAGAAGAGGATTTGAAGGCACTTTTAAAAGCAATGAAAGCCTCATCACTGGAATCAGAGCAGTCAGAAACATCATTCTGCACCACTAATTATAACCCAAGCTTAGTTGCTGTTGCTGCATTTGGGTTGATGAATAATTTCAATATGTACTTCATAAGCTACAAGTCATGGCCAACCATACTTTCAGGTTCATACTTTTATATTTCAATTCCAGCACTCCCACCATCCTTTCAATAACTTAAATTTATATTCAGCAAATTTTAGGGCTAATAGCTTGTCTGCAAAGTACTCTTGTTTATGAATGGTTCAATTTGCATGGCATGAAATTAACGCGCAAAGAGGTAATCATTTCTCGGATAATGTAGTCTCGACTTTCACTGGAACTAGGAATTTATCTCTACAGTTCACCTTCTCGAAAACTCCTTTCAAAAATATACTAATGCATCGAAGTTTTGAGAAAATGATCAAGTTAAAAAAAATTTTCAGAACAAAAAATTTAAAAATAGTTAATGACTACTCCTTAAAAAAATACCATAGTTCAATATGACACTTAAAAGAGATAAGGCTTATGCGTTCAGAAACACTGTATTTGTCAATTAATTTAAAACTTTAAGCAAATTTACTTCGACGAGAAAAATATCCTAGAGACGTCAAAACGACTCGACTTCAATTTGCCGCCTGTCACTGATGATTTAACCCCCGGTAATGTTACAGGTAGTTTCCTGATTGGTTGCAATTAAACATCTATCTACATTTATTTAACAGATTTCTAGCCATTTTTCAACCGTCATCATTTTATTGGTTTAAATTACTGCTTAATGTGAATCAATGACAGATTGTAATCTCAGCAGTACTATAGCTCAGTACAAGTAAAGCTCATACATAAGTAAGAGTTAATCGTTGAGACATATGCATATTGTGAAAAATTATTTTAGAAGAGAGGAAATCACTACTAGCCGAACTGTTCCGAAATGAAAAAGATGAAGAAATGCAAAGAGTTAGTAATTAACTCGAGCTAACTTCTATCAATGAAATACTAAAAATGCAAAGCTAACTTCTATCAATGAAATACCAACGAATGTTTGGCCTTTGCATAATCAGTCGTAAAGTTCTAACAATCATAAAAACCAGTATCAGTAGATCAGAAAAAATCTACTGTTTTTATGATTGTTATTAAATAAAAAGTGTTCTTGAATTAAATTTCTCGATTTCTTAATAGGCAAACTAATTTTGATCAACCACATATAAGTCTATTTGTCCTCCATTAAATCCATCAAATCTTGGATTTTTTAATCTCTATTTGGAAGCTTTTTTTTTCTTATTCTAATTTCTTGAGCTCTTTATGGCGCTTACTTCAAAATCTCAAAGAAAACTTTTCAGTGGTACCAAATGCATTATGGAAATGTTTATGAGCATGCGAAAAAGGCCGAACGAGAACGTAAGACGATGCAAGAAGTAGCTAAGAAACAAGATAAAATCAACTAATGATTACATCAACAATAAACGCTTATTTCTCTTAATTTATTACTAATCAAAATAGCAAATCTGAAGATCTCTATCTCTAAATAAAATTTTCGGTTATTCATTAAAAATCCCGTCAGTTTTCTAATGTAAAGACACATACATATGTTCATGTACACAATCAGCAAATTATCAACGATCGAATAATTTATTCTAAGTTTTTAGAATTAAAAAATTCTTTAATTGCTGTTTAAATTAATGTTTTTAGAAGACGAAGGAAGACATAATATTTTATGCAAACGTATGCGCAAATCCACATAATCTATGTATAATAGAAAAATGCACTAACCCAAAAAATTGAGCGTTTCCTTGCTTACATTTAGATTTTTAGCAACATCCTTCACAGTGCTCACTTTAGATAACGGTGTTAATGCTGGATCCAATACAAAGTTCTAAAAATAGCTTCAGTTTAGCAATAATTTATACAAACAGTAAACGACAAAATAAACTTAACGTAGTTTTCGAAGAACTCACATACATATGCATACAATACGAACACAGTTTCAATGCCTTGATGAAATGATGCCAAGGAAATGCAAATTTAAAAAAGAACTGAGATAAAAGTCTTCTTCCTTTTAACATACCTTAAATTTAGTACTCGTTTTATAAACATTTTGTAATGATTTGAAATCCTTATCGATAGTATCAAGGGTTTTGTCTTTCACTGCTGCTGAATATAGTGCCGCTGCGTATCGTCCTTCTACTCCGTGTACCTAGAAGTTACTTCATTTTTATGAAGTAATTAAGTACAAATACACACTAGAAAAAAAAACCAAATACACACTAGAAAAAAAAACCATTTCTAATAAGTATAATCTGAATAACACAAGTCAAACTTCAAATGCATTTAACGCAGGAACCTAGCATGAGTTATGTTAAACTTGAAAAAAATTTGGGTTATATTTGATGCATAAAACAAATTAAATCAAAACACCTCTTCCGTCTAGCTCAAAGAAATATCAGAAAACATTACATGATAGTTAAGAGCATCTATTCTAGCTTATTTTTTTACAGTTTCAAAAAACGAAATCTTACCTGAACAGGTGATCTAACAGTATGTTCCGTTGCTCGGACAACAGCACTTAACGACACACATCTGCGAAATACATGCAAACTCATTCTCGCTGTAAATAATGTACCAAATGGTTTAATAGACAAATAAAATTTCGCAAAAACAATTATTACGAAAAAACATTTTTCCAGTTTGTTCGTCTTGTTTGTTTAACAAGCACATTTATCCACCCAATAATCATATTTCTAAAAAATATAACAACCAGTTCTAAACAGTAATACCTCTAATTCTTCATAATATTTCACTTATTTGCTGCTATTTCTTATCTCTTTCAAGAGCTGACAACATTCAATAATGTAAAATCTCATAAATTCTCTCAATCCCTCATTAAATGCTCTCCCTTGAATCCCTCTCTCCCCTCCGCTGTCTCCCCTTTGACCTTCGTATCTCCTCGATTACCTCTTCCTTTTCAGGTGAGGTGTAATGATCGGTTTTAACGCAGCCTGTTAGATGCGATCATTACGGTTCTTTCTAAAATCAGGCACCACTTTTTTGTTTTTATTCGCTTAAAATTACTTGGTGGTTGGGTTTTTTTTTCCACCGGAAGAATTAAATCACAATCTTACAGTTCAATTAACTTATGTAAAGAATTAGAGGAACGGAATCTAGGAATTGAATACTGAAATATCAAATAGGCAATCAAAATAGAACTAAAATTTCAACATTGAAATGAATTATGTCATCTTGTGCAGTTTTTTAGAGCTGACAAAAGATAAAAATCTCTCCATGTGATATTTTTTCAACTATTGATTATTTTTTTTCTTCTAATAGTGGCTTTTCAGGATTGTCTATGACGCAAGAAATAGGTGATGTGGAAATTTCTCACGTGAGTACATCAACAAGTGAAGAAGCAGCTAACACCATTATGGAAATAGACGACGCCTCTAATGATGCTAATGCTATGGATAATGAATGCAATAAGGGGGTGCTGCGTAAATCCAAATCAGGTCGATGGTGGAAATCGGTTCGGAAAGAAAGGTACGTTTCACTTCTTTCTACAAAATGAGCCACAGATTTTGGGGAAAGTCTCTCGAGATTTCCTTAACCAAATAAACTTGTGTAAAGTTGATTAAATTTGTGAACACAGACTTTGAATTAAACTCAGGTCTTCCGCTGTTGTAAAAGTGAAACCGTTGAAATCATCGTGGGAGCGTAAGATGCGTTTGAAGGCAAATCTGGAAAATGTTAAAAAGACGCAGCAAGAAGTGCGTAATAAGTTAGCTGCCAAAAAAGCGGTGAGCGAATATGCAATTTATGTTTCTGTCTTTCATTTTTACCTATTAGTGAGTCGTTCATGTGACAATGTTCTGGCAAAACATTTTTGTTATTATAGGTGTTTTTATATTTAAAGATGAATTAAGATTAAACTTAGTTGCTCAGTTTAGTTTAAATTTTTGGAGCAAAAATAGTGTGTTTAGGTTGAAATTTTAAGTTAGGCACAATAGTGTTTAATGTATTTTCAAATTATTGATTCAGGCTAAAATAGAAGCTCGGAAAGAGCATGAAAGAAGGCAGAAAGAAAATGAGAGGAAAGCCGAAATCGTCCAAGTTATTAAGAATACAGAAAAGCTAAAGAAAACGAAAAAGAAGCAGTTGAGAAGAATCGAGAAACGTGACACGACTTGAAGTTTAATGAATTATTTTTAGAATTGCCACAGTTTTCGCTCTTATTCATCAATTTAAATTTTAAATGTCTCGTAGCTTTAACAAAAGTTAACGAATTGAAATTTTACTGAGTTGTTTGTTTCAAGCAGAATGTTCAGGTAATTTATACACTGAAAAAAAGTGAGTTGCAGGATAAAAAAGAATTGAATTGATGGATCTTTTTTTTTTTTGGGAATAGAAAGAGGAACTGAGACAATCAATGTTAAAACTCAAAATTTGTACTATAGGACACCGAATTCATTTTTATTGTTTTCGAATTGTTTGTTAGAAATTTTATCTGTTGTCTAATTGTTAAACTGTTCTCCAAGCTCATTTCCTATATTTTATATAATAAACTTTTTAATTTATGCTAGATGGATATACGTTTGCATATTGAAATCAAGATTAATGTTTTGTCATGGATTGGATTTTTTTGAAGACATTAATATGTTGTAATAATATGATAAAAAACTCAGTTCAAGTATTTTCAAGGTTGGTTGATTGAGGAACGGAATTTTAAACTGAGGAAATAGGCGCTTTTACGAGAATAATTAGAATATCTTAGCGATGTATATTGTAATAATGTTTTCTTTTTTGAAGTCATAAAACGTACAGCGATGTCCGAAGAGCAGGACGGTTCGATAAAGTCATATGGCCGAGGTCGTGGTCGTACGAAACGAGGTCATGATAGCTTTGCCGACAGTAATGATGATGCTGGCTCATTGAAATGTCAGCGAACAATTAGTGAGGAAGAAAAAAAGTATTTCATCAGTTACCAAAAAGGTTAAACGACTTTTTCTTGAAGGATGCATATTTTATTTCTGGTAGAAAAGACCCATTTTCTTTTCTGCGAGATTAATCGCGTCTTAATTAAACATTATATACAGAGGTATACACTATTAAATTGCATGAAATTGTAAGTAATGGAATATAAAAAGTGCGATAAACTGTATATTACGATGTAACATATCAGTCATTTATCCCAGTCGATTTTATTCCAAAAAATTATTACTATGAGTAATGGAATATATGAAATACATTCGAGAAAAATATTTTAATGTTTGAGTTAATCATTAAAATATCCCCAGTTCTAGATCTTTTTATTCTGTAGCTTTCTGGAAAATTTCTAGAAATGGACGAAAGACGTGATCGGTATGAGAGAATCGTGAAACTGTCACGTGATATAATTATAGAATGTAAACGAATCATCTTCCAGTTACATCGTATAATCATTGTTGATGCATCTACGAACAAAGGTAGGTGTTGGTTTCAGTTTTCATTGAAAAGTTGCAACGCTTTGTTGACATCATTTATTTATGAAACTATTGCTTATCGAGAAGTTCAAAAATGAAACAGAATGGCGTAATTCCAGGTATAATTTGTGTTGTTCAGGACTAGAATAGGTGAAGCTAATTTGATAGGCTTCATTTCTCAGTTTAAACTTCTGTTAACATCGTTGTTTTATTTTTCATGGCGAGATTACTCTCTCTGTGCGAGATGGAAGGTAAATATGAGTTTAAGAACTAATTTACTAGATGATAAGATAACAAAGGACAGGCAAAGTCTGTTGAAAGAGCCTTAAATCCACTACCATTGATAATAAAGATAAGCAATAATTAGTGTGATTTTTATAAGTTCTTATCATTTCTTTGTGAAAAGATCTTATATCCATTTATCATCATTTGGCTATATCTTTACTACGCTGAAAATTACTTATTTTCTCCAAGCGTAATCTGAGCATTTATCTCAACTGATAATTGTGGCTATTTCGATGGACCTCGTAATTTAGCTTTCAAACCGTTCCTTGTAATTCACTAATTTATTATACCAGAGTTAATTGACTTTTGTTATAGCACTCATTAACTGATATTAGTAATTTTCGAGAAGAGAAAATTTATTAGTAGTTTATTGCAATCTTTCTGGTACATGTAACTTCTCATTCATCTTTAGAAGAAGTACTGAATGAGGCAGATAGACGGTTAAAGGAGGTACGTAACAAAATGCTTCGGCAAATGGCAAAAGAGCTTTATAGTTTGGATCAGTACTATTACCTAAAGTCTTATGACTGGGCTCTTGAAGGTATTTTTATTTTTGATAAAAATATCTCCACCACCTTCTATTTAATTTTGCTTTTCTTCTTTGACTTTGTTGGCAACGATTGTTGAGAAGTGTTAGTGGATATAAGTAACAGAGAATTTTTAGAGATTAGTGGCTAAGCTAAGCCTAATTTTGCATTTAGTGAATTGTGTTACATCTTTCGAAATACCAGAACTTTGTTTTTATCTATAACGACGGGTAGACATTGTCGTAAAGAAAGTAAAGTCCATTACTTTGAGCAATAGAAAGGGACGCTCATTTGCTGTCTAGTTGTTAAGTTGTCGGTTTACCAATGTTTATTTCAGAATATATTGAAGCTTTGGCATTCTACAAATTTTTAATGTCTAGTGAGGTGCTTTTATACAGTGAGGTAATCGATATATTGCAGTTTGCTGATTTAGATTCTGAAGAAAATAAAAAGTTAGTTTTTGTTTTTTCGAATTTTCCATTCAGTATACAAATTTTCAATATGTCAGGGTTTGCTGCATCTTCTTGCAAGGTATCCAAACTGCATTTTCCATTTTATCAGATATCTAAGAAAAACCATCCGTAGTTTTGATCGTTTGTTTCAAACTTGCTAGTCAAAATATCACCGTAAAACTTGACGACATAATTCATTTACAAAAAAATTTTTCAGATTTTACAAGAACATAGTTCTAAAAAAAAGAAAATTTTTTCCAAGAAAAGATTTTCCAAATCTTTAAAAAATATGATTTTAAATGCTTCTGTTTTTTTTTTCAGTTTAATTTGTTCAGTTGCTAAAGTGTGGAGTTTTGTTAACTGTACATTAGTTGAAGTTAGTTGAAGTTTTCAGGTTTTATATTGAACTACCTGAGACAACATATTTGATGGGACTTTTCGATGTGGGTGGCGAACTGATGAGACTTGCTATTAGTGAAGTTTGCGAATTTAAAACTTTCAAAATTTGATTTTTCTTTCATTTTGCTATTTTTTAAAAGACAATAAAATTAGAGTGACAATAAAATTTTGTTAATAAAACGTTAAAGTTTAATGAAATACTTAAGGCAGTAGGAAAAAGAGAACTTCTATTCTTAGCCTTTTGTTTGTCAAAATATGAAAACACGGTACATTTTCATAAAGTTAATCTTGAAATGAACCGAAATACCAGACAAGTTTTTACTCAGCACAGAACATATCAAATCAAACTATCAATGTTTAAATTTTACGCTTTAATAAGATAAAGAGTAAAACTAATGTAAAATAAATGGATTCTTAGACTTTTGCATTTATAGATTTCATCAGGTAATTCTGACAGAGCTGTAAATATTGTTAATTATATGCGATCATTGCATGGATGTTACGAATTTTTGGGCAATATAATGCACACTGTTGAATGGACGAAGAAATCACAGGTTTTCCGGGATTGTTTGATGAAGGTTATTTCATTTTCTTTAATCGCAAGTTAGTTGTTAGCACTATGTATTACTATAAATTTTGATTTTGAAGTTTACATCTTTCCTTTTAGATCTCTGTGATGAATTCAAATTTTCCATCAGTTGTAAATAATTATTTAGATGACTGAGTATCGTTTTTGAAGTAAAACTGACATTTATAATGTGTAATATTAGGAAAAGTTCGGAAGAAATTTTTTTTTAAATCGTTTTAGTACTTTGGTATGTTGGTATGTATGGTATGTTTTCAAATTTGGGCATTTTACATGATAAAGTTATCTTGTTTTCAGGTTGAGAACGCCTTGTATAAGTGGAAAATCCGTGAAAATGACATGTTATATGTAGCAAATATTGGTGCAAGTTTATTAACATAATATTTTCAGTTATTTTAATTTACAAGGGAGTAATTGTCCGACGTGTTGATATATATAGTGATAAAAAACAGAAAGGTTCGCTCTTCATCTCAAAAAGTCTACTTTCAAATCGAATTTAAAAGCAAGGTTGCTGATATTATTTTAAACTCTAATCTGATTTAGATCATTTTGCTTATCCTAAGACCAGTACGCAATTTAACAATTACTCCAAATCAGATTGGAACTAATAGCTATTGTTTTAAACTAAGAAAAAAAATCACCTCATTTACGGTTTTTTAATTTGTTATTTCTTACTGTTGATGAATAATTGTTTTGTAAAAGGTTTTACTGATTTCTTTAATTTTTTGCCTGTTTTTATGTTTTTCATCACTATAAAATAATGACATTTTTATGCATTTTCAGTAAAACTGATGTAAATATTAGAGAAATAATGATATTTTGTTGTTTGATGTCTTTTTTTTTGAATAATTTGATTTATTTCAAAAAATTGTGTTTGTTTCAAACCACTTTTATTATCATCAGTTTTGATTATTTGGGATAAATTGAAAGTAATGAAAACGAGAATATTTATCACTGGAATCTTCTGATTCTCACTGATGTTATATGTACAATAAATTATGAATTCACGAAAAGCTGTGATAACATTAGTTACAGAATATTTCACTTCATACATTGAATATTGAATTTTATTCGTCAGATTTTTACGATGTGCTTGTAACGCTTTTCCATAGAACTAAAAATTTATTATCAAATTCAATACGTAATAAATTTTTCAAATTAGAATGGTTTATATCATCGTAAAATTCTTAGACTTCAAAGCTGTTAAGATCACCATTTTAACTCGATTAAATTATCTTCTGTCTGACCCCATTTTCAGCAATTCCTTTCGTAATATCTTTCCAGCACTATTAACTGGCATATTATTAATAAACTGAATACCACCTTTGAGTTGTTTATAACTCGCAAATTTGGCTAAAATATAGAATTACTTATATATTTTAGAATTATCTAAAATAAGAGATTACTATTCATTAATCATTTGAAAATTTTATTTGTTAATCATTGATTTATATCTCCAATAATTATAATTTGTAAAAGAAAATGAGTGACTGTACTAAATGATTTTCACTGGGAACACATTAACTTCTTTTTTTTTAACAAAATTTTTAATTTCTTTTTTTTCTGATTAAATGTTTTTCAATTTTTTAAATCAATTTATTAGAGATGATTTCTATGACTATTAAAAGCAAAAATGTTGTAGCATTACTTTCAAGATGTATTATTCTTTTGTAATATGCCTTTTTTTTCCTCTTTTAAATTTATTTAATATGAAATATTACATTTAGATAATATTTTATATTTAATTAATATGACAATTAGGTGACATTATTTCCTCTCTCTCTCCCTTTCTATCTATCTATCGGTCTCTTTTTTCAATATCAATATTTTGCACTATTATTTAGAGATATATTTCTAGAAATTTTTAAGTATGAAAAAGATAAAAATAAAAATGAAATAATAATATTAACATACAATTTACTAATCGATGAATTGTATTTTCATCTGGTTGACATCCATCATGAAGCTGAATGTAAGCTTTCGGTAACTGTCCACTGTACTCATCGGGAATACCAATTACAGCGCATAATTCAACATCTTCTAATTCTTGAATCTTTTCTTCAATTTCATATGGTGATACCTTGAAATCATTATGTATTAATTATAATTTATCAATTAATGATGTAAAACTTCTTTCTTCTAATTAAATAAACTATGGTTTAATTTTTAATTTGTTATGTTTCATTTTAAACTTTTATCAGTTTGAATTTCATATTTAACAAAATATGAGTTTTTTAGCTTTTTTTTTTTGTTATTTTATTTCATATTTAACAAAATATGAGTTTTTTAGCTTTTTTTTTTGTATTAAAATAACTGAAATAACATTTAGTTATCATCAACCTGCCAACCGCGAACTTTGATCATTTCTTTAATACGACCAGTTATATAAATAAATTGATCGAAATCATAATATCCCAAATCACCTGTTCGATACCAACCATCAATAAAAGCATCGCTAAAATATAATTTGATTCAAAATGATATTAAAGTGAAATTTATTTCTTAAGGAAAAAAAAAAAACATCGAATATTTGAGCATACTTTGTATCGGTGGTTCTTTCGAGATATCCTTGCATCATTGTTGATGTCTTTAACCATATTTCACCAATTTCTTTTTCTTCACATTCTTCATTACTTGATAATTTCACAATCTATTTTTTTTTTCGAATTTCATCAAAATATAAGACATTTTATGGCATAAATTAAAATCCAGAATTAATGATTACCGTGTCGATCAATTATAAGAAAAAATTGAAGAATCAATTTGGAGAAGTACTGCTTCTAACGAAACCTTAGAATTCAAACTATCGTTCTACCGTAATACTACCTACAACATATTTCTCTCTCTCTCTCTCTCTCTTTGTTTTTCGTCCTCTCAAAAGAAATGCTGAATGTATGTATATTCTACAAATTAATTAAAGCTTTGGTATAAATGGTAATAATTGAAGCTAAAGTTGAAATTGTATAGAAAACTATTCGTTGTTACTTTAACTATAGAAAATATTAATTACTTAATTGGAACATTTTTTTAAGTACCATTAATATCATAGAAGTAATAAAAATTATATCAGATCATCACAGAGCCATTAAATCGTTCATTCTATAAATTCATCAAATTATTAAACTTAGGCATATAATTAAAATTTCACTTTGCATTCAACATTTGGTAGTAAAATTCCGCAACTTCCAATTTTTTCTTCCAGAAATAACGGTTGCATGAAAACGAAAGCACCAGCTTCTGTTGTACCATATACTGAAACATTTAAATTTTTTTCGAAACTTAATTTTTGAAAATTAATCTTTTCAGAAATTAACCCTTTCCGATATTTATTCTGATGTAAACAAAACCAAACTAAAAAAAAGAGATTTTTTATCAAGATATCACAAATAGAACTATAAATATGAAAATACTTTCAGTATTTTGATAAACAAAATGTTTATTCATCTATTTAACATCTTCAATTCCTTTAAATATTCTCAGCAATTCCAGAAGTTTATTAATGTTTAATAATTTAAAAAAGTTTTTAAAATTGGCTCACATTGAATAATATTCGTTTTAGGTAAGCGATATTTCACCATTTCGACCAATGACTCATTAACATGAGCTGATCCCACGAAAATGTATTTTAGAGAATGTAACGCTTCAGAATTTAAGCCAGGTGTATCAGCAAGGAATTTTAGTACCGGTGGTACTAATAAAGCTGTTGTCACCTAAATTTTATGCATTTCAAATATCACTTATTTCAGAAGTAGTCTAATTGATAAAAATTTTTTAGTTCAGTAAAAGTTTGATTAATATAAATGATGCGAATATGAAAATTAGAAATAAATTTAAATTTTTTGAATATTGAAATGAAGAAAAGTCTCAATGCATTTGAAATTGGCAACTTGTGACTTTGAAACTTTTAGCCTTTATTTTTTCTTTTTTTTTACCAAAAGAAATAAAAAAAAAGGAAAGAGTGAAATATTACTTGATAATTATTCAGTGTTCCCAAAAATTGTTCAGCGTCAAATTTTCGATTTATGATGATTTGAACACCTAATCCTAAAAGGCTTAAAACAGTAAGCAGACCACCTGCATGAAAATACGGTAGCACACCGTACACCACGTCAGTACCGCTTAGATTAACCATTTCATATTTTCCGCATTTGATTCCTTGAGTTTTGCTATAATTATATTGTCAATAAAATAAAATAATTTATGAAAGATTTTTTTTGCTCTTTTCACATATACCAAATTAAAATGACGTTAATTTGAAATTCATCCATAATTAATAATGGCAATACAACCAATAAAATTGGTGACATTTGCTATGATCTTTTTTTTTTCTTGTCAGAGTAAATTTCTCCTAAGAATTAATTTCGAGAAATATACAGATAGCTGTATGTGTGCGTGTGCGTGTGTGTGTGTGCATGTGTGTGTGTGTGTGTGTATGCGTGGATGAATGTGTATGTATATGTATGCATATATTTGTGCATGTGTGTATGTGTATTTGTCGTAAACAAATTTTTGAAAAGAATGTTTGTAAAATTGTCAGGTATAAATGAATGCAAACATACCGGACCAGTTCAACATTAGCAATAAGGGTTCGATGACTTAAACGGATTCCTTTTGGCAAACCGGTTGTTCCGGACGAAAAGAAAATTATTGCCTATAAATTGTATTTATTATTACTTTAGGTAATCCTAATTTTACAAACACTGTTCGAATTTTCCCTGCGTTTTTTTTTTTTAATATAATTATTTTAAATAGCAAAAGATTTGATTCATTTTTCTCATTAAATATTTCACATATTTTAAAATGACAAAAAGTAAACAAACAAAAGAAAAAAAAACAAAATTGACTTACTGTATTGTAATCGTAAATAAGTTTGTTTTGAATGTTATTTATCATTTCATTATTCCAAAATGATTTATCATTATTTAAATAACATTGCAAAGTGTAATATAACAAAGTTTCCTTGGTTGAATCAAGCATTATAATCTTAGCCTATAATTAATTGACATTTAATTTTAAATTAATATTTAAAGTAAACTGATACCAAATATGGGAGAAATAATGATCTGATACTTCTACTACAATCAAATCAATAATCACCAGAATGATCACCATTAATCGTATGTATTTTGTGATGATTACACTGATATATAACTTAATCATATCACTTATCATATCAATATCATCTATCTATTACAAATAATCATAAAACTTAATCAGTTCAACAATTAAAATTATGAAAAAGAATAAAAATGGACAATTAATTAGTCGTTTTAATTTACTTACTTGTATATTTTCCTCTTTTAAATGTTGAATTTTTTCAAATAACTTTTCTTCTGTTAATATCCATTTAACAGAAGCTTTCTTGAAATATTTTCCAATTTCATCTAAAATTAAACATTTAGTTACAATAGCAAATAGCTACTACTAAACCTTTTTTTTTTTGTAATTGAAATCTTCGTTACTATACTCATTAAATTTGAACTGTTAATTAAGTATTTATTAACTATTAATTTTAAATAGTAACATCATTTCAATATATATATATATATGTATTTCTCTGCAAATTTTGTTATCATTTTTCATCTACAATTGTGCAAATGATAAATTTTTTATCGATAAACATAAAAAAATAATAATTAATAATAATAAAAGCAATGTTTTATTGTTATGGCTGTGTTTTAAATTTATCAAAATAATAATCATTCGTTCTTTTTCTTTTTTTTTTTATTTTGAATTATGCAAATGATTGATTAATTTAGTTTACTAACAAATTTTATATGATGGATTCAGTGGTACCAAAATAGCTCCGATGCTAATAGCAGCTAAAATAAAAATGATATAATGAGAAGAATTGTTGACATATGTACCAATTGTGTCACCAAATTGAATACCTAGCCTAATTAATGCATTACGCATTTGCTCAGATTGATTAATTAATTCCAAATATGTAAATGATTTCATCGTTTCTGGATCAATCTGAAATATTTTTTACCAAAAATTTTCCTTTTCATCTCATCTGAATAGTTTCAAAATTAAAAAATCTAAAATAAATGATACATTAGAGACTTTACAAAAAAATGAGTTAAAATTTCATTTCAATAAGTCCTTTACTTTTCCTAATCTGTCAGTTTCGGACGAATTTCGTAGTTATTTGTTTTGCTTTTCTTTTTTTTTCATCGAAATTTTATGATTTCTTTTTCTCTGTTGAAAAGAAATGCATTACAATAACAATAATTTAGCTATATGTTAGCAGAATTTTAATTTAAATTTAAAATAATTAAATTTAAATTTAACTTATTAGCATGAATAAATTGATAAATTGTTAAAATTTTTTGAAACAATGAAGCGATTTTTACTTACCAAAGCAATAGCATTTCCGAATTGTTTGATAATTTCAAGAAAATACTCATAGAAAGATTTTTCAATCATTGGTATCTTTTCGATAAAATAATTTCGTACTGTCATTTTTTTTTTAATTTAACAAATCTGAATGATAATTGTATTTACTGGAATAACGCATATCATACTTTAAGTATTTTAAACTATTCTAGCTTTTTTTTTGTTTAACAAATGAAAATTTTGTATACTTTATTTTTAACAAATAATTTTTTATTTTACTTTAATACGCTTATCATACTTGCTCTATTCATCTCTAATATTTTATCAAATATTTATCATCTGACCAATAATAACGATTATACCAAAAAAAATACACGATTTGATCATAATATTTTAATTTTTCTGATTTTTTTTTTTTATAAAGCACTATTATTTTACCAATAAGATATCATTTACGGTTGAAACAAATAAATGTTAAGTGATTTCGAATTAATGATAATAACAAATCATGATAAGGAAGAATTAACAATCAATGAAATACTTAACATCATTCAGATTTTAGTGCAGTTATAAAGTGACAAAAAATTTTTATCTCCAATAGAATTTAATTTAATCCTTCAGAAGGTATAAATATTAAAATTTATCATGTGATAACTATTAAAATTCATATTAGTTATACAATGTTTGATATAAATAAAAATCGAATTGTCCAAAGTTAATTATTTTCATTCAAATTGTCGAATAAATTAGAAAATGACTAGAAATAATTAGAGCAATTGGTGATTGCATCAAACTAATTCATAAAATTTAAGGAAATTCTAGAAAGCAATGATCGTATAGGAATGAAAATGAAATTATTAAATAGTCCTGTCAATCGTTTATCTTCCGTCAATCTTTTCTAAAATTTCGTCAAAACTTTTATAGACTAAATGATATTGCAGAAATTTAATTAGTTCAAATTTTGCTATTCTTTATAGTCTATATTACAGTTTATCATCATTATAATGTCACCTAATAATGACAATTATTAGGTATATCATTATTATTGCATATCATTGCAATAAAAAATTTCGAATATAATTTCGAATTTTTAAGTAAAAATAATTAAATTCACATTTCTTTATTAAAATATTCTCTTTTTCTTTTCAAAATTTTGAAAGAAATATATAAAAAAATTGTTTTTTTTTTTATTTTCATAAAATTTTATCGCATGATGATCAAAGAATAAACAAGATATTTAAATATATATATAACTGAAATTTTATTTCATCAGAAAAAAATTGTCATTTTCTAAAAAAAAGATGTCAGAATTTGGATTATAATTAAATTCGTAATTTTCGTTAACAATTTAACCGAAAAGTAGATTAAAGAGAAAATAAATTTTGACATTTCAAACTTCTTTAAAACAGCTGACTTTTGGTTTTTTTCATTTTAAGACAACATACTTTACTTTTAAATATAATAAATGGCCATTTTAAAACAGATCCAGCAGATTTTATTTTTTGTTCCAGCAATTTTTTTCTTTTTTTTTTGAAATTTATCTAAAGAAGTGTGAATTGTGCATTATGTAGAAATACACATTGAAAGTGTAATTGGTAATTTCTTTGTTAAAATTTTACCAAAACAAAAAGAAAAAAATGATAGTTTCATCAAAGACCTTATGAGAAGGAAGAAATAGTGTTATATTTGAGGAGGCGAAAAAGACTGCTAAAATTTGCAAAATATAATTGTATTAGAGATTGAGAAAATTAAAAAAAATTTTTTTGTAATTGTTCATTTTTATTTTTATGTGATTGAAAGTATAACTGAGGAACTAATTACAACGATTGCATTGTGTAATACTTTGGAATTGTTGGAAATGACGGAAGTTACATTTTTTAGCAATTAATAAGTACATAAAATGAATTACTCACACACAAATTCGTTTTTTCTTGTGCTTTTTTTTTTCAATTTTTTTTTTCTTCTTTTTTAAAGGATACATAAAATCTAATGAGATTACTTCGATTCTTCATCTTAATGATATCATTTTTGATTTGAAATGTCGATTTCGATCTAAAATCTCAAAAAGAGTTATCATTTCCATTCCAAATCTTAGTGGTATCACTTCGGTCTTAAATTTTGGTGATATCATTTTGCTTCTAAATTTTGAAGGTATCATTTCGGTACTAAAATTTTGACTTCTTAAAACTTATTATGCTATCAATTCCTTTTTACACTTTTTTTTTTCATGCATTGTGATAATTGTGAATTTCATTTGCTAAAAGAATTGACAAGAAAAGATTATACGTATCTTTTTTGGATCGTTGTTTATTTGATAAGAAATTTTAACAGTTAATTTATTTCACTTTTTTATTTTAATTTGAACAAATAAATAATCAGCGATTTCTTTTCGCAAGCATTAATACGCAAAAAATTTTTCGTACTTTTTTAAATTTTGTTACAGAGCTATTCTTTAAATAAAAAAAAAAAAAAAGAAAAATGGAATTTAAAACTAAAAAGGAAGTTAGAAGTAAGAAAGTACGACATTGCTTTATCAAATTTTAATAAAAATTTCGCATTTTTTTCTTGATAACCAAAAAAAAAGAAAAACTGAATTTAAAAATGAATCATTTCCATCTTTAAAGTACTAACGTACTGGTTCATCTCTCATTTTTTTTTTCTCGTTTTTCCTATTCTCTTCTCTTTGTTCGCCATCAAAAATTTTTGAAAATCAAAAACCAAAGAAAAAAAAATTTATTAAATTCAAATCAATCAACCATCTGCCATTACAGAAATCAAATGTGAACGTTTCATACTTCAGTTTATATTTCTCATACAGTTTCAGCTCAGTCATTTTCATTTTGAACTTTTTCATTCTTAATTTTTTCATTTTTGAATTTTTTTTTCTTCTTTGCAAATTCTGAAAAGTTGAAAAATATAACATTTTTAATTAAAAATGAATTGGATAGATTTATACGAATAAAAAAAAAAAGTTGAAAAACAGGTGAAAAATATAGATAAATGACTATCTATTCTCCCCCGCCTTTTCCGGTCTTTCTGGTATATTCGCGGATAATATGTCTATATCTCATATTTCTCGTCATAATATATACGAGAAACTTTTTATTAGACGCACTTTGCTATTCGAGAGTGCAACTTGAGTTCTTCTCTATGCATTCTCGATCAGACTGGTGGATAGACAGACAGACAGACAGACAGACAGCCAGACAAACTTGTGCACATACACACACACACACACATACATACATACACATACACACATACATTAGACAAACACACAAACACAGCCATTTGTTATTTATTTTATTTGTAATGAATTTTAACTGCAATTCTGGCATCTTTAATTCGTTGTATCGATTTTCAGACTATTCTTAACCAATCTTTGATCTTTCTTTCAGTATTTTTTTTTTTCGTTTGCTTATTTAAAAATATTATTTGAAAATTTGAATTCAATTTTATTTTTTTTATTAGATTAAATTGGATTAAACTTGCAGTTAAAATTAATTGAACTATTTTATCGTAAAATTTTTTGAACTAAAAGTACTTAAAATTTTCAGTTTTAAAGCTGATTTGTTCTTTTATTAACATTTTTTAAACAAAGGTTATTCAAAAAAAAAAGAGAGAAAGAAGGAGAGAGAAAATAACCTGTTATTTATTTGTTGTTTCAAACATCACATTATCTGACCTCTTTTACCTATTTATTTACCTATTTTGTTTCTCATATTGTCATATTCCTATCTTACAAAATGTTCAATTTTATCATCAAAAGATACCTTTTTTTTTAATTTGTCTAAAACAAAAATTTAAATTTGATTTGATGATTGAAATTGTCAAACAAATCAAACTAATAATGCAATAAAGTTACTCAAACCTTAATTAATTACGAAATAATTTTTTCTGCATCTTCTAACATACATTTAATTGTTTCAACACATATCAGTTATCGATTTTAATTAATTTCTAATCAATTAAAATCATACATCGTGAATTTTTTTCTATCACTTTCACATGTTATAATTAAATATTATGAAATCATCTTGTTTGCTTTTATTAACTTTCACTAATTATTTCTCGTCAAAAACAATATCAATAAAAATTCATATCATTCATTATGAATATATTCTATCAACATCAATATATTCAATCTTTATTGTTTATATATTCAATATTATCATTTCGATTTACTAAACATTTACATCACAATTTTTTTTTATCACTTTCATATGTTATAATTAATATTGAACGAACAGTTTATGATAGTGATAATATAATGATAATAGCAATTTATGATAATGTATGCAAACAGTTAACTTTCATATTATTTTCAAAAAATTATATATATATTTGATCAAAAATTTTTATCAGTTAATTCTTTTCCTTTTATTTCTTTGAATTTAAAACAAAAAAAAAAAACAATCATTAATTTCCTCTTTACAAATATTAATGTTTTATATTAATGATTAATTAATATAAAACTGATAAAAGAAAGTAGAAATGGGCGAAGAAATCATTCCTACTTTTTTTAAAAAAGAAAAAAATTGCATAACATTGTTTATCTTAGATTTATTCCATTAGCTGAATGATCAATGAATGTGAGAAAAGCTATTTTATCATTCTCGTCCGAACTATTTTGATGAATATTGATTGATTCGAGAAAAATACGATTTGTGATTGAAATTGAAGAATGAAAAAAAAAAAAGTGCTATAAACTTTTCCACATAATTTCATCTTTTCTGTTCTATTTTTTCTTTTTTGTTTTTGTAACTTCAATCTAACTAACCATCCATTAGTAAACTTAATAGCAACAATAGCAAATTTCAATGAAGGAAATTTTTTTTTTAAAATGAAAGAAAAAAAAAATGGAAGAACATAGTGATATGAGGAAATAATATTAAACAAGTAAAAGTAATATTAATTAAATCAGTTCCATTATTGCACTTTCATCATTTGTTATCAAATTTTATCATTGCTAAAAAATGAATGTAATGTATGAATGATAAATCATATACTTTACAGGTCAAAGTTTAATTTATTCCTCAATAAATTTTAATTAATTAATTTTATACTAACATTTACAATGGTGTTAGTACAAAATTAATTTAAAATGATTTAATTTATTACTAATCTCTCAATTAAATCTATTCAAGTTGAAATCATTTTCTTTCACATAATAACGATGCTAAATTATTATAAACAAGAAAAAACAATTTTTTTTTATATTATTGGAATTATTTACAAATTTTACATTTGTATAGTAATAATATAAGTTTAGATTTTATTCCAAACTTATTCATAGAAATTTTTTTATCAATATTTTAAAATTAGAAACTGACATTGGCTAATAATTAATTAATTATGATTTGATGTTGTAGTTAAAGATAATGATCAATTATTATTATTATTATTATTATTATTATTATTATTGTTATTATTGTTATTGTTATTATTATAGCTCTTTTACTTTAATACTTTATTCTTGCTAATCGATTATTATTATTGTTTAATTATTTCAGTACTTTACTCTCACAACTACTCATGAATTAATAATTCGTGTCGCTAATTAACTTTACAATAGTTAAATAGAGTAATATGCATTTGATCTTAAACATGTTAATTCCATTACTTATGTGAAATATGATTAACATATTTCAGCAGTACGATAATAATTATATTCATTTACTTATCTTATCATATCTTTATCAAACATAACCAAAAGTGATAAGTCTATGACGATAAAATGTTAATTTCATTACTTTCCTTTTCACTTATTTTGTATCTGCTATTATTTAAGACAAAACTTGAATAAATTAAATTTACTTAAAGAATCAAAGAATGAATTCATTAACATATTATTAACAATTATATTATCAATAAAATATTTCATAATATCACATATATTCTAGCTCATAAATTATGCAATTAAAGGCATACATATATATTACTCCTAGACTTGTTTCATTCATTATTGATTATATTAATCTTTTTCATTTCAATTTTTTTCAGTAATAAATTATATATTTATTTTATAAATCCATGAATAATTATAACAAATCAATTGTATCAATTTTGTAAATAAAGTTGAAACTTAAATTAAAAGAAAACAGCTAAGAATCATAAAATGAAAATGGGCCTAAACATTTTGGACATATTTTCATTTCGCAACAACAGAATTTTTTATTATTATAATTTGAAATATTTCAACTTACAAAATATTTCAACTTTGACAATTAATTTTCATACAATTTTTCTTATGTAATTAAAATGTTTAAGCTTTTTTGGTGGATTTTTTCAAAATTTCATCTTTCATTTTATAATCAGTGGAATTTCATTTTGAATAAGATAAAAAAGTTCCTGTCGCGCCAACATCAAAAGTGTTTTCATTTCTGGCTCTTTTTTTTTTTTTGTTTTGTTAATTTATCTAACAAATAAAATTTTTAAAATACTTTGTGTAGGACTTAAAAATTATTTACTGTCCATTTTATTGTTTGAGGCAAAAAAAAAAATTTTTTTCCATTTTAAACACTTAAAAATTTATTATATTCAATATTTGAATATTTCATTTGTATTTCATATTAATATCTATAATGTATGATATAAAATGATTGTGGCAAATGTTATCTATTATAAATAATAAACTATTAATGAATTAAACTATAAATTATATCTAATTCAAAAGTTTTGGATTATTTTATTACTTTAAAATCTTACTTTAAACTTATAAATGATCAATTCAAATTGTTTTCTATCTATGAAATTTTGGATCTTTAAATATTGGACGATATTTGAATATAATATATTTTTTTTCTTGAAATAAAATTTTTCAAGGATTGTATCAAGTTTAAAATATTGAATAATTATAATTCGAAATGTTTACATCATAGCATAAACATTCCAAATTATAATTATTAAATGATAAAATACTAATTACATGATACATTATTATTTTCATCTTAGTGTAACATTATAAAAAGCCTTTCTTTTTAATATTATAACTAATTTTTTAAACTTAAACAAAATATTTTTACTTTTATAATACAAATATTTCAAATAAGCAAATAAGTATTTTAATTAAATATATTAGATATTTCTATCAAAAATTATTTCACCTTATCATTAATTCGAATCATTTTTTTTTTTCCTTTTTTCTCTCTGCAAATTGATTAATAAAAGAAAGAGAAGGGGAGAGAGAGAGAGGGAGAGAGAGAGAGAGGAAGAGAAAAGAAACATTTGTAAAATGCATGAAACAAATTCAAATTATTGATTACGACTTTTTTGTCAATTCTTGTTTCGTTCTTATTCCTTTCCCGCCCCACCGAATTTATGGCATTTTCATTTGAGAGAAATGAAAAAGTGCAACACATTTAGTTCGCCAATAATTTATTTTAAATTTTTCTTTTTTTCTTTTTCCCTTATTTCTTCTTATTTTTCCTCTTCTTATATTCATTTTTTTTTTCTTATGTTTTCATCAACAACAAAACCATTTGTTATTCGTTGCTTAAAAAGAAAAAAAAAAAAATGAGAGAAGTGACATTAACTAAAAAGTTATGCAAAAATGTTAATTAGAAAATATTTCTTTTTTCACTTTTTCTTTTTTTTAACAAAAAATTTTTTCCTTTTTCCTTTTTTCAAATTATTTTTCCAATCAAATTATTAATATTTGATGAGAGAGAGAGAGAGAAAAAAATGAAAAGAACGAAAGGAAAAAAAAAAGAGAAAAGAAGAATAATGCAACTAACTATTCATTTGTTTATATTATTAAACTTAAAAAAAAAAATTTCATTCAATAATAAAATTATCATTTTAAATAATTTATTTCATTCTATTTAGTGATAAATATGCTATCATTAATGGACATATATCAGTTAACATATTTGCGCATTCATCAAAAATATTTTTCATCCTTTTGATCAATCAGTTCATTTCAAAATAATTTTTATTGCTCCAAAAAAAAAAAAAAATCAATATAATACTTTTCTTCCATTGATAATTTTGATTTTATTTATCAATTTGTGATAATGATTGGGTGATAATAAAGAAAAGAATTGATATTTAGCAGAAAATCATGACAGTAGATGAAATATGATTGTTGCTTAATAATTCTGTCACTTAACAGATGACACATGATAATTCATTTTCTGACATTTTTTGACTAACATTTCTGATATCAGTGACAACGATAATCTTATCAGTGATATAATTCCTTTTGTCTCGGGTAATTAACCATTATCGATTACATTTAAATCTTCCATTACTATTTTTCATAATTTCTATTGTGTTTTCTTTTTTCTCTGTTTTTTTTTTTAAAGAATTATATAACGAAGAAATGATTGAAGTAAATCATAATGGCAGAAATTCAAGTAATTTTCAGTTTTTGTTATTTCATATTTTTGAATTTCATTCAAAAGGATTAATAAAAGAATCCTTTAATGCATACAATTTTATTAGTTTCTTTTTTCTTCTTATTGCAATTTCAAAAAAAGTTTTTTTAAACTTTATATATGTCATTAAAACGAGAAATTGGTAATATTTCTTGACTGTTAATTTATTCGTACTAATTTTACAATTATTGATTTTTGCTATTTATTACTAACTGTTTGTAACTGATTATTATTTATTTAATTATCAGTTAATTATCGACTTTTTAGTTCATCATTAACATCATCCAGTAATTACTTTTAGTATTACTTATCAAATTTTACTAGCTATTATTTGCTACTAAATATGAAATTAGCTGACACTTTGTTAATAATTGCTAATCAATATTTGTTGATTATCAATTACTATTTCTCAAAATATGAAATAAAATCAACAACAATGTATTATTCAATTCATTTAATTATTTGTTATAAAAAATTATCTAATAAAATCATTTACATAATTTGTCCAAGTAGTACTTGTCAAATGTACTTGTTTAGTTATCTTTAAAATTAAGTAATTCAAAGGTCATCAAAACTTATTTACTAGAAATTTTTGAACTTTTAAATGAATGATTATTATAAAAATTACTCCATACTTCACATACTTATCAAATAAACTAATTAATTAATTATACAAAATGAATAGAATAATATTTTCAAATAATATCACTGAAAGTGGTGCTATGCTACCAAAATTTTATATTAATTATCCTTTTTATTAAAAAAAAAAAAAATTGCTAATACTTAGTGTTAACAGTTTAACATTGAATAATTTTATGCTAAAAATTTTAATTAGAAGTTTCAATAATAATTATTCATTTATCAGTATTTTTACATCACTCTAAAATTTACTGAAATGAGAGAAAATAAGATGAAAAAAAAAGTAAACGAAAGAAGATTAAATGTTTAAATTTAAATCGTTCATTTTTCTATCTCATCATCACTTTATTTATTTTACATTGCTATTAGTAAGCAATAATTGAGCCTTTTCTTTTTTTTTTTTAAAGTTTGATTTTTATTGTGACATCATCGGATAAAATTTCATTAGTGAATTATAAAGTTTTGCTATTAAGAAAACGAATACTTTTTTTTTTCTGTAAATATTCCAAGCCTGAATAAAAATTTCAAAGTCAAACTTTTTTTTTCAAAAAAAAAAAAAAAAAAGAACATCAGTTGCAGAGTTTCTTGAACAGATGTTCACTTACTTAAGAATTTTAACAAACTTGATTTAAAGATGCAATCGGCATTTTCTCTTCATTTTTTCACTTTTTTTTTTCTTTTCTTTTTCATTTTTTTTTTTCTTTAATGCAAGGAAACAGGAAAAATGAGAAATATGTTTAACAACGATGGGCGAAGTTATAAAAGTGCAAAAAGAAAAGTAATAGAAGCAAATGAAAAGGTTGAAAACTGTTGCTATTTTATCTTTTAACAATATTCCATTTGTTTACATTAATTGTGCTATTAATTAATTAATTAGTTAAGTCACTAATTATGAAATAGGATAAAACAATGCGAGCGAATTTCATTTGAAAGAATGTTTTCGTCTGCCTAATAAGAATTTCATTTGCATAATTTCAATATGTTTAGCAAAAAAAGGATTGCTTAGAATAATATTATCAGTAGATATTATCTTAGATAATATTTATTATATTACGATTTAATCGTTTATAATTTTCGAAAATATTTTTAAGAATTAACTTTGTGAATTTGCAATCATTATAATTTGACAGTGAAAAAAGGGTTTTTTTTGAGAGAGAGAGAGAGAGAGATGTATCTTAATTCAATTTAATTGGTATCGTTTTTTAGGCAAATGAATCATTTTAAGTGTCATTTTAAGCAATGAAATATAATTTAAAAAAAAAAAATTCAGTAAATATTTATTTTTTCATTCGTTTAACCCATAATACATATATTTTATTTCAAATTATTCCTAAATTATCCCATTTTTAATTCTTGATGCATTCTTTTCAAAGTTTTTGTTTTACTCAAATAAACATGAAATGAGTGATAATGCGATCATAAGATGACATAATTCAGTAAATTTTTGAAAAATATTTGGTATTCAATCTTTTATATTCCTTTTTTCTAAAATAATTTTTACAAATTTAAAATCTTATTAAATTCTTTCATTAAATTATTTGCTTAATTGTTTTTTTCTCAAATAAAATAAGAACTAAAAATAACATTGAAGAATGAAATTACAATATAATATGGCTACAATGACAATCTTTTTCATCCATCCATCTGTTCAATATGTGTGCCACATTTATTTAAAAATTAAACAAATTCTTTCTTTTTTTTAAATAATCAATAATTTTGATTTCAACTATTAAATTTATAACATTTTAGCAAAATTTTTCAGAAAATTAAAAAATATTTTTAAATTAATTACTCATTTATCTTATTCCATCTATCTTAAGCATTTCCCATTATTCATTATTGCTTATTGCTACTATTTTTATTTTAAGATTTAATGAAAAATTGCAAAAATTTTCTCCTTAAAAATTCCACTGATTTCTAAGAGATATAAAATTATTTGTCTAAACTATTTTAAGTATCATTCTAAGATATTTTTTGTTATTCATTGAAAAAAAAAGAAGAAAAGAAAGGAAATGATTCAATTTTTTTTTTTTAATTTATTTTCTTTGATTCAAAAAATGAAAAAAATTTCAAGTTAAAAAATTAAATTGGAAAAATAATTAGATTATTTTGCCAGCTTTAAATTACATTAATCTGTTGCCTTTTTTTTTGAGACAAGAAAAAAAAAGTTAATTTGTCTTGATCTATGTGACCTGACCTATACTAAGTAATAATTATCAACTTATGCTAAGTAATTATCTACTATCAAAACTAAGTAATTATCTTCTATCAGATATTTATTATATTGTGGAATAAAATCTTTGAAAGACTTTGGTTAATTCAATTTATTTTTTTAATGCTATTTTTATTTGCTTATAATTTTTCATTTATTTATTTATTTATTTTCATGAATTTTTTTAAAAAATTATTTACATAGACGAATGAATGAATGATAAACATATGTTTACTATTTGATTGATTTAATAAATTACAAATATAATTTTTTGAATTTAGATTNAAGACTTTGGTTAATTCAATTTATTTTTTTAATGCTATTTTTATTTGCTTATAATTTTTCATTTATTTATTTATTTATTTTCATGAATTTTTTTAAAAAATTATTTACATAGACGAATGAATGAATGATAAACATATGTTTACTATTTGATTGATTTAATAAATTACAAATATAATTTTTTGAATTTAGATTCAAAAAAAAAAGAAAAGGATTATTAATGCTAGGATTGTTGACGATTACAAGTGTATTCCGAAATTGGCGGAATAGTTTGCAGCGCAAAGAGGAATACGATGAGTGCCATATGAGAGGAATAAATAATAAAAATGAAATAAGTGGTAAAAATGAAAAAAATTTTCAATTAGATGAACCACCAATTTCGGTATGCTTTTTACCTTTTTTTTAATAAAATCTTTTTTTTTTTGCTCTCTTTTTTAAAATCTGAGTATTAATAAATATTAATTTTGTCAATTTTTAGATTTATTGCAAATGAAGATCTTTGCAGTATTATTTAAATATCGCAATTTTTCTTTTGTTAAAAAAAAATTTTTAGATTTTTAGATTTTTTGCTTTTAGATTTTAGAAAATAATTTAATAGAATGCATGACTGTTCCACGTCAAACGTAACATTTTTACGTTTAAATGGTAAAAGTGCATGATACGAATGCTCATAGCATTTTTTCAATAAAGTTAAAATTTAAATATTGCTTGGTAAATTTAATTTTAAATAAAATTAGATTAATAATTTTGTCATTAAAGTATATTACATAAACATTTAAATATATAACCATTTCTATTTCATAAAAAATTTCCGAAATTAATTTTAAAATGAAAAAAAAAGGAAAATTGAAAATTTCATAAATTTTAGTTAGAAACAGTAATGTCAGAATTTCAATTGACAAATGAAACACTTCGTCGAATGATGGCACATATGTCTCGTAATATGGACAAGGGTCTTGAAGGTGGACCCGAGAATAGCACCATATCAATGTTACCATCTTTTGTACCTGAATTACCTGATGGAACAGGTTACTACTCTTTCGTCATCTTTTTTTTCCGAGATTTTTACTCTTTATTCAATTTTTTGAATTCAACTTTCTTTTTCAAATGGAAATATTTTATATAATACATTCAATTTTTTCAAATTAAAATATTTTATATAATACAACAGTTTGACGTAAGTGTATTATTATTTAAATATTTTGTCAAAAATATTATTTTTTGTAACAAATGATAAAATTTATAATAATATATTAATACGAAATTTAAAGAAAGAAAAAATATCGTTCAAAAAACTAAATGGAAAATAATGAATTCACGTAAAGGTAAAGGTAAGTATTAATTTATAAAAACACGTATGCAACTGTTATTTTAAACAATTTGATTTTTTTTTTTTTGGTATATTTTAGATAATAATTTAATATACTTACAGAAATTTTACAGAGGAAGGTCGATTTATTGCAATGGATTTGGGTGGTACCAATTTACGTGTAATGTTAATGGATATTATACCAGGTGAAGAGCTTAAGACGGAACAATTCAATACACGTATACCAAATTGGGCTATGCGTGGTACCGGTGAACAGGTTGATCGATCATTTGTTTATTCATTTCAGTATTGATTGATTGCCAAACATTTGTTTGATTTGGTTTTAAAAAGAAAATTTTGAAAAGAATTCAAATCTAATTGATATTTATGTTTGATCGATTTAGAATATTTAATTAATAATTCAGAATACTTAGTCAAAATTTCACTATATTATTAGTAAATAAACATAAAATTGAATGTATAAAATAAGGCACTATATCTTAATTTTTTCTTTTTTTGCAATTTTTTTTTTTTGAATTTAGTATAAAAGGATAAAATTTCAATTTATTTTTTAGGCTTAATATTCTTTTAAGCTATTCGATTACATAACAAAATGCTTAGCAGAATTCCTGATTGAAAAAGGTATCCAGAATGATGGTCTACCGGTGGGATTTACATTTTCTTATCCATGTGATCAGAAAAGTTTATGTTCTGCTACATTACTCAGGTTAAAAAACATAAATTTTAAATAAATTGAAAAAATTTGATTCATTAAAATAATATTAAAATCTTTTCCTTTCTTTCCTTCTTTTTTTCTTCATTTAATTGGAAAATGATTTTAAAATATTTAGATGGACAAAAGGTTTTGAAACGACAGGTGTAGTTGGTGAAGATGTCGTGGAACTTCTTGAACAATCTATCGCTAGAAGGGGTGTAAGTTTATTCTTTCATTTTTTTTTTTTTTTTTTTTTGAATATTTATAAATTATTTCAATTTTTGTATATCATTTAATTCATGGTTACCATTTTTTTTCCCATTAAATAATAAATTTTTATCATTTAAATTATATTAATAATTAATTTATAATTTTCTTCAAAAATTATATTTAATCAAAACTCTTTTTTTGTTTACTATAATTTTTTTGAAAAAAACTTAGATAAATTTAATAAATTAATTGAAATGATAAATTATTAGAATAATTAATTGTTAGCAGAATTAATTCTCACACAAAAAAACGGAAAAACATTTAAATTTATTTCATTGTTTTTTTTTTCTTTTTTTATTCTGAGATATATTATTTGTAGGATATTAAAGTGGAAGTGGTAGCACTAATTAATGATACCGTTGGTACAATGGTAGCAGCTGCTCATGAAAATGGCGGTGAATGTCACATTGGTGTTATTATTGGTATGTTAAAAAAAAAAAAATAAATTACATATGGAATATTTTTATGAAATCCTTTCTAAAAATTATATTAATTTCTTTTTTCTCAAATATAAAATTAAATTAATAAAATAAATTAAAGTATTAAAAAAAAGTAAAGGACGAAAGAAGACAAAGAATAATAAAAAATTTTAGCAACCGGTACAAATGCTTCATATATGGAAGATGCATCAAAAACCAAATATGGTTTATCAAAAGCAACAACCAATTACAATTATCCGGAAATGATCGTTGATACGGAATGGGGTGGCTTTGGTGATCGTTCCGAAGCTGATTACATTTTAACACAATATGATAAAATTGTTGATAGCCGTTCGGAGCATCCAGGCGTAAACACGTATTTTACTTAAATTATTGTTTTATTTTTCGTTACATTTAATTTCATCATACATTTGTCTAATTTATTTTCACTTTTAATTTAATTTTTTCCTATCAAATTTTTATGAATTCTAAAATTTTTATTATTTTATCATTCTGTCTTATAATTAAATATTTATATAATTTATTTGTCTTTTACAAATTTGAAAAAAAAAAAAATCAGAAAAACAAATCAGAAAAAGAATTTTAAAGAAAATAAATAATTAATTTGCAGTAAGAAAAAATTTGTTTCTTTATCAATTTGAATAAATTTAATTGATAATTATAACCCATTCAAATAATTTCCTCCTGTTATCATTTATCATGATAACAGATTTGATAAACTTGTTGGCGGAAAATGTATGGGTGAAGTGGTACGTGTTGTATTGGAAAAATTAACTCGGGCAGGTGTTCTATTCAGTGGTAAAGGTTCGGATGCACTCTTTCAACGTGATTCTTTCCCAACGAAATATATCTCTGAAATTCTTAGGTAAAAATTTATTTTTATGCAAAAAACTCATAAGTAAAATTTTTAGCACAACTAGAATTTTAATTTCAATTTTATAAAAATTTAAAATTTTTTTAGGAAACAAAAAGAATTAATTAGCTGATTTTTATCTCAGAAAAAAAAGAAGGAAAATA